>CAJQZP010001211.1:1045000-1451396 GCA_907164705.1 Parnassius apollo | reverse complement strand
ACACAATAGTGTATTTATCTGTAGGACTGTTAAATGTTTTGATAAAAAGTTACTAATCATAGCCGCAATAAGTAGACTACTTATTGCAGTTACCGTAAGTAAACCGAAAAATTGCTTTTGACGTGACAACGTCTTATAAATTGGTTTGCCGGGTGACACTTCAAGAAACTGCGTTACGCTCCGCTCACGTTATGCGCTCACAATGAGAGCGAGTGAGAGGCACGCGTCCCTTCCACTCGGGCATGGTTAGCCCGCCTAAGAGCGAGAGAGACAGACATAAAAAGTGAAAGGCACGCGTCCCTTCCACTCGAGCACAGTTAGCCCGCCTAAGAGCGAGAGAGACAGAGCGAGAGAGAGAGAGTGAGAGAGTCGTTGTCACGTAAAACTTTCGCCCGTATACCGACTTTACAGGCAACCAATATTTTTTTTTTTGAGTAGCATACACCGTCTGTCCTGTAGTTTCTTTCTAAACATAAGTGCAATAAACGTCTTAGTTATTGCGGCTTTGATTAGTAAAGTATTTTAATCAGACAACGCAGCGGTGGTTGATTGCAAGGATATTATAAGTTTATATGAAAAATGATTAAAACATAGTTACTACATATGAAAATGTTTATTACTTGAATTAACTGTTGTGAAAAATGTTACAAAAATATCACTTTACCACCTAAAAATAAAAATTAAATCCTATTAGGCCAATTTAAGTGTTTTCTTTCACGAAAATTATGTAATCACGGCTTAAGGAACTTTGCAATTGCACATATTAAAAGCAAGATAAGTAACTTTAAAAAATCAACTAATCGTTTAGACAATTTCTACTAAGATTATGAGATCAATCTGTAGGTCAATCCTAATTCTTTTAAAGTAACTTAAATCTCAACATAAAGAAAACAGTGGAATGTGAGTAAAATGTATGTTTGACATGTTTGAGTTTAATGTCACAGAATCATCGTAGTATTTAGTCACTGGGTAAATAAAACTTATTGGGGGCATGTTCGCGGCGATAATGTAATATTGTTGGTTTGAAACTTCGAATATGTTCCTTAATTATGTGTTTGTCTAATGAATTTATACGTTCGTAGCTTCGTCGTTTTTCGTTTGTCGCCTTCCTTACTGAGTGCCAAATTAATGTATCTATTTATTTTTGGCTTATATCCAAGTGTTGTCAGAAAAATAACCTGACAAACTTCACATTTTAATAAAAAACATTTCTTTCTTTGGCGGTTATACTGTGCATTTTTTCCGGGTTTTTACGGTATATGGTTCAACCATCCCTTTTATAAATAACCCTCTTGATTCCCAATTTAAATTTATGTACCGATCGTGGATATCTGTTCAAATTTTTTCTTCAAACTTTGTCATACACTTTTTTCCGCATTAATCATTACATAGTGGTAATAATGCTAACTCCGCATCAGCGCTTTCTTTCTTATGTTTGTTGCGTTGTCTCAATGGAATATTAAATGCACGCCTTTCTCTTGGTAGACCTGATTTGGTAAATCCTTTTTGATTTGCAGGTAATATTGATGGTGACTCTACATGAGATGTGTAAACCGAACAGAAAGAAAGGGCTTTCTGTTCGGTATACGCCTCTTCAATTTCATTTTCTAGTCCATCAGTGACACATTCCCCTTCTTTCCTTTTTTTTGTTTTATTTAACTTCTGGTGTAATTATTAATCATCTTTGAGGTCACAAGTGCTATCTTCAGGCACTATATGTTCAGTGATAACATCAAGCCTTTGGTCCTTCATTGTATTTTTTGAAAATCAGATAAAGCATCTGATCCATTATTTTGGTCTCCGTGATTGTCTTTAGATGTTATTTTATGATTAATTGCGAATTTCTGCATTAAGTTTTATATTTATTGTACTAGTTTCATTGCAGGTGTAAAAATCATATTCGGAATTCATGGAAAAATCCAGTAAATATTCTTTGTTTTTGACGCTACGCTTTGATCGGCGGATGTGCTCAAACATGATAACTTTACTATTGTCACAATCATACGTGGTAAAGCCACACTGCAGCTATATTAGTAGTATAGTTGTGGCAAGAATGGGTTGGCTTGACCGAGGAAGGACCACGATCTCACAGGATACCGGCGTAAAATAGCAGTTTAACGCTGCTGTGTTTCGTATGGTGAGTGTGGGGACTGGAGACCCTTTTTACTGGAAAGGAGGCATTCCATCTTAGTCCTCACGGGTGACAACGCATTCCATTTTGATTCGTAAACGAGGATATATGTAGATATCTATGGGCCACGGTATCCACTTACCATCAGGTGGACTGTGTGCTCATTTGTCACCTTTCTCCTATAAAAAAATTATCTTCGTCGAGCAATGGAAGAATTTTAAGTCATTTTAAAGAATTACGTGTAACAAGCTGTTTTCTTTGTTGAGTTTTAGAAACCAGAATATTAAGATCAATACCTCGAACCACATTAAAAGAATTACCAAATTCATTTCGGAAATCAAAAACGCCCCTTGGCACCTCTTTATAACTCATAGCCGCAATAACTCGAAGACAAATTGCGATTTACTATTTATAGCCATTAAAATCTTGTATGTTTTTCTTTCAAATAATTGCAATAACTTTACTTGTTATTATTAGAATTTTTTAGCTTAAAATTTTAAATAAAAAGATTCCTCAACATATCTGCAATAACTTTTACTTCTTGCGGTAATGACTAATAAATGTGTCCTAAATTGAAAAAAATGCGCTAGTCACAAGTGCAATAATTGGACTTATTGTGGTAATCTATAGAAATATCACAAAATATTTTTTTTTAATAGAAGAGAGGGCAAACGAGCATGCGGCTCACCTGATGTTAAGTGACTACCGCCGCCCATGATCAACCGCAACACCGGGGGAATTGCAGGTGCGTTGCCGGCCCTTTAGACAGGAGTAAGCTCTTTTCTTGAAGGTCCCCAGATCGTATCGGTCCGGAAAAATCGCCGGTGGTAAACTATTCCACAGAAAGGTTGTACGCGGAAGAAAACTCCTTTTGAAACGTACAGTGGTGGACCGCCAAGCATCCAGATGGTGTGGATGGTATCGGGACGTTTGCCGCGTAGTGCGTTCACGAAATTTGGCGGCTGGGATTAATCCGAACAATTCCTCAGAGCACTCTCCATGGTATATGCGAAAGAAAATGCAAATAGATGCAACATCTCTTCGCAATGCCAGTGAATCGAGCCGATCGGAAAGCACTCGGTCGTCGACGACTCGAACCGCTCTGCGCTGAATGCGGTCAAGTGGAAGGAGCTGGTACCGGGGAGCCCCAGCCCAGAGATGGGAACAGTATTCCATGTGCGGCCGAACCTGCGCCTTGTAAAGTTGCAGGCGGTGTACCGGCATGAAATACTGTCCCGCTCTGCTGAGCACGCCAAGCTTTTTAGAGGCCAATTTGGCCTTCCCTTCAAAGTGACCACGAAACTGCACTTCACTCGATATGTCGACGCCGAGGATTCCAATACTGGCTGAGGCAACAAGGGGAGTGCCTTGAAACTGAGGGGATACGACAAAGGGGTTCTTTTTAGCGGTTAACGCGCAAACTTGTGTCTTCTGGGGGTTAAACTGGACTAGATTTAGTCGCCCCCCATCCGAGACTATGTTCAGCAAAGACTCGACTTCAGACACAAGTTTCTTCCGGCACTCGGAGATGTTTTCCCGAGAAATATTGGCTCGACCGGTGTAAAGAGCATCACCAGTGCTGTCATCTGCATAGCAACGAATGTTACGGGTTTGCAACATATTGATATGCAGAAGAAACAGCGTTGGCGATAGCACGCAGCCCTGTGGAACACCAGCATAATAGGCTTGCAATCGGAGCTTGCACCGTCAACAACGACCTTGATGCTCCGATCTGCAAGAAAGCTGGTGATCCAATCGCACAATTTCTCGGGAAGCCTTTCGGGATAGGAAGGGAGCTTCGAAAGAAGCGCTTTGTGCCAAACCCGATCGAAGGCCTTCGCAATGTCCAAACTAACGGCCAATGCCTCCCCCTTGGACTCTACTGCCTCCGCCCATCTGTGAGTTAGTTAGACCAGAAGATTATAGTAATATTATAGCTAACCATGCCATAACTTAAGTTATTTCGTTCATGATATGCAACTTACAAATGGTATTATTAGATATTGCAGTTATGCTTAACAGAAGAACCGAATCTACCGTTAATACAAAAAAGACATCTAAGAAGAAAATATAGAGCTCATTTTCCTGATTACGCATATGTACTTTTAAGTCAGAACGCCCAAAAACTCGTGTTATTGCACTTATCGTAAGGAAGGCAGTATATTATGGTTGTAGCATGAATGGGTCGACACGACCGAGGAAGGACCACGCTCTCACAGAAGTGTATCTAGCGGACAATTCTCATATGTATTATACGTGGTAGAGCCACTCTGCAGCTATATCATTCACAGAAAACCAGCGTTACACAGCAGCTTAATCCTGCACTCTCACAGAATACCCTTTTTAATAGTAACGATACATTCCATCTTATTCCTCAGGGGTGACAACGCATCTGCTTTTTGATTCTTAATCGAGCATAGATGTAGATGTCTTTAATCACAGCGTCCACTTACCATCAGGTTGAGAGTGTGCCCTTATTAAATAAAAAAACACACATTTTTGTGCAAAAGCTTTATCAAGTACAGAAGCTATTATTAAAAATTATGATCCCGTTTTTAAACAAAATATGTATTAATTGAAGTTTGTTTTGTTAGTACATGAACCTTTTTAATTTATTACATACTTTAAAAAAATTGTTTATCCACTTTAATTCTTTGTCGACGATTATACCTAATCAGACAATAGTATGTGATCTCGTACTGCCACTTTTTTCTTTCTTTTTTTCCTAAAACGTAAAACGTTACCACAATAAGATTTTCTCCTGCTCCGTGGGGGAAGTTCATTTCACAAGGACGAACGTCCAGACCCGGAAAAATTATTTGAAGGCCATGCAAATACTTGTTGCGTGCGGGTTTCGAATCCGCGGCCATCAGCGTTGCAAGAACGTTCCTAATCCACTGCGCCATAGAGCCGCCGGACTAGAAAGAGTTTGTCCATTATTTGATGTTGTTTAAATTTATTTATTTATCGAATTACCAACATAGCTTACACTAGGGGTGCCCAAACTTATTCAGTTCGCGGCGCATTTACATGTTTATTATATGTCTGGGCACCCTCGCACGTCGAAATAGTGTACAGTGATATTAGATAGATAGGCAGAATAATTATAACATTCATATATGTATAGAGCTGAGATTTTATATTTATTTTAGAAAAATAGAGAGTAAAAGTGGTAAAATATAAAAGTTTTGTACAACCGACTTCAATACGACCGAATCAATGTATTCGAAGTCAATTATATACACATTATTAAAGATAATTCAAAAATTACTAGTCAAATCTTAATTAAATTTATATGGGACCATACGAAAAGCACCAGCTTTCAGATAAAAAAAGAATCATCAAAATTGGTTCACCCAGAGAAAAGTTATGAGGTAACACACTTAAAAAATACATACGGTCGAATTGAATACCTCCTGCTTTTTGAAGTCGGTAAAAATACAATGTCAAGTTAGTCAATGTGACGTGATTTGCGGACTCCATACATTTCTTCAAAGCGTTGGTAAGGATATTTCGAACGACTTGGAGGTCGTACAAATTACGATGAACCGCGTGGACGAAAGCTACGCTTGAGGACATGATAGGTCTTACGCAAGCTTTGTAAAGATGGAGCATGTTCCTTACGGGCTGTTTGAAGGCGACACCGTGAAAAAATGCACCTCCTTTCATCGAATAGTATAGGAGTATGACACCACTAACGAAAGCGGGATTTTGATATAGGTAAATTCATGTCTTTATCTTGAATTTGATTTCTCAAAAACACGATTGTATAATTTTGACACCTCTAAAAAATCACTATAGTTGAAATTACAACGAAATCATTTTATCTATATGCTTGGGAATCACTCAAATATATTCATAACATCAATATTCATAATTTACTTGCTCATTGTGTGCGTTTGGCAGAAAAAAGCGCTAGCAAGCGCTTACAAGCGCTAAAATAGTTTTCGGCCAGGACACGATTGCTACTTCAGTAGCGCTGACACAATCCGCCATTTTGCTTATTTAATTTGTTTGTTTTGAAGTAGTTTATAAGTTGTTTTGTGCAATATTAGTTTTTAAGTAGTATAATGACATGAATAGACATACACATGTTATTAAAATTTCATGATTGGTAAGTTTTTAATATGAATACTTTACAAACACATATTTAAATTAGGTTAGGGTCCCTGTTTAAAACTAACATCGTGTCCTAGAGGAAAATAGCTACTTACGCTTTGACAGCACTTACCGCTTACGATCGCCATTTTGTTTACAAGCGCTTGCTAGCGCTTTTTTCTGCCAAACGCACCCATTATTTTGATTACATAAATAAATATTTAAAAAAATATTTTAAGATTCTGACATTCTAAGCGATTTATTTGTCGCGGGCGCTACGCATTTTTAGACCTTATGACGGCGTTCTTCAAGTTTTTATAGAAATTATGTATTCACTCGGATCAGTACGGCGATAGCGTTTTCGATGTGTCGTCCGAATTTGGTAAGGTTGCGGCAATTGCGAACGTGTTTGACGAAAGTCATACCGTGGTCGAATGTCGAAGCAAAAAAAACTGTGTTTTTTGCTTTTCCATGTTTTAGTAGTTGAACGCATTGACTTGAGTTATAGATCGTAAAGTTAGTGATTTCGATTATGTCTGTTTGAATTTCGTCTTTACACGCCCTTCTAAGTTCAATACTGGATCTTAGTGATGATATTGTTTTAGTTGAAACAAATCAAAATTTCATACGTGGTAGAGCCACGCTGTAGCTATATTATGGTTGTAGCACGAATGGGTTGGTTCAACCGTTCATATCTGCCGGGCGTCTCGTGACGGTTAATCTTGTTTTTTCTTTGACCTTTTTGCAGCAACAAATCAGCAAAAAGTTTATTTATTTGATTCATTTATCATCGGTTTCGTTTTGATTGCTACTCGTAACTTTATAGAAAGATTGCTATCTTAACTTATTTTTATAGAACCATTTTAAGCTACAAAATCGCTTTTGTAGCAACTAATTAACAAATGTTAATTATAGTGGGTAATATGGTCACTTCAAGCTTTGCCGCACTATAAAACCTAAATTAGGAGAAAGACAGATACAAAAGCACAAAATCGTATACTCTTTGGTCTAGTGGTTGTAGTATGCTAGCTGCTGATTATTAGGTCTCGGATTTGAATCCCGGGTCGGGCCAAAAAAATATCCGTTATTCAGTTTTTTCATTAAGAAATTCACGGTAACCGTCCGTAGTCAGGAAGTTGCCGGTGTCTGACCCTCGTATCTTGGAAAGCACGTAAAGCCGTTGGTCCTGCGCCTGATCTCTCTCCGGTCGTGTCGGTTTATCGTCCCATCGAATTAAGAGAGTGAGGAATTAGAGAGTGCACCAGTCTGAAGTGAATGCTGAGCCCATAGATATTTACATCTATCTTCCATTAATAATCAAAATGCCAATTCGTGGACACCCCTGAGGACAAAAATGTAACGCTTCGTATTCATCTTAGTTCTCAAGGATGACAACTCGTTTTTATTTTTTGCTTTTAAAAACGTTACAAATATTTTCTGTAACTTTTATTGAATTCTGCTAACTTTTTACTGCTGGCTTGATAGAGCTGCACTTGTTCCTTGTTGGATTCGAATTCGCGACAGGTATCACCGCAGCCAGATGCGGCTACTGCGTAAGGATGCGCTGGAAAACTACGTATTCATTTAATTTGCCAACAGAGTACTCAACAGTCAATCGCCCCGTAAAGTAAAAAAGAGCATCGTACAAACTGTAACACATTATTTCACCCTCTGAAAGTTGGAATTTTTCAAAATTCCATCCCAGTAAATGCCTACGTAATAAAAGGAAGTCATGCTGTCATAATTTCATGCTTCTACGTTCTGCGGTTTGAGCTTTACGCTGGTATTCTGTGAAAGCGTGGATCTCCCCCGGTCGAGCTCGGTCGGCTCTACCCCGCATTATACAGAGTACTTTTAGTAAGTTTTAATTTGATCGCCTCGTAAAATAAAAATGTTCATACAAACTATAACACCCTATTTCATCCCCTTAGAGATTGAATTTTCCTAAATCATTTCCAATTGTCAGATTTCTACGTATAGCGGTTTGGGCTATGTGTTGAAAGATGATTCGTTTATTCGAGAATACTCTTTTATTTATATAGGTTAAGAAGTACGATTAATTATTATCTGCTGCCTTACAGATGCAGGATAGTAGCTTTGCTTTATTATGCCTTGCAGTAGGCCGTAGGTAGCTGAAAAATAAGTAGTTTTGCACCTTTAAAGTAGGCATTAAGTTTGGTTTAAATAGGGCCCCAATTTCATTTTTGCCCCGGGGCCCTTGATTGCATAGAACGCCTCTGGCTACAGCATACACTTACCATCAGGTGGACTGTGTGCATATTTATCACGCTTATTCTATAAAAAGGGAAAGTTGATTATAGTCCTGTACGACATCTTTAATTTTCTTTTAAACTACAGAACTACAATACATAGATATACATCTGGCCATAGTTAAAAGTTAAAGTTATAGTCTATATACGTTCCACTCCTCAGGCACTGGCCTCCACTTATTTCTGAGGGTTTTAGGGCAAGAAATTATCCGTCTTCGAAATATTTTTTTCCTTATTTCTCAGACATGCAGGTTTCCTCACGATGTTTTCCTTCACCGCCGAGCAAGTGGTAAATCAACATTTAAAATTGCAATAAACAATTTCATTGGTGCCACCGCGGATTGAACCCGGTTCATGGCCGTGCATAGATAATATGGTTATTTATTAATGCATTTTACTATCAACTGGCTCCTTGTATCGTTAAAATATTATTACACTACACGCTCTCGGTCAGTATCACCTTTACAATCGTGAAGAGTACAGACGTACCGGTTTTGAGGTCATTTAATAATTTTTGATCGTCGTCAGTGTAAAGTGATATCTATATGGGTAAGTATTTTATTTGTCTTTTTGGATTAATGTATTTATATATTTATGTATATTATATATTGTGTTAATGACCTTTCTATTTCGATTTTTAATTATCTATTAACCCGAGTGGGTACAGGGTATCCGGCTTGGACATAAAAGAAAGATTAAGAGGACACCTTGAAAATAAATCGTGGTTTTGGGGACGTGATTATCCCTTTGTCTGTGAAGCTCACGGACGACTGAGAGTGTCAAAATGAACGTGATGATCATCACTTCATAATATGCAAATTATGAGATTGCTATACCGAGCACGCGCTCGAAAAAAAACAAAAAAACTAAGTAAGCGCCAAACAACATTTTTTTAACTTTCTTATAGAAATAAAAAATAGTTTTGTTTTAATTTTTTTTAATTATTTAACATAAAAGTTCACACGGTTACAGTTTTACAGTCTGCCAAACTGCTCAGCAGTTTGTTGGCAGAAAAAAATTCTCTCTTACTTCCTAACATGAAAAAAAAGTAAATAAAAAAACATAGCTTAATACAATTATACTACACACTAATACTAACTATCTAATAATAACTATCAGTAACCAATAGTATTAATATAACATTATTCAGTAATTTAAAGGACAACAAATTTTTTCATATATGCATAAATATTGCGTGTACGCTTAGACATATACATACATACATGCATACATACATACATACATATGCATACATAATTATTACAGCTTACCTGTAAAGTTAATCAATTGATCGTCACGTTACATTCAATTTCTACTATTTATTAGTATAAAGTTCTTTTGACTTATTTTTAAACTATTTTTGGATTTATCGTAAAGCATTCTTGTGGTAAATTCTTATATTTTTTTGTTATGAAATGTTGGAACGTTCTTTATCATAATAGGTAATTAGCACATTTATATTGTAATGTTATTACTTTATGCGGTCTGCGCGCATCCTTATTTATGGGGATAAAGCAACGCAAGACCACGGTAATATTTGTAACTCGGCCGTATCTTTCAAATAAATGCCTACAGCCGTGCGGCACGTAAACATGTGATAGGGCTACCTGCCTCCAGCATTTTTACATTTGCCTACTTTGTGTTTCCATTTAGTTTTATGATTGTAAATATACTTTTTATATACTTAAACAAATAAAATAGGTACTTTGTGAATTGAATAGGAAGTGTTCAATAAAAATGCGTGTCGTTTTTTGATTGGTAGATTTAATTAAAAAACCATGTTTATGTTTGAATAACAAATCGGTTAAATAAATTTGCGACCGAAAAATATTTGCACCTCGGCTGAGACTTACGAAATGCTTTATTATTAGATTTTTAAATATAAAAAATCCGCTTTCTAATATAAAGCTAAAAATAATATAAATTAAAAATTATTTTGGGAATCATGGACAACGTGGAGAAAAGGAATATCTTTTAATTGGTTCTACTTTACAATTTATATGTTTGTTTTTAAATGAAGTTCAGTTTTATTATTTCTTTATTTCTATTCTATTATTTATTTCCTCCATTTTTTTTATATATTTCACAAAATCATGACTGCGGCACAGTCTCGACTGTCTGCATGCCGAGCGCATGCCGAGATCGAGGCGCGTAGGCATAGCTCTCGCTTCGTCCGTTTGTATGAAGTTGGAATACTGTATAGATAATATTACCGTGGCAAGACTCTTGCAATGCGTCACTTATGAGAACTTAGACATGATTTCTTAAAAATAATTCCATGAAATTATTTGTAAAAATATTGTGGTGTCATGGAGAAATGTAAATAATTAGCGCCTACAACATTTTTTTTCTGTCGAGAAAATTACGAGTACATGTTATCGTGTTGTTTTGAAATCCAAGGTTATATAGTTAAAAATCATATACCAAATATTTGGTTCGTAATCTATAAAAATTCAAAAATATGTGCAATATAAAAACCATCAAATATTTGACCTTAAACTCTCAGACCTGTTTTACCGTCAAAGAATCTATAATTTGCTTTAATACAAGTATTTTTTTTAATTATCTACTAATAATAATAAATATAGCACGTTTCAAATTTCTGGACTCTAGGTTATCGCGGAGTGTTCGAAATTTGAATTGCAAGATTCAACCTGGAACGGTAACCAGGCAGACAAACAGGAGCTTTTAGCTGTGCAGCCTCGAAAAATTTGAAGAACATACCATCATCTCTTAGGAAGCTAAGCTCTATTACTAGCGTTAAAAGTCTTCTGGTATTTTTTTGTTGATGTTATTATGTTGGTACAGTTTCACGCGCTGTATCTTGTTAATAATTAAGTATTTAATTTGTACCTTGTTGCGTAATATTATACACCTACTTTATTAATCATAAGTACTTATAATTGTTTTTTCATAGAGTTCACGTATACTAATTGCTCTTGCGGAAGTACACGGTAACTGGTTTTGGAAGTGAAGACGAATGGAATTCAGAGAGCCAATAGAACATCGGCGTTAGATTTCTAACCTGACATCATACCTTTTTGCACCGTTCTGAGGCATTAGTTTTAAGAATGTATAGTATACTAGCTTGCCAGGCAGACGTTGTTCTGCCCTTTTCGACGACCCTGTCATGTCCTATTGAAAATCCTTAAATTCGCAAAAAAAATTGTGGATCACTCGTGGGCAAAAAAAAAAACTATCCTATCTCTCAAGTTGGAATAAACTGAACACGGTGTGCAAATTTGTTTAAAATCGGTTAAGTAGTTTAGGAGTCCATCGCGGACAAACAACGTGACACGTAATTTATATATATAAAGATATAATTTACTTATACTTTCAATTTGCCTGAATTTTTTGTTTTGACGTTGTTTCTGTATTCCGGTGCCCTGTGTGTGTGTCAAAACAAATATTTTTTTCTGTTTTCTTTCTTTCAAACAAGAAAGTGACTTAAAAACATAGTAATAATATACGTATTGTGAGTCCTGTTATCAACAAGAGGGTAGACAGAGTCCAAACAGCTACTTAGTTTACATTTAGCCAAAAAACAAATTAGATAAAAAAGTTTTAGTAAGATGAAGTGGCAATGGGCCGGCCATATAGCACGAACACGAAGAACCGACATGCGATCGGGAAGAAAGGTTCTCTAGTGACAGTCTCGTACCTGTAGATGAAGCGTACCCCCCCCTCCTCCCATTAGATGGAGTGACGACATGGTAAGATATGTTATTTCTTCTGTCGGTTCACATAGAAAAAAGTTCTGAGGTAACACACATAAAAAATAGAGTCGATTTGAATACCAGCAACCAACTATAAACGTTTTAGGTACTTAAAATATTAACGAAAAATCCCCAGTGAATTTCAATACAGGACCAAGTAAGTCTGTAGCTAGTTAGAGGAGATCAAAGAAGCGACGATGTAAGTCTGCGATCATACAAGATTTTGAAGTACGGGGTGGGTCAGAATAAAGTTCACTTTTGAAACCTATACAAAAAAAGGCTGATAGACTTAGAGAGTTTATTTAAAAAGTAACTTTATCTTTAAAATGACATCGTCTAAGTGTTCGCCGTCTTGCCGCAAGCATTTTTCTCAGCGGAACTTGAGGTTTTCAAAAACGCGCCAGCCGTTGCCATCGATATAGCTGCAATTTCCGCTCGAATCTTCGCTTTCAAGGCAGTCGTCGTCCTCGGTTTATTAGAGTAAATTACAACGGACGTATTCTTGAGGAATCCCCACAACAAGTAATCCGGTGGCGACGAGTCTGGGCTTCGTGGTGGCCACTCGATGTTACCTCTCTTTGAGAAGACTTTACCGGGGAACAACTCCTGTATAACCTCCATGCTGTCATTAGACGTATGTCAGGTGGCCCCATGTATGTAGGTAAACCAGGTCAGGGAGTTGTACTCTTGCAGTTCAGCAAGGATTGCCTTAAAAGCTCTTGAAGCATTTCCACATAACAATCTGTATTAACTGTTACCGTATCCAGTCCAGTTCCTTCCTCTATGCATACGCTTCCTATATCTGATACAACAAGACGATGAAATATGTAGCAGTCTCACCAAAGAAATTGTTAATTGTAATTTTAAATGCTGATTTGCCACGTGCCCGGCGGTGAAGGAAAACATTGTGAGGAAACCTGCATGTTAGAGGAATAAAAAAAACTTTTTTTTAAATTTCGGAGACATGTGAAGTTCGCCAACACGCACTGGGGCAGCGGGGCGGATACTTTCTGGCCCTAAAACCTTTTCAGAAATGAGGGGAGGCCTGTGCCCAGCAGTGGGACGTATATAGGCTGTAACTTTTTCTCTTGTTTATAATAACGTTTCTTTTTTATTTTTCCAATTACGTCCTCCAGACTGAACTTCGATCACGGCGGCCAGTCTCAACGGAGAAGACTATGAGAGTGAGGAAATCGAGAGCGCATCTGTACTTACGTATTCATTTTGGCACCATTTTGTTAATAACGGGTTTTATAACTTTTCAATTATAGAGCAATGCTGTAGCAATGATATGGTTGTAGCACGAATCTCTTACTAAGGTACGTGAGAGCAATATGGTCACCTTAAGCTTTGCCGCCCTATAAAACCAACACTAAGGGAGGGACAGAGACAAAAACACAAAGTCGTATACTGTAACCAATGATTTCAAAAGGAGGGATCATCATCATCATCATCAAAGACTTTCTCATAGTCCACATATGCCAGGCAAAGGAAGGATAGGCCCATCTAAATATTTTACTCATAACTTTTTCATACAAGAAAAAGTAGCGCATCTGTCATAATACAAACGTCATATCAAAACACGACGTAACCAGGGTCGGATTTCGTAGTATAATTATCCTAATTGTACCATTATTTCATAGTTTGTAGTATATAATATCGTAATAATACTAAGCAAAAATACCATAATTTTACCTAAAGGTCGACTTACATTATTATCGAGTCCTTTTACTTTTTAATATTAACGCTACGAAATCGAGAATTTCTGTATTGTACATGAGTACCGCATTTTTAAATAAAATTAGAATTAACTCCCTTTCTGGTCAATCGGTGCTTGATCGATCCATTTATGTTGCATCCTTTATACAACTTTAATGAGTGGCTATCACGATAAAAACTCTATGCTCAGAACAATCAAGTGAAAACAATTTCAAAATATTTTATGAATCAGATTTTCAGATTCACTTAAGCAGATATGGTTTCTTTTGTACTCTTTTCGCTTTACCCTTATTAAATATAAATATATTAGGTACCAATATTCAAAGTTTTTTAGACAAAAATGAAACAGAAATAAAAATAAAACCATCAAAAAACGAAACGTATAGATAAACTGGACGCGTGACGCCAAAATCCCGGCACATGGGAAAAAAGAAACATGAAACGTCAAACGTGATATAATTTTTTAAACATAGTATAATTTTATTTTGCATGTACAATAATTTTGAGAGTCTGAATCCAACCCTGGCCTAATCTTGGTAACGTAGCTAAATTATATAATAATTTAATTGTAACAAAATTAATATAAAGTTATTAACCTATGATACGATATCCCATGTTCCTTTTTAATTTTTGTACGTAATTTTTGCATCATTTTACGACGCAACTAGACATATTTATGACAGGCAAATCTGTCCTGCACGCACACCACTGTCGACTGATTCGTGTAGGCCCTAAACAGTTATTTTAGGGCCTGTGCTCTGGTCCGTTTTAGTTGTTCGGTCGGCCCGGTCCTTACGCTAGTAATATATAAGTCAATAACTGTAACTACTAACTATTATGTTAAGAAAAAAATAGCAAACAAGCTTTGGCGATGATTAGGAACACTTCGAGAGATCTACTTAAAAACTCCCTACACTACACTATACTAAAATATTTACTATAATATCAACTGTCAAAACGGCGTCGAAAGCATCGCCCTTTTGACCCTTTATTATTTTATTGACTGATGAAATGCTATGTATAGTATCACAAAGCTATCTACACAAACAAGACTGTATTTTTTGAGTTACAAATAAGTGACAGTATTACCCTCACGTACTATATTATATTATTGCTACTTTTAGTCTTCACTGTCGAGAGGTTCAGTGTGATTGCGATCTTTTCACAGTGGTGCAAATGAACCTGTAAGTGAACCAAAAGGCAAGAAGCCAAAAATGTCTCCCCCATCCGACTTATACTATAGTCTATTTCTTTATTTTACTATATTTTATTTATTTAATAATGATGTGTAGTGGCACCGTGAGAATATCCACTACAGAATCACACTCTTGCAGTATACCATTTTAAAATAGCATCTTAATGCTGGTGTGCTTCGTATGGTGAGTGTAGAGAACTGGAGATCATTCTTACTGGAATGAAAGGCATTCCATCTGTCCTCAGGCGGGAACTTGGCCGTCGACGGATTGTCGCTCAATTTTGTCGCTTGAATAATGGGTTGAAGTGGATTTTTATTCATAAAAGTGATGCGATTTTGTGAATCAAGTGTCTGCGCGTGTGAACTATTAGAGAAAACGACGAAACAAGTGCTTTGATATTGTTATAAACCTCAAGTTATTTTGATCGCTTGGGTGCCTCATGAACTTGAGTGGCTGCCATCATCAACTGTCCGCTTGGTTAAGCTGTCATCAAAATCTCGCAAAAACTTTGCAATTGAACTCATCAGTATACTGTGAAGAAAACATATGTGAAAATAAAGATTCTGAAAGAAATTATAGGCTCAGAAGGGCTAGAGCCGTAAAGCCAGTTAAATAAAAAAAAATGAATTTTTATTTTTACTTACATCCACTAACCATGAATATATATATATATATATATATATATATATATATATATATATATATATATATATATATATATATATATATATATATATATATATATATATATATATATACAAATAAGTAAAATTGAGTGTATGTTTGTAATTTCAAAATAATATTGTTACTAAATGCATAAGAAATTACTTATATACGGTACTAATAACAAAAATTAAGTAAGTCTGTCTGTTTGTTCCGGCTAATCTCAGAAACGGCTGGACCGATTTTGACGGGACTTTCACTGAAAGATAGCTGATGTTATAAGGAGTAACTTAAGCTGCTTATATTTTATAAAAATAACTAGGGTTCCTCGCAAAAATATTGAATCCCAAGAAATCGTAATAAATTCCACGCGAGTGAAGTCGCGAAAAACAGCTAGTCTTACTATGATAATATCTTTTCTTTCAGGATATTGAAAATGAAAGTTGAAATCCTGATCATTTTGACAATTGTATCGCTTGTGGTCACCGAAGAAGGTACGTACAGGTTTACGCTGGTGGTGGCATGTATTTTTACGGAAACTACCCAACCCCCACTTTGTTTTTTTTCTATACTTGTAAAGTATGCCGTGTAGTGGCGGTGTAAGAATATCAACCAGCCCATATCATCCCGTGGGTTTCAGAGGCGACAGAGGGAAACAAATCAGAGAAGATGGCAGCAGCGTCTTCCTAATAACGACTAAAAAAATTGCAGTTGTCAAGCCGCTTACCGAGCGTGGTAACTATAGTAAATATCCCCTTAAGAGGCAATCTAGAGGGGGTGTATGTTCTGCAGTGGACTTTTATAGACTGTAATCAATAGCTGTATAGAAGATAATCTACCAGGAGCACATGACCCACTGAGAGTTGAAATTATTAAATCAACAATAATATTACAACTATGGCAAATATGCCCCCTATGAGGCAATCTATGAGGGAGGCCTATGTTCAGCAGTGGACTTTCATAGACTGTAATGTATTTTATAGACTGTAATGGATGGTTGTATACAAGATAATCTACCGGGAGCACATGACCCACTGAGAGGTGAAATTATTAAATCAACAGTGCAATATTACAACAATGGCAAATATCCCTCTATGAGTCAATATATGGGGGAAGCCTATGTTCAGCAGTGGACTTTGATAGGTTGTAACAGTAACGGTCATGCATGAGGAAGCTCAAGGACATTCAGAGAGCTATAGAGAGAGCTATGCTCGAGATTTATGCAATACACTTAAAAATGAGGATATCCGCAGAAGAACCAGAGTGACCGACATAGCCCAACGGATTAGTAAAATGAAGTGGCAATGGGCCGGCCAAAGAGCTCGTGGAACCGACTACTGATAGGGAAGAAAGGTTCTTAGGGCAGCCTCACACAGGGATGCAAAATATGGGGCTAGCCCCTATTAGTTAGAATGACGACCTGGTACGACGTGTAGGAAGTAGATGGATGCAGGTGGCTAAGGGTCGTGCTTTGTGGAATTTCTTAGGGAGACTTATGTCCAATGACAGTGGACTTGTGAAGGGCTGTAATGATGATGATGATGATGAGTATTTGAAAAACCAATGTCTTTACCAAGACCTATGATACTCTGTTTGAGAACTATAACGTGTTTTAGGTGACCTTTGCACAAAAAATGGGAAACGCGGAACCTGTAAGATATTCCACGACTGCAAGCCGGCCTTAGATGAGTTCAAGAAGTACAAGACCAATCCACAGGCAAGTATTTTTAACACACTGCTAATGATTTCATATGTTTACGAAAATAATGTTCTTTTTTGTTCTAATTTGAACTGCTTTACTTTAACGGGTTTTATCACTTTTCATCTCAATTTCATCATCATCTTTATTTCATCAAAATCAACCCCTCCGTGACCATGGGTGCTGTAAAGTACCTAAAACTTCGACAATTAAGAAAAGTTAGTTTTATTCTAAGAGAGTATATAAAGTTTTCATTTGTAAGTAAGTTATTTAGTACCGTTGGTTTATGGATCATGGATCTTGACGGGTATGATATCTTTGAACTTGCCTTGATCTTTGAGCTTAATAAAATAAATAATTACTAATCGTTATATTCAGCAATAAACCGCAACTCGCAAAATTTATACCGAGGAACAACATAGAATACTATAATACACACTAGAATGGCTGTTAACTTTATTTTGTACGAGGATAGGCGTTGCTGGGAGCACACATATAAGAAATTACGTCGTATTATCACTACTACAAACCCAATTCGCTGTATTGACAGACAGATTTTAATACATATTTAACTGTAAATAGCGTGCAGTTTGGCATTTTCTAAATAATTTGCATGCGAAATTTGGAAACGAATGTAACGTCAAAACACATCTCGTGTTGACATTTATACTTGTGAATTGACGTGATAATTATATTTTAGTGGCTACATGGGCTCCGCCCACTCCCCCGTTCTATTATGTATGTATATGTATTCTATTATGTATTCTATGAGGCACAATAATCTACTGCAATCTGAGCGCCGGTTATACCTAGTGGCAACATTGCGACGTAGCATGCGTAGTAATAATCTGTGGATTTAAAAAACGAAGAGGAGGATAGGAAGCGTGAGAAGCCATATACGTTCTCTTTATGTTAGCGTGATGTCAATATTTCTCAAAAAACAAAAAACTTCTTGCGATCTGAACACGCAACCAACAACCCTCGGGAACTTCAAGCTTCATCATCGTCATAAAATACCCCGCCCATTCGCTCCCAAGCAGATATCGTCTACAATCTGCATATTCTGCAATTCATCTAGCTTCACAAGGTTCGTCGCAGCACCGGAATAATAATGCTTGCTGTTCCTTCAAGCTACTCTCTGCGTTATACAGTGTTCGGCACGGCTCTGAGCCTTACTGCTTGCCTCTGTTTCACGGCACTCTCGCAGATTACTTGCCTTCTTCTCGACTCACCGCAGACTATAAGGCAATCTCCTGGCACTTGAATATTCGTCGGCGACGAGGCTGCACTATCGACCTCCTTGCTGAGCAGAGGGATAATGTGGCGGCGCTGTCATCGCACCACAAGCGAAACATGCCGAAGCCTAAATGACGCTATAAAAATTCCAAATCATAAACAGTATATATAGAACATCTCCGAACTATCACACGGAGCGTTGGCCGCTCCCCGGGCAAAACACCTTGCCCGGCGGGAGATCTCCCCATTTCCTTCTACGGCCACATACCTAATAAAATAATCCCAAAACACCACATAATATAAACCAAAGGTAGAGTAATATTCCACCAGATAGTAAGTTGTGATGAAGCCAAAAATGGCATAGCGCAATGATTTATTAAAAAATCCATTGCAATCGGATGAAAAGAAGACAAATTCATGATGAAATTTCAAGCACAGTGCAGGCTAGGTATGTCAAAAACAATGGCTGGAGACTGGTCCAGCTCTTGTTCAATGTTGGAAAGAAGAAGGATAAATTGAATTATACAATTCTCAAACACACACTCTCCGTAATGTAACTGGTGAGATTGGCTTAAACCAGATTTAGGGCAAAGATGTTAAAAAATAATCAGTGCAGATCCGAGTAATAAAATTAAATGATGCGTCTTACCTGGTTTGAAGAGCGTCTCCCGCCCTTCCTCAAATGCGTGCATTATCCCAGTCACCACTAATCCCAGCACCACTACATTAGGAAAGACACAACATCGTCGATAATACGACACGTATTTTACCTCTACATGAGGCATCGTTAGGCGAAATATTTTCTGCGGTGGCTAATTATTAAATAAGGTACGTGACGGTAATACGGTCACCTTAAGCTTTGCCGCCATATAAATCCAAAACTAGGAGGAAGACAGAGACAAAAACTTAAAGTCGTATAATATAACTAATATATTAAGTAACAAATAGCAAACAAGCTTTGGCAATAACTAGGAACACAACTTCGTGAATTTCAAGAACTATAACTAACTACTGCACTCACTCTTTTGACTATGACCTCGTTCATCACCTAAATGTCATATTGCAGATTTGTAGCTGGGAAGATGATGAACCAATCGTATGCTGCGTTGAGAAAAATAAATACGTTGGCTCTGGCCCCTTGGGCAGGTATGGTACCTTAGCTGGTTCAAAAAAACTATGCTTTGCTACGACTTCTTGTAACTATTTTGTTAAAGAATATGGTGACAAATAAATACAGAGTCTACCTGATGTTAAGTATAGGCTGTGATTCATAAACATCTACATTTATCCTTTATTAAGAATGAATTTGTAGATGCGTTGTCACCCCTGAAGACGAAGATGTAATGCCTCATTTTCAGTAAAAACGTATCCGGTTCTCTACAATCTACAAAGGAAAGACTGAGCATTGAGGTAAGCGTTGATTTTACGAGGGATGCGACTGTGAGGGATTGGTTCGTACCGAGTTGAGCCTACCTTTTCGTTCTACAACCATAATATAGCTGCAGCACGGCTCTACCACTTGTAGACATTTGACTTATTCTGTCCGTTTGGCCGTGCTAATATTAGAATATATGGTTTATAATATGTTGTGTTTTTAATAATGATTATAATAATGTCATTATATCAATAAGATACACTTAATCGTCCTATTTAATTAAACAAATGTAATTTCAAGTAATTATATTTTCAGCTTTTACACGTATTATCACCGTTTTGTCGTCAGCAGATAAAATACATTTCTCTTTAGTAGTATTAAAAAGATTATTAATATATATTAAAAAATTAGAAAACGATGAACACTACTTCCGTGTTGCACACCTAAATTTTTAGTGCGAATTTTAGAGGCTCGAGTTATTTTAGTAATTTCTTTATCATAATATTGTAAATAGCTTTAATTCAGTCAAACGGTTTACCGTGGATGCCATTTTTCTTAAATTTATGAAGTAGTTCTTCGTGATTAACATAATCCAAGGCTTTACTTGTGTCAAAAAATACAGCCACAATTGGTTTTTGTTCACAGAGTTCATTCCATAATAATATTTATGAAGCAAAACTATGCGGGCGTTAATGAGCTTTTCCGACGGTAACCAAAATTTTACTCATCGTTATCACCATCATCATACAGGCTCTCCATGAAAGTCTATGTCCCAGTCTTTGGATATTTGCCATAGTTGCCATTTGGCAATCAAGTTGGCAACCGTAGTTTTTTATTTTCTAGATTTTATAAGAATGATGTTGCTATCCATATTTTTTATAGGATAGGGTGACAAACGAGCACACATTCCACCTGATGGTAAGTGGTTGCTGCGCCCCAAAGACATCTACATCTATCCTCGATTATAAATCAAAATGTAGATGCGTTGTCACCCGTGAGGACTAAGATGGAATGCCTCGTTTCCAGTAAAAAGGGTCTCCGGTTCTTTACACTCATCATACGAAACACTTTTACGCTGGTATCCTGTGAGAGCATGGTCCCTCCCCGGTCGAACCGAGCCATTCGTGCTACAACCATACTCTTAATATAACTGCAGCATGGCTCTACCACGTATAGAGCCATGCTGCAGTTATATTAGTTCTTCTCGTATGTTTTCCTCTTTCGCCTCTTACGACACCCACGGGACGATATGGGGCAGTGGATATTCTTACACCACCACAACACGGTTTCTTTCTACAGCTCTCTGATATATTATTTTACTTTTCAGTGACAACAGACCGAACACTGGTTTACCGGAGTGCGAACCGATTTCCAGGAAACTGACTGCAGAGAGAACTGGCCAAAAGGCATGGGACAGTAAGTATTAAAGTAAGCTTGAAAATATTTAATAAACCATCATAATTACATTACAAGAACGCAAGTAACCCGGGTTCGATCCCCGCCGGCACCAGTGAAATTGTTAACTGCAATTTTCAGTGCTGATTTACCACGTCTTGGCGGTGAAGGAAAACATCGTAAGGACACCTGCATGTATGAGAAATGAGGAAAAAATATTTCGAAGACATGTGAAGTTCGCCAACGCGCATTGGGGCTGCGCGGCGGACACTTACTTACCCTAATCTCAGAAATGAGGGAAGGCCTGTGCCCAGCAGTGGGACGTATAAGAGCTGTACTTTTTTTTACATCATTACAGCCTATCGCAAATCCTTTGGTGACCACCACCGTAGATAGTCACAATTCAATGTCCTAATGCTAAGCCACCTGCATCCACCAACACCTTGAGTGTTTCATCAGTCACTTACCCTTGAGCGACTCGTTCAACACTGCTCGTGCCACGACAAAGTAGCAACTCAAGAATCTTTCTTCTCCAGTATTATTGTTTTATGACATTTTGATTATATCACCCGCCAAGCGTGGCAACTATAAAAAAACATGCGATCACACGCGATAGAAGTTAAACCAACAAATTAAAAATTCATGATTTCATAAATTCAGGCCATCTAGCGTCTATTTTACGTACCACCTTGGGCGTTACATAATCATAGAAGTACGAATAAGTTGTTCGATAAGGTGACTGCCTATAGAATGAAGTAGGTGGCGCTATTATAATTTTACTCGAAAGAAAATATAATATCTATGTGTCTCATATATATATATATATATATATATATATATATATATATATATATATATATATATATGGATTGTTACATTTATCCATACTTAATATTATAAATGCGAAAGTGTGTTTGTTTGTTTGTTTGTCCTTCTTTCACGTCGCAATAGAGCGTCGGCATGGCATGATTTTTTGTATGGGGATAGTTCGGTGGCTGTAGAGTGACATAGGTTACTTTTTTCCGCGGAAAAACATCTCATTCCCGTGGGGAAATAGAATATGTTGCAAAAGTTTGTCCTTCTTTCACGTCGCAACAGAGAGTCGGCGTGGCATGAATTTTGGTACGGGGATAGTTCGGTGGCTGTAGAGTAACTTAGGCTACTTTTGTCCGCGGGAAAACATCTCATCCCCGTGGGAAAATTGAATATGTTGCAAAATTAAATTCAGCTAGGTGGCGCAACCGTGATTTTATAAGAAGGACGACGGTACGATGGACGAACACAGAAGGTCAGAATATATGGATTATTATGTCTTTTTACCAACATTAAGATAAAAAATGTATGTATCTGTATTTTCTATGCAGGGCCGGGAAGAGAGCGATAAAAAACATAAAATTCACCAGCTGATTTTCTTCAAACGTTTTGGTGCAATGTAATTCACAGAATAGGCGATAACCTCGCAGACGATATTAAGTAATCCGTTGATGCTCTGCCTACCCCGCAAGGGTTACAGGCGTGATTATAAGTATGGTTCAGAAATACTATCACCACCTGTCACGCTTTCACCCTTAACTATTACTTAACTGTGGTAGAAACAGTTCTTAGTAAGCCTTATTAATAAGCCTTACTAATATTTATTGAACGGAAAGAATACATTTCTTATATATGGTTAAGAATGAATCGGTACTACAATAAGAAAAGTTGTGCAAATTTATAAGAAAAATATTTTTGAGAGTTCTTATTAACTAACGTATACATAGTTTAAATTGATTCCGCTAGATGTTGTTACTAGGTTTTTAAAACGCGGTAACGAAATGTTTCCTGACATGTACTTAACTCCCGCCGTTGAGCCGCGCGTCAACTTATAGTGCATACGGTACCTATACACTTAATTCCTTTTTTGTTGGTTATATTTACATTAACTAATATTTGCTTTCGATTTCGGTTTTCTGCGATTTGTTTTGTGATTTGTTTTGTGTTGTGTTTAAGTTGATTCGATTTTTTTTGCCTATCGTTTTCGGATTCGTCTTGAGTCTTGAATTGGTTTTTTTGGTTTTGATTTTAAAAAATATTTAAAAGGAAATTTAATTCCCTTTCGGTATTTTAACGTTTTTTTTTATAAATAGGTTTTTTGTTACTTCATAATGCCTAGCAAAAGTAAGTCCAGCCTTTCAAGAGTATCTTCTCAAAGACAAGAGAAAAGATTAGCTCGATTACTAGAATCTTTAGAAGATGCTGAACTGAGAAGGCAAGAACAAGCAGGGCGTCAGGTTGCTTTTAGAGCATCTGAGACACGTTCTTAACTTCAGCAAAAGCGTCTTGAACAGACAGAGCGTCAGGCTGCTTTAAGAGTTTCCGAAACACCTCCTCAAAGTCAGGAAAGGCGTCTTGAACAGGCAGAGCGTCAAGCTACTTTAAGAGCTTCTGAAACACCTTCTCAAAGTCAGCGAAGGCGCCTTGAACAGGCAGAGCGTCAAGCTACTTTAAGAGCTACTGAAACACCTGCTCAAAGTCAGCAAAGGCGTCTTGAACTGGCAAAGCGTCGATCTACTTTAAGAGTTACTGAAACACCTGCTCAAAGTCAGCAAAGGCTATTCGAACAAGCGGAACGTCAGGCCGCCTTAAGAGCCGCGGAAACACCTGATGAAACTCAACACAGACTCATTAAGCAAGCTGAACGTCAATCAACTATAAGGGCATCTGAAACACCAGAACAGACACAGGCGCGAAGAGATGCAAATGCACGGTTCCAAACTGAACGTCGACAAAATTTTAAAAGAAGCAATTGATCGGTTTTTAATGACGCAGCTCAATTAAATTATGATCCGTTGATTGATTGTGAAAATCACAGGTTGGTTTTTATCGGACTGATGGACAAAGCGTGTCGATTTTGCAGTGCTTTAAAGTGGAAAGATGAGACCGCAGGCATGTGCTGTTCCAATAGCAAAGTGTCTCTTCCGTTACTTGGGGAACCAGAACAACCTTTGAAAACTCTCTTTTTATATGACGCTAATGAGTCACGGCGCTTTTTAAACAAGATCCTGAAATATATTTATAACTCATGCTTTCAAATGACGTCCTTCGGATTTGACCGGGAAATAATAATAACAGGATTTTCGCCTACATTTACGGTGCAAGGGCAAATTTATCATAGCATAGGTTTACTTTTTCCAGCTGAAAACAAACAGCATAAATTTTTACA
Organism: Parnassius apollo; assembly: GCA_907164705.1. Classification (NCBI taxonomy): domain Eukaryota; kingdom Metazoa; phylum Arthropoda; class Insecta; order Lepidoptera; family Papilionidae; genus Parnassius; species Parnassius apollo. Next base: position 1,426,696 of record CAJQZP010001211.1, on the reverse strand, counting down.
AGTATATTTTATGGGTGACGAAGAAATTGAGGTAGACCTTCGCTGCCAATTTATCCAGGGAGTTGAGAGAGACACAGTGTTCAAAATTCAAAGACTCTTGCATGAACGTAACATTTTAGTCAAAACATTTAAAACTGCTTTAGAATAACTACCTGAAGAGGATTATAAAGTCGTTATTCACGCAGATCGGACCCCTCGAGGAGAGCATGAAAGGCGCTACAATGCACCTTTGATAAACGAAATAGCAGCCGTAATTAGTGGTGATCAATTTTCTTCACGAGACATTGTCTTGCGAGCACGTGATGATACGTTGCAACGGGTAGCCGATACACACAAGTTTTATGATGCTCTGCAATACCTATTGATTTATTGCAAAGGACAAGAGGGTTATCATTTTCAAATTCCACTCATTAACCCGGTCACAAAAGAGCCTACTCCGAACAAAAAAGTATCATGTACGGATTTTTATGCGTATCATATGATGTTGCGAGAAAATGATTTCAGCCTCTTAGTCTGGTGTAGGCAATTATTTCATCAGTTTTTGGTAGACATGTATGTGAAGGTAGAAAGTGAACGTCTCCGTTATATATTTTTAAATCAAAAAAACTGCGCGTTGAGAATTATATACATTTACAAGATGCAGTTTCTAGCGACGCCAATGTAAACCCCAGAGATTTAGGTAAAATGGTAATTCTGCCCTCATCATTCGTTAACAGTCCCCGCTACCTACATGAGTACACACAAGACGCATTCGCTTATGTACGAACTTACGGAAGACCTGATCTTTTTGTTACTTTTACTTGCAATCCCACATGGAAAGAAATAACCGAGGAGCTAATGCCGGGCCAAAAAAGTACTGACAGACACGATTTAGTTGCTAGAGTATTTAGATTAAATTAAATTATTAAAGTAATTAACAAAGGCAAAATTTTCGCAGAGGTGCAGTGCTTCATGTATTCAACTGAATGGTAAAAAAAAGGATTACCGCATGCCCACATTCTAATATGGCTTAAAGAGAAGTTGCGGCCCAGCCAAATAGACGACATAATAAGCGCCGAGATTCCAAATCCTGAACAAGATAAAGAATTGTATGATACCATCGTCCGAAATATGATTCACGGTCCATGTGGAGCACGAAATTCAATATCGCCATGTATGAAAGAAGGAAAATGTACAAAGAAATTCCCTAAACAGCTATTAAAAGAAACAGTGCACAATGACAATGGCTACCCTTTATACAGACGCAGAGCTCCCGAAGATGGTGGCAGGAAAGTTACAATCAAATTTCGCTCTGGAGCGTTCGAAACCTTAGATAACAGCTGGATTGTCTCGTATTCCCCAATTCTATGTAATATGTTTAATGCCCACATTAATGTAGAAGCATTTAGATCTGTCCGCGCAATCAAGTATATCTGTAAGTACATAAATAAAGGAAGCGACCAAGCAATATTTAATCTCAGGAGTGAAGGTGAGGCAAATCCCGTTAATGAAGTACAGATCTTTCAAACAGGGCGTTATGTCAGCAGTAACGAGGCAGCGTGGCGTCTCCTTGGCTACCCTTTACACGAAAGGCACCCAATAGTTACTCGCCTTGCTGTGCACTTATAAAATGGAGAGCGTGTATATTTCACCGAAAGAAATTTCCAAGAAAGTCAAAGTCAAAGTCAAAATCTTTATTTGCAGAATAAAATGTTTAGGTAATACAGGTATTTAGTATAAGAGTAAGTCTCAATAATGTTCTACCGGGAGTTGTACCGGTGTGCAAATATATCTTAAAATAATCAAATTTAATTGTACATATAATATGTCGAAAAATTAAATAAATTATGTAATACATTAAATAATATTGCAATTAATTAAAATATTCCTTAACACTATAATAACACTTGTCAAGAAGCCATTTATTAAGAAAGAATTGCATCACCTCCAAAAACTACACTAACAGCCTTCTTTCAACTTTGTCAAACCGACCCCTTTGCAAAAACGTTGTTATATTCGGAAGTCCCCCGCTATTATACTTGGAACACATCTAGGAAGGAGTGGAAACGCCGTATTCAAGGCGTGCCTGTTGCAAATTGGCCCGGTGTAAAGTCATCAGATGCCCTTGGTCGTGTGTATACCGTCCATGTAACTAATTTTGAAGAACTTAATTTTTAAACAAGATATAAAGACCTTAAAACTGTCAACGGTCAGGAATGCCCAACTTATAGAGAAGCATTTTCAGTAACTATAGTGAAGCTCTGCATCTTTAGAAAACGATAATCACTGGGATGAAACCATGGAGGAAGCTGTGCAGGGCCAGTCACCAGCCAAAATGAGGGATATTTATGCAACTCTCATATCATCTTGCGGGCTATCTAATGCACATGAATTGTGGGACAAATATAAAGAGTACATGGCGGAAGATATTTTGCGAAGGTTACAGCAGACAAACGCGAACATAACATACAATGAACACATTTATAATGAAGCACTTGGAAAAATTGAAGATAAAGTAATGGCAATGGTAGGCAAGAAATTAAGTGACTTTGAAATGATAAGCCCTCAGCGAACAACCGAAAATGAACTAAGTGATGAAATTATACGTGAAACAAACAACGATATATCAGCATTGAGCAGGAAGTAGCCGAATTTGTACCCCGCTTGCTTCCCGAACTAAAACGAGTTTTTGATTGCCAAAGTATTAGGACAAATTAAAATGGTGCACTTTTCTTTTTAGATGCCCCTGGAGGAACTGGGAAGACATTTTTGTTAAATTTATTATTAGCGTATTAAGTACGGAAAGATAAAAACATTGCTGTGGCCGTAGCTTCCTCTGGTATAGCCGCCACGCTGCTAAGTGGGGGCCACACTGCACTTTCTGTTTTAAAACTCCCTCTAAATCTAGCCCAGGAAGAATCGCCGATCTGCAACTTTAGCAAAAATAGTACACGAGGTATAATGCTACGACAATGCAAACTTTTAGTATGGGACGAAAGTACAATGTCGCATAAAAAAGCTGTAGAAGCACTAAATCGAACGCTCCAGGATTTGCGCAGCAATACCGATGTAATGGGAAGAATGGTGGTTTTACTGGCTGGTGACTTTCACCAAACTTTACCTGTCATTCAAAAGGGCACACCTGCAGATGAAATTAAAGCATGCTTTAAGTCGTCTATTTTATGGAACAAGGTGACAAAATTCAGTTTAACTACGAATATGAGAGTGCATTTGTATAATGATATCAATGCTGGAAACTATGTTGACACACTATTAAAAATTGGCGATGGGCGGTTGGAAACGGATGCTGAGGGTTGCATTAAATTGACGAGTGATTATTGTAATTTAGTACAGAGTTATTCCGAATTAATTGCGAGCGTTTATTCAGATTTAACGAACAACATGCATGAAGACAAATTGTTATGTGAAAGGGCGATTCTTGCACCAAAAAATGAGAGCGTTAACAAAATAAATTCAGATATATTAAGCGAAGTAGCAGGAGAAATAACAGAGTATTTGTCAGTAGACACAGTTATGGACACAGAACAGAGCACTTCATATCCCGTAGAGTTTCTAAATTCTCTAGAGTTGTCAAGTGTGCCCTCACATAAGCTTCAATTAAAATTAGGCGTACCAGTCATGCTAATGCGAAATTTAGATGCTCCTCGGTTATGTAACGAGACAAGGCTGCCTGTGACACGTCTTGGACGGAATATAACCGGTGCTACAATTTTGACAGGTGTAGGAAAAGGTGAAAATGTTATTATACCACGGATCCCTATAATTTACACAGATCTTCCTTTTCAATTCAAAAGGTTGCAGTGACCTATTAAGCTCAGTTTTGCAATGACAATTAATAAAGCAAGGCAAACGTTACAGGTAGCAGGGTTCAACTTCGAAAAACCGTTCTTCTCTCATGGTCAGCTGTATGTAGCATGTTCGCGTGTGCCAAATGCCCAGAATCTTCACATTCTTTTCCCGAAAGGAAAAACATATAACATTGTGTACAGTAGCGTCTTAAAATAGTGTTCAGTTAGTTTTTTTTTTCCAAAATTCCCACAATCAATTAATCAGAATTCCCACAGATCTTCCCTTTCAATTCAAAATTTCCTATTTAGCTCAGTTTCTTTTCAATTCTAAATGCTGCACCTCTGACGGACCTATTAAGCTCAGTTTCCTTTCAACTCAAAAGGCTGCATCTCTGACGGATCTTTTATTTGGCTCATTTTCTTTTTAATTCAGAAAACTGCATCTCTGACGAATCAATTTAGCTCAGTTTCTTTTCAAAAGTCTGCATCCCTGACGGATAATTATGCTCAGTTTCCTTTAATTAAAAAATATCCCATTTCCATTTGAAATAAACAGGCTATTTTCATGCTTTCCTATACGCTGCGTTTCAAAACATTTAAATAGGCTGACGAATCAATTTTGCTCAGTTTTCTTTTAATGGCTGCATCTCTTACAAATCTATAAAACTCAGTTTTCTTTCAATTCAAAGAGCAATGGATAGTTCATTTCCCAGTGACCACGCGAGTGAAGCCGCGGGTAACAGCTAGTTTACTATAAAATTAAATTTTCCTATATTTTATGCCGAACTCGTAGTTTAAATTATAATATTAAGTAAATCATTTGCCGTATGTAAAATATTTGTATTTTATATTTTTTTCACTTGAAAGTTTCACTATCAAATATTTTTTAAAGATTATTAACCCTCTTTGCTAAGCGATGAATGTACTGCGACAGTGCTCGCTAACCATAGAACCTCTTATTTATTGGCACTCTTTTAACAGAATGCCTCGAGTACCAAGAGAAGTTGATCTATCCATGCAGGGAGAGCACCACACCTTCCGGAGGCATGGTCCGGTTAAACTTATGCAATAGAAAGCCAGAAGATCTAATCATTGGTGGCGTAGACGCATATGAGGGAGAGTTTCCTCACATGGTAAATGATCTATAAATCAATTATGATTTACATTAGTTAATAATTTTTTAGAGAATAAAGATGACTAACAAACTCATATGGCTTTAAGTCAGAGTCTCTGTGACACCACGAGACTTAACGACATTTTAAAATTGAGCAGCGTTTGAGTATTTTGGAAATAATCACACCCTGCTCAATTTTTTGCCACATGAGAAACACCAGCTTCATCAGAATCATCAATATCGGTTCACCTAGAAAGAAATTCCGAGGTAACACACATCATAAAAAACACAGTCGAATTGATAAACTTCTCCCTATTTTGAAGTTGGTTGAAAAATCAAAATACAGACATGATGTCACTTTTGAGAACTAAACTGAAATGTCTCACAACTCTCAAACTCTATACCCTTCAGATCGAAATACAGTATACAGCATTAACGGCATAATGAAACAAGAAGGTAGTACACCTGAAGAATTTCTAGACAGAAAAGAAGTCCGACCAACTAATATTCCTACACCATTCAAACAATATGATAAAATATCGGTGAGTTGTTGTGTGCGCACCTGAGATTTACGCGTGTACTACGCGTGTCGGGTAAAGACTTGTATGTATACTACTAGACAGACAATTCAGAACAAAAGCTGTGTCACAACTGTGGATTATGCGGGCGGGTAGCTGGCATGGTTAATATTGTTGCGCACCATAATTAATGCCTGGTACATTGCGACGTTAGTTACCACTAGCGCCCTCTATTATCGATTATCAGAACTAGGAGAGTCAAGATTTCCATTCGAGAACTTTCTACATCTAGTCAGTCGGGACCAGTATGTACTGAAACATTCTAAATGTTTCAGTAGAAGAGGCCCTATATAAGGCCGGTATCAACCGCAACCCGGCTCAGTATTAAATTGACACTTTAATTACAGAACACCAATTACAACATTAAACACACATAATTAAACACAACTGTACTACTGATCACTTTATTTCGCAGTTATATCGCTTCAAAGTATTGTCTCTGTGCAACTCAACTGTATTATCATTTACAACAGTTACTGTTTTTAGGCAAATACGAAATAAAGTTACATATTTATCAAAAATAAACTCGAAGTCGCGTTAACAAAGTGCCCACATAAAATAGTAACAGCATTATCTTAACGGCATCGAACAAAACAAAAAAAATCGGTGAGAAAAAAGAGAATTAGATTGTCGAAAAAATTGCCCCCGGTTTACAAAAGAAAGAACTCGCCCGCTCGCGGTCGACTAAGGGAGTTACGGAAATTTGACCATAGCTTAGTGCGCAATATATTAAGTCCGCAGACCTCGTCTTGTAGTATAGGTAAAAGTCTTTTATTTATTTATTTTGTCCCGGTCATTGCTAGTTTGGTGACAAAAAACACATTGTACTGTTATAAAATTCTTACAGGTGCTGTTAGGCTTTGCGAACGGCACGTCAGACGAGAGTTGGGCTTGCGGTGGAATCCTAGTTAGTGAGAGGTTCATATTAACCGCCGGGCACTGCACCTGGAGCAAGGACTTGTGAGTTGATGTTACTTTTTAACACGCTTTTATTATCGCGTTGCGTCGGGTCGTAATATCTATGTAACGAAATCTGATGCAGTAAGCAGCCCCAGCCGTATAGATTGGAATTAAGCAGAACAGTTACAATGTTGCAATAAGTAACTACGGGATCAACAGCACTTTGAATAATTTAAATTTTGAATGTAGGTGTAAGTTGCGGTACGTAACTCAAGCACTGAATGAAACGTGGAGGGTATAGCTGCGAGGGTCGAATCGGTATGGAGGACGGAATATGACTGGGGGAGCCCCGAGCAGCGCGTGCGAATGATACGCACATCCAATCATACACAATAATTCGCAATACGGTCAATTGTGCGCAAGAACGGTCATCGCTAGACTTTCGTTCCAAGAGTTGTAAGCAAGTTCAACGAATGTTCGTTTAGGCTCAGGCGCGTTGCAAACTTCAAGTAGTTTCAGGTATACTCCGAGTACTTCCGATTTAGAGATCGGCGAGCAACCGTTTATCGGTGTGCGGATGTAATAATTGCTTTTATTCCAAAAAATTAGATAATTAATTATAATATTTGTAAGGGTGTATTCACAAATGACCAAACAGTCCACCTGATGGTAAGTTGTCGCTGTGGCCCATAAACATCTGTATCGATCTTCGATTAAAAATATTTTAATTCTTATGTGCATATGCGTTGACATCCCTGAGGACTAAGATGGAATGCCTCATTTCTAGTAAAAGGGGTCTCCGAAACACAACAGTATTACGCTGCTATTTAGCCCTGGTATTCTGTGAGAGCGTGTTCCATCTCAGGTCGAGCCAGCCCATTCGTGCTACAACCATAAAAATATAGCTTAATATACCTACCATCAGGTGGACTGTGTGCTCGTTTGTCACCATAATTCTATATAAAAAAATAATGTCCTCCAGACCGAATTTCGGCCATGGCGGCCTGCCTCAACGGAGGCTAGCCATCGGCGCAGGACAGGATTATAGTGCCCAAGTGTATGCGCAAGCACAGGTGCACTCTCTATTCCCTCACTCTTGTAATCCGATGGGACGGTAAACCGACACGACCAGTAGAGAAATCAGGCGCCGGACCAACGGCTTTATGTTCTTTCCGAGGCACGGGGGTGAGACACCGCCAACTTCCTGACTCCGGGCAGCTACTGAGAATTTCTTGACAGAAAACAGAAAAACTCAATTTACAAAAAAAGAAACAAAAGAAGACCCGGGATTCGAACCCAGGACCTCATGATCAGCAGTCGCATTATTACAACTAGACCAACGAGGCAGTCATAAAAAATGGATAATAACTAGCGATACGCCTCGGCTTCGCACGGGTGATTTTTGGATATCGACAACAGCGCCACCAACCGGATCCAATTGTAAATCTTTTACTGTGATCGAAGATTGATGTAGATGTCTATGGACCGCGGCAAGCACTTACCATCGGGTGGCCTGTGTGCTCGTTTGTCACCCTTATCCTATATAAAAACATATCTATATATTAATTATTTCAGTTTCCCCCTGTCACCTCTTACGACACTCACAGGACGATATGGGCTAGTGTCGGTCACGGTAAGTCATACTCGATTAATATTCGTTTAAATTATTCTTCCCCAGTGGCCCGTTAACTGACGCAAAGGTGGGAATCCTGAAGCGATCAGCCGCTACAGACAGTACCAGGCATTACAAGATAAAACGTATCATCAAACATCCCGACTATAAATCGCCGAAAAAGTATAACGACATCGCCCTTTTGGAGACAGACAGAGAGTGAGTATTTTTTTATCCGTGCAATGGGCAAAGAAACACCAGTGTTGCCAGCCTTGCTTTACAAAAAATGGAACTTTCGACATTTGAAAAAAAACTTGGATATGAGTCGTGCTAGCCTTAGAAAGCTACATATAGATGTAGGTGTCTATGGGCCTCCGCAACTGCTTACCATCAGGTGGACTTTGGTCTCGTTTGTCACCATTATTCTATAAAAAACTGGCTTGCCTGTCGACACTTGTTCTTCTCTCAGCCGGAGGCATTCAACTCCATCTATTATAAACGGTATGATCTATCTGGCATTTTCTGTTATTAGTAATAATAAAAGTAATAACAATAGTAATTCATGCAATTCCAAGATCGGATGATCCATTCTAAAATAACATCATGTCTTGTGATAAAGGGCTTACCCCTATATCCTTAGCCAACGAGAAACGGCAGGACCCGTCGGTACATAGCATTTCTGACCGTGAGGCCGTATGGAAGGAGACGGAGCTCCACGGGAAGTTCTAGAAGGCTCTACATGAGCCTTTTGTAGATACAGTCCTCTCCCTCAACTGGCTAAGTTTCAGTGACCTCTTCGGCGAAACCGGGTTTTGTCTGTGCAATACAGTATCAGGTTATTAAGGGTACACTAGCCGCTCATTCTTCCATACAAACGTAGTCTGGCAATTACTCCACTGTTTGATGGTATACGTAAAAAATAAAAAATTATTTCAATTTGTCTCATCATTATCTAGCCCTGTATGGAAACAAAAATGTAAAAAAAGAATATATTTAAAAGTACTAATTTTAACACATTTTTGGGTGGAAATAACTACCATAAGAAGAACAAAAATTGCAAAACTGTTAACATACAGGGATAGATTAGGTGTTCAAAAGTACAAATAATTTTATTTAGAACAGAATCATTCAGTAGATTTTTCATGATATCCAGATTCCCAAAGATCTGTTTATAAATTTTGCGCGCTCGTTTTTGTTGTAAATCATCATGCTTTTCGCACGTGATGTTGCCTGAGATAGCATGCGTTTAAACCCCGCCCACCACTTATTTCGTGCCAAAGACTAGGGCCACCTTAAGACTATAGTCAACCAAATCTAAGAAAAACATTTTGACAGCTGTCAGATTTATTGCACCAAGCATTCTAACCAAAAAATCGGAACGTACAATATGCGATTCTTAAAAACATCGATATCGATTATTTGGAGTTAGTAATCATTTACAGTTTTGTTTCAATAATACCAGAATAAATTAAAAACGGATAATTTAAAACACAAGATTTATTAGTTTTTTCGTATTTGTTGTTACTGCTTATTTCTAGAGGCACAGTTAGATTAGTTAGTTAAGATTGAAACTAGTTTAAAAATAAATTTATTCGATCACTTTCAGTACAAGTAGTAGAGATGTCGTTGTTTATATTAAATATTATCTTATTTTCAATAATGCAGTCAAAATTAATGTCTCTTTCAAAGTCATCTATAATCAATTTTTTTGTTTTTTCTACCACTTTTGCCCAATAATCCTATTTATCCTCAATTAGGAATCAAAATGCAAATGCGTTGTCACCTCAGATGACTAAGATGAAATGCCTCGATTCCAGTAAAAAGCGTCTCCGGTACTCTACACTCACCATATGAAACTGAGTCACAAAATGAGAAGACAAATACAAAATCATAAAATTACGCACAGTAAGCTCTCGAAACAGAAACAGAAACTTTTTTATTTAATATAGATTATGAATAATACTTATTGAAAGTCATTTTTTCATTTACCACTGGTTCGCAAAAAATACTCTGTCCTGGGAATAACTAGCAATAAACTCAACGGGACTAGTTTAAAAAAATAAGGGCTTACAATCATGCGTGTTACAATTAACAACACAAAACAAATTAGAAATAGCTTGGTAGCGATCACCCTTCCCAGAGGTTATTATCATCCTTAATATTTAATAAAGTTTATAAAATTTGTGTACTTACGTCAAATTTTGTATATTTTCTGGAATTTTATTGTAAAAGCGTATCGCGTATCGCCCGAAGAATGAAGTGGTTATTTTAACACGGTCTTGTATATGAGTTTTTTTTGCCTACACAAATTTACTTCGACAAAGTAAAAAAAATAAACTTGTTTTATTCATGATTCATCCTAACACTAAGGTAATATATATAGCGACATATCATTTAAACGACGTCAAATAAAAAAGTAAAAACTGATTATTTTTTAATATTTTGCTTTGTTTGAAAAATTCAAGTTTAAATTAGTGATAAAAAAAAACTATACACGTTTTTATGAAATATAGATAACTTCATAATTCTTCAGATTTACGTAAAAGGTTATTTTAAATCGTGTGAGTACGCTAGTGCCTAGTTATTGCGGAATGATTAATGCGAAATGTCAAAAGGTATTTCTTAGATTTGGTTGACTATAACAACTATTGGAGATAGATCCAAAAGGATGCCTACCGTTGATATCTGTCGAGCTTGTTGCCATCCTGGTGAGTCACTTAGGCATGTCATTTTCGGTTATTCGGCGCTTTCTAATTCTGAGTACTTGCATAGGCACTAACTAGTAGCCAGAATTTTACACCAGGAGTTTGCTCTAAAATACGGTCTCGAGAATCGGAAACTGCCTTATTATAAGTACTTGCCGGAATCCGTGCTCAAAAATGACTGCGCCAGACTCTACTGGGACCAGGCCATCACTATAAACAAGACTATTCTTGGGCATAAGCTTGATATTATGCTGATGGAAAAATTATCCTTGACTGGCGCGCGCCGCCAATAATAATGATCAATAATTTTGATCTGCATTACCATTCCGTATGACGAGAACCTCGTGAAACCCGAAGGAGATAAGCAAACAAAATAATTGGACCTGGCTCACGAGGCGACTCACGTATGAGGTGGTCTGGTGGACCGAAATTATTCCTGTAATCGTTTCTGCAAATGGGCTAATCCCAGTCAGCCTCTCGGGTCATCTGAGTCGGCTGGAACTCCGTGACGGATTGCTCCGGGCTCAGATGCAGAAGGGGTGATCCATAAAACCACCCTCATCATTCGCTGGTTTCTTTCCCTTTACCCTAACCCTGGGCCGTTTGTTTCGTTCCATCTCTCTCCTGCCGAGGGCTTCCATCTGGTTGGGCTTTTATTTATTTATGTTTCATTTATTTATTTATGTTAGTATATTAAGCCTTTGACTGCCGTGTCGGTCACTTTGTACGGAGTATTGCATTTAAAACGTGACCGACGGCAGAGAATGTGTTAAATATATATTTATGTATATTTATCACTTCATTTTATATATTTATTCAGCCCAACCAGATGAGAATACTCTATTAATACCCGATAGTAATAATAATAAGTAATGCGCTCAAACATAATTGATGTCGCCGTACTGGAACTGCTACGACGTGAGGCTGTTCCCATATCGGATGAAAATGCTACGACTGAGGATGCGGCGCCACAACTTGCAGAGTAACCCGCAAACGCGGATGCCGCCGTGAATAACCCAGTTGTGGTTGATTCAAACGATGATGGAACAGTCGCCCTGGAACTGGAAATAGAGCAAATGAGGAGTACATCGAAAGAGGCGACCGCGACTTCCCCGCATAGCTCTAAGCAAGCGGACTCGGGCTGTCGGTAAGGCTCTAGACCCAATGCTGGTGACTGTATAATATTTGGAATCCAGCCAGGACCCTTGCCAAATAGACTCAATTCTTCTTTTCTTCTAGACGCCAAACTTTCCACGGCTGGAGTACTGGACAAAGTAGCGCTATCCCAGCTCTGAGAATAAGAATTGAAGAACGTATCGCAAAGGCTAGGGCCCTCATCGGTAGACTGATATACTTCAGGTTAGTCAATAACAGACGAAGGATTGTGCGCACCGTCAGGATGCCATTTGCTGGAACAAATGTCAATTTGTCTCAGCCGGATATAACGCAAAAACTGGCGCATAGATGATTTGAAGAAAAGAATCATTGCTTGGAGAAAGCGGATTCTGCGATGTACTTAGAGGTTGACACGGTTCAACCAGAATCGTCTCTTTTATAGTGATCAGAAGAGGCTCTATAAATCATTAGAGCGACCAATGGTAAGTGGAATGGGCCCAGCACCGAACCAGGCCGACATTGTCTCATTCTGGAGTGGCCTTGTCAGAGCCCTTAAACGACATGGACGGAAGTTGTGGCGAGTCAGTGTACAAGAATTACGCCCATGAACCTCGTCATCTTAATGCCGGATGACGTAGCTGAGGCTGTCCGTGAGGCCCCGAACTGGAAAAGTCAAGGGCGGGACGGGTTGCATCACTACTAGCTAAAGGGGTTCGTGGAGTGTCACGCTGTTCAAAAGTTCAAAAGGCTCTCGACCAGAAGTCGCTCCTTAGCCTTTTCACTACTGGTATTAATCATTTGGTTCCTAAGGACCAGGGTACCACATACCTAAGCAAATACCGCCCTATCACGTATCTACCGATCATATACAAGACACTAACATCTGTTTTGAGCGCGAGAATCACTTTTTACCTGGACTCAAATCAGGTGATGTCGCACGCTCAAAATGGATGTCGGTGCGGTGGTCTTGGAACCAAGGAACCACTCTTCATTGACAGGTTGGAAAGTGGTGAAACACACCCGTCAGAACTTCTCCACTGCCTGGGTAGACCACAGAAAGGCATTCGACTCGGTCCTCCATACATGGCTAAACAGGGTCTTCGAGCTGTACAAGATTGACTGTACAATTAAAGACTTCCTCGAGCAGTCTGCGAAGCAGTTGAGTACGATTATTTGTCATTTTGGCGAGCGGATAACGACTGCGGAAAGCCGCATAAGGATAAGAAGGGGTGTCTTCCAAGGCGACTGTCTGAGTCCAATCTGGTTCTGCCTCTCTTTGAACCCTTTCAGCACAGGAGGGCTCCGGGAGGAGATTTCAGCAAGGAGGAAAAAAGTGACCCACCTTTTCTATATGGATGACCACAAGTTATTCGCATCCAGTCGCTCCCATCTTGTGTAATTGCTAAGCATCACTTGTGATTTTAGCAATTCTATTAGAATGAAGCTGAAAACAAATAAGTGTGCTGTTCTCCATGTTGAAAGGAGCAACTCTGAGGGCTTAGTTTTTCCTATGTCCATCAATTTAAAGACCCTTTCCGAGGCTGAAACATATCGATACCTAGGTATATCACAGAACATCGGTATCGATGAGGCTGGTATGAAACAATCAGTTTACGACATGTTTTATGCACGCTTGACCAAAAGGCTTACAGTACGTACAGTCTTTTGTCCTTTTGTCTTTTGTCCGGTGACCTTTGGCATAGTCAGGTGGCTGAACTTAATACCCTGGATAGAAAAGTCCACACTATCATGACGTCCCATAGAGTGCATCATCCGAAACTCTTGGTAATGAGGCTGTACTTGCTTCAAAAGCATGGTGAGAGTGACTTTTTAAGCGCGCTCACCATGCATATTCGCGAGGTGTGCAGCTTCCGTAATTACATCCTGGCGAGATCGGATGATCAATTCTATAGCAACGTCATTTCTTGTGATAAAGGACTTACCACTCTATCCTTAGCCAACAAGCAATGGCAGGACCTAGCAGTACATAGCATTGCCAACCGGAAGACCGTATGGAAGGAGAAGAAGCTCCACTCCACATGACACAGTAGCCTCCCTCCACTGGCTACGCTTTGATGATCTCTTCGGAGAAACTGAAGGTTTTATCTGTTCAATACAGGATCAGGTTATTAAAACCAACAATTATCGGGGATACATCCTAAAGGATGGCAATGTCGCCATCTGTCGAGCTAGTTGCCATCAAGGTAGGCATGTCATCTCTGTTTGTTCGGCGCTTTCTAACTCTGAGTACTTGCACAGGCACAACCTAGTAACCAGAATTCATCACCAGGAGCTCGCTCTGAAATACGCTCTTGTGGATCAGAAATTGCCGTATTACAAGCACTTGCCAGAAGCCGTGCTCGAAAATGACCGCGCCAGACTCTAGTGGGACGGAGTCATTATCACAGACAGGACTATTCTTGCGAATAAACCTGATATTGTGCTGATGGACCGCGCACAGTCAAGGATATTTTTGGTCCACATTACCATTCCGTATGACGAGAACCTCGTGAAACCCGAATGAGATAATCAAACAAAATAGATAATCTTAGAATGGGTGTAACGGTTATTAGAAAAGTTAAGAAAAGAAAGATTGAAATAGAGAGAGAAAATGCAAAAATAAATTTTATCTCCACCACCTATTAACATCAGTGGTCCCGCTTCAATCCAGATTGTATTGCCCTCGTACAAGGTACTTAAAACAAACATTATCCCCTTCTACGGCTAACATTTATTAAACACTCTAGGATCGCACTGGATCAATACGCAGTGCCAGCATGCCTGCACAATGGGCATCCAGTAAACGACACCAATGTGACGGCCATCGGTTGGGGAACCACTGCATTTAGAACGGATAAGATCTCCGATGTACTACAGAAGGTAAAGTCCTCTAGGAGTTCGTAATGTTGCACCTCTCATTCACTTCCGTCGCCCTGGTATCGTTCCATGCTTTGACCTGGTTTAAAATACCTTCAAAATATCCTCAAATATTTAATTTTTATCTATATATATACACAATTTGGTCCTGCGCCTGATCTCTCTCCGGTCGTGTCGGTTTACCATCCCATTCGATTATGAGAGTATTGGAATAGAGAGTGCACCTGTGCTTGCGCATACACTTGAGCACTATAATCCTATCCTGCGCCGATGACTAGTCTCCGTTGAGGCTGGCCGCCGTGAACGGAATTCGGTCTGGAGGATATTGTTATTATTATATATTGTATTATATCCATACATTTCCAGCGATATGATAAAAAGAACCTGAAACAGGAAGACAGCAGCATCTACCTGATGTAAACGTGGTAGAGCTACGCTGCGGCTATATAACGGTTGTAGCATGAATTGATCGGTTCGAGTGGGGTACGATCATGCTCTCACAGAATTCCAGCGTAAAATAGCATGTCAATGCTTAATGCTACTGTGTGTCGTATGGTGAGTGTAGAGAACCAGAGACCCTGTTTACTGGAAACGAGGCATTCTTGTTAGTACACAAGGGTGGCAACGCATTTGCATTTTGGTACTTAATTGAGAATAGAAGTAGATGTCTATGGGCCACAGTATCCCCTTACCATCAGGTGGACTGTGTGCTCGTTTGCCACCCTGATGGTCGGTATCATCTTCCTAATAACAGGACTTCCAATGGACTCAGGAATTTGATTTGTGGCATTTCTTCTGCGAGGCCTATGTTCTCTTGACTTGTGATGAGCTGACGATGAATACAAGCTTCTAAAAATTCTTAACACTAACAGTGTCAAAATGAAACTAAGTTTTACGGATTATCACATACATTTAATTATTTTAAATTCTCGACGTTTTGAGTATTTAATCACCAATGGTTACGGGAGGACTGAGATGTTCGACGACCCAATGTCATAGTTAACCACGGCTAGATTCAGCTTAGAATTATTAATTTTTTAGCGCCATATTTTTCACCATCACTTTGATTTTCAGGTTACTCTGGAGAAGTTTTCTGACGAGGAATGCTTCAGATCTTACGCACCAGATACTCCAGGGATGCGGCACATGAAAAATGGGTACAATAGCACCACGCAGATATGCTATGGCGATTGGCATATTGCCAGGGACAGTTGCAATGTGTGTACAATTTATTTAACTAGCAATCCTATATACTGGCAATTTACGTGGTAGAGCCACGCTGCAGCTATATTAAAGCAATAGTTGTAACACGAATGGGTGGGCTCGACCGGGGAAGGACCACGCTCTCACAGAATATCAACTTAAAATAGCAGCTTAATGTTGCTGTGTTTCATATGATGACTGTAGAGAATCGGAGACCTTTTTAGTGGAAAAAGGCATTCCATCTGAGTCCTCAGGGGTCGTCAACGCATCTGCATTTTGAGTATCAATCGAGGATACATGTCTTAAAATAATTGTAGTTCGGAGCAAATTTTATTCGTATTAAAACAAATTAACAATTCATTTTTAATTAAATTAATATATGCTCTTTTTCTTTCTTCTTGCAATTTTACGATTCATGATGGAAAAAAACGATATATATATATATATATATATATATATATATATATATATATATATATATATATATATATATATATATATATATGTGTGTGTGTGTGTGTGTGAGTGTGTATGTGTGTGTGCATATATATATATATATATATATATATATATATATATAATCCATATCGTCCATATTATAAAATCTAGAGGCATTGATTACAAATTGATGTCAGTCATGTAAGTCAGTCACGGGGCACTGAGATGTCAGTCATCTCAGTGCCCCGTGACCATGGGTGTTGAAAAGCGCCCGAAACGTCGGGAATTAAAAATAAAAGTAATTAAAAGTAAAATAAACGCGATAAAATCCGTAAAAGTAGTTTTTAATCAATGTGTAGTGTTCATGTAAATATAAGAAATCATTATAAATCTAGAGGCATCAACATCGTGTTTGTCGATCAAAGATTTAAGATTTTCATAGAAACATCCTATTTCACGTCTGTTGAATCCTTTCGCTCTCGCAACCAATGTTACCTCTGCATTATTGTGAACAGTGCCGGATTAAGCAAGCGCGGAGCCCATAGCAAATTATATCCAGTGGCTCTTGATCTGCTATAGGTTTTTAAGTATAAAGTAGTAAAAACAATTCAATACTCAATTTTGTTGGTGTTTAATAGAACAGTTGCTTACTGAAAGCCCTGTTAGACTCTAGTAAGTTTAAAAAGCGAGACGTGAGATTGTCCTGGTAATTTAGAATGATTTTTATAAGAAACTAACAATATAAAACTGACGATACTAATAAATAATTGTAAATGTTTTTAGTACATATTTCAAAGTTTATATTTATAACAAAGTGCATTATATTTTATGATTATTTATCTGTTTCTTTTATTACTTTTTAAAAGTCTACCAAGTAACTTTTCTAGTTTTCATGTGGGCAAATGTTGGTTTTAAAAACAAAGGTGTTAAAAATAATACTACCCGTATCAACTTCTCTAAGCAATTCTATCAGGGAAATAATTTAAGAGTTCTTGACTAATAGTGTTCCCTAAATCAATTTTTATACGGTTAAAGGCCAAAAATTAACGTTTACCACTACAGTTATTGATCATGAGAGACAATAAATGCGCTAAGCAGTTTCTAAATTAGGGAAACATGATTCTAATGAATTACCCATTAGAAATTTATATCGAATTTCTGGAGCCACCAGCCGCATCCGTTTTGAGCAACTCACAAACTGCACTTATTCGCGGTCTATGCTCTATTCGAAAACATTTGCATAAGCACTGATCATAATTGGTGTTCCTTTCAAAATCTCTTCGGCTGTAATATAATTATATTGACAATGCCGTTCAAAAATTTCATCGTTAGTGTACTTGTCCTGCAGTGCAAGGCACGCCTCGATGTTAAATTCACGGTGGCGATCATTCAATTCGCGGGTCACTCGTTTTTCAAGCTTTTTCACACTTCTTTTTTCACGCTTTAGCTTTTTCGAGTAAATGCACAAACCTGTGTCTCTTTTGGGGACTAAACTTTAGTCACTCACATTCTAAGAATTTGTTCAGCAAAGACTCGACTTCAGACACAGGTTCGTTCCGATACTGACCGACGTGTTTCCGAGAAATATCAGCGCAGCCGGTGTATAAAGCATCGCCAGTGCTGTCGTCTGTATAACAATGAATATTACTAGTATGCGACATATTATTAATTTGCAGAAGGAACAGAGTAGGTGGCACGCAGTCTTGTGGACCACCAGCATTCACAGGCTTGGAGTCGGAGCATGCACCGTGGACTACGACCTTAATACTCTGATCTGTAAGAAAACTAGTGACCTAACCGTATAATTTCTTGAGATTCCCATAATAGGGAAATTTTGAAAGACACGCTTTGTGCCAAACCCGATTGAAGGCCTTCACTATGTCCAAACTGGCAGTCAAGACCAAGGCCGCCGCCTTGGTCTTGACGGCCTCCGCCCATCTGTTATCGGTGAGTCAGTTAGACAAAAAGCCCACCATCTGAGTGACCTCGACGGAAACCGTATTAACGGTCATTAATCAGCTGATGCGCTTAGAGGTACCGCATGAGCTTACAGTTAATAATGGATTCCATTACTTTGGAGAACAAGGAGGTGATAGCAAAGGGCCTGAAGTTGGACGGGTCCAAGTGGTCACCTTTTTAGGCATCGTGTCCACTATGGCTGTATTCCATGAGCCTGAAACGACGCCTATAGAGTAAGAGAGATTACCGATGCCAACTCTGGAGCACACATCTTCACCACAACTTGGGGGATAACATCAGGCCCACTAGACTTGTGAACGTCCAGGACAAGAGTGCTTTGTGACTTTGAGCGCTGTGTAAACAGCGCGCGTAAAGAGCGCGCGATGGTCGGTGGTATAATCCCCTCATCGTCAAGAGTCAAATTGGACGTAAAAAAAGAGGTCCTAAAAGATCGGCTTTCTTATTTGTGGCGTGGCCAAGCAAGTCATCCTTCTTGCGCAAAGATGGTAATGATGTTTTACAGAAATTCACTTGGGCAGCTGGGATAAGAACGCACGAGTTCACGAAGGAATTATTTTTATTAATTATTATTAATTCTTGCCAATTCTCCCAATGTACTCCGACTTTGCCCTAGCGATAACTCTTTTGTAACAGCTGGAGGCAGAGTTGTACTTCTTTTTGAGTGCGCTAGTGGTTTACGGGCGGACCGGGACGCCGATACGTCAGCCAAGGCCTTGTATGACTTCTGCTGACTAGGATCTGCCGCCGGTAGGCACTACGGATGACGGGATCAAAAGCTCCATCCCCTGTAGCACCACATCGGCGACAAACTCAGCAACGAACTTTTTGGGATCATCTAGCGAGAAGTTTATCTGCCCCCCCATGGGTAGGATGCAGAAAAACCCACACCCCATCCCAATCTGCCGACCTATAGTGCGACACATGGCGGCAGCCTACAGATCGTGCCTGTAATGAGCAAGTGATGGACACTGTACTCTGTTCCTGCATGATTAGTAGTATGAAGCCGAGCCATTTGGCGTATTAGGCGTTGAAACTTGTACGTTTACTGTATTATGTGTTTCGTTCGCCAATGAAATAATTTTACGTTTATGTGACATCAAGTTAATACACCGTCTTAATAAGTTTTACTTAAAAAAGTACGCTTAGGCGAGGATGGGATGCTTAGATACGCGAGGCCCCCTTTTGCACGGGGTCCGTTGCAATTTTCACTCTTGCTACGTGGTTAATCCCGCACTGATTGTGAAGTAACAAAAATGATTGTAGTCAATCATCTCCGACTTTTTCATATTTGTCCCAACTTTTTGGGTAAAACAAATAATTATGTTTTGGCGTATGTATACGCTTAATCCTTAAATTCATCTCGTTTTAAATCAAAGGACAGGAATCCATGTCTTTGACGTAGCTCATTAATTCTATTTCGTCATCTTCGCTGAAAACGAGACGAAATCTGCATGGAGTAAGGTTGCCACTTTTTAACGTATCTGTACAAAATTGCATAAGCCAACCCATACTTTTAAGCTGTGCCATTTACCGAATCTCCGGTATTGTATAAATTTACAGCCGTCTGCATAATGTCTTTATCGCAAGAGCCTAGATTAGTTTTTTTATTTATATTTGCAACAAAATATGTCTATATCCGCTTTGCCCTATTCGCTTTGCCCAATAAGACCACTTTTAAGGTTAAGTCAATTAATACAAAAACTATTAATTTAGATTCCCTGTGCAAAATATTATAAAAAAGGACTTTCATAGTTATTATAATTATAGTACGTTCAAGAATCATTTTAGTAAATAATATAGCAAATATCATCAAAATACTTACCTCGAAATATTGGGAATTATTTTTTGTAAATACAATTCGCCGTACTATGTACGTCGCGCGAGGCCTCTCTGAGGAAGAAGTGCAGGCCGAGAAACTTTTAAAGATAAGGTATTTGAAAAAAAACACAAAAATCGTAATGATATATTATTATTACTATTTCTGTGGTACATGGTGGTTAGAGAGAAGGATAACGATCGCTGCAGAAAATAGTGTCCCAAAAATATGGACAAAATAAGTGAGACGCTGCGATCGCTAAGTTGTATCAATAAAAGTAATTTTCAGTCTATTTTTCCGATCAGATGCTAAATCACTTGCACATCCACGCACAATACGATATTTCACCATTTTTTAATGTTTATTTTTGTCAAAAATTAAAAAAATACGGAGCAAGATTATTTTCTCATCAATGCCGCGAACATAATATGTACATTATTCAACTAACTTTATCTACTTGTACTCATAAACAGCTAACTTCGCAGATATTACTTACCGACGGCAGTTCAGGGATAGGCGGGCTAAGCTTTAGCACGTAGCGATTGTTCTCCTTCTCTCTAACATCTATGCTGTGGAAGAAACTATCTCTGTCGCTCTGTGAACGCGAGTGCGATAAGTATAACTGCAGATCCCACTGAATAGACACAGTAAAAGTCATAATTCAAGGTAAGAAAGAAGATATTTAAAAAACTGAATGAGAAGGATACATACTGTGCCTCTAAGTTTTAAGTACGCCTTTGTACCATAAATTTTTGCCGAGGCACGACGCTAAAACCTCTTCGCAAGGTGCTGACTGACTGCGCTGCGTTATGTCAGCGGGCGATGGGGTCGTCATGCCTATTTATTATTGGGTATCTATATAGTTTTCTCATCTGGTTGGGTTCTATAAATATATAATTATAAATGAAAATGAAAAGATAAATATACATAAATATCAATAACATAAAATAAATATAAAAGTACATAAATAAATAAAAGCCCAACCAGATGGAGGCCCTCGGCAGGGGAGACCAAACGGCCGAGGGTTAGGGGGGAAAGGGAAAGAAACTGGCGGACGATGCGGGCGGTATCGAGGAGCACCGCCTTCTGCATTTGTACCTGGAGCGGTCCGTCACGTAGTCCCAGCCGCCTCAGATGACCCGAGAGGCTGACTGGGATTAGCCCGTTTGCAGAGACGACTACAGGAATAATTTCGGTCGGCAGACCACCCCACATGTCGGTCACCTCGTGAGCCAGGTCCAGATATTTTGTTTGCTTGTCTGTTTCGGCTTTCACGAGGTTCTCGTCATACGGAATGGTAATGTCGACCAAAAATATCCTTGACTGTGCCCGGTCCATCAGCACAATATCAGGCTTATTCGCAAGAATAGTCCTGTTTGTGATGATGGCCCGGTCCCAATAGAGCCTGGCGCGATCATTTTCGAGCACGGCTTCCGGCAAGTACTTGTAATACGGCAATTTCCGATCCACGAGACCGTATTTCAGAGCGAGCTCCTGGTGTAGAATTCTGGCTACTAGGTTGTGCCTGTGCAAGTACTCAGAGTTAGAAAGCGCCGAATAACCGGAGATAACATGCCTAAGTGACTCACCGGGATGGCGACAAGCTCGACAGATGTCGACGGTGCCATCCTTTAGGATGTATCTCCGATAGTTGTTGGTCTTAATAACCTGATCCTGTATTGCACAGACAAAACCCTCGGTTTCCCCGAAGAGATCACCAAAGCGTAGCCAGTGGAGGGAGGCTACTGTGTCTACGAAAGGCTCATGTAAAGCCTTTTAGAACCTCCCGTGGAGCTCCTTCTCCTTCCATACGGTCTCCCGGTCGGAAATGCTCTGCACTGCCGGGTCTTGCCATTGCTCGTTGGCTAAGGATAGAGGGGTAAGTCCTTTATCACAAGAAATGACGTCCTTATAGAATGGATCATCCGATCTCGCCAGGAAGTAATCACGGAGGCTGCACACTTCGCGATTATGCATGGTGAGCGCGCTCAAGAAGCCACGACCACCATGCTTCCGCGACAAGTACAGCCTCATTACTGACGATCTCGGATGATGCATCCTATGGGACGTCATGGTAGTGCGGACTTTTCTATCCAGGGCGTTAAGTTCAGTCTGAGTCCACCTGAGTATGCCAAAGGTATACATGAGGACAGGCATGACTCAGCCGTTATATGCGTGTGCCTTATTCACACCGGACAAAAGGCCGTTAAGCACTTTGGTCAAGCGTGCATAAAACACGTCGCAAACTGACTGTTTCATACCAGTCTCATCGATACCGATGTTTTGTGACATACCCAGATATCGGTATGTTTCAGCCTCGGAAAGGGTCCTTAAGTTGACGGGCATAGACAAGTCTACGCCCTCAGAGTTAGCAACCCTTCCCCTTTCAACATGGAGGACCGCACACTTATCCGTCCCAAGCTCCATTCCAATGGAATTGCTAAATTCACAAGTGATGTTTAGCAATTCCATAAGATGGGAGCGACTGGAGGCGATTAACTTGAGGTCATCCATATAGAAAAGGTGGGTCACTTTTGTCCCTCCTTTCCGTAGCTGAAATCCCCTCCCGGAGCCCTCCAGTAAGGTACTGAGAGGGTTCAGAGAGAGGCAGAACCAGATTGGACTCAGACAATCGCCCTGGAAGATACCCCTTCTTATCCTTATGTGGTTCTCCGCAGCCATCATCTGCTCGCCCAGATGACAAAGGATCGTACTCCACTGCCCCATATACTGCTCGAGGAAGTCTCTAACTGTACAGTCTATCTTGTACAGCTCGAGGACTCTCTTTAGCCATGTATGGGGCACCGAGTCGAATGCCTTTCTGTAGTCTATCCAGGCGGCGGAGAAGTTCCGACGGTTGCGTTTCACCACTTTGCCAATGACCGCGTCAATGAGGAGTGGTTCCTTGGTTCCACGACCACCGCCCCGACATCCATTTTGAGCGCGCAACATCACCAGATTTGAGTCCAGGTGACAAGTGATTCTCGCGCTCAAAATGGATGTTAGTGTGTTGTATATGGTCGGTAGACACGTGATGGGGCGGTATTTGCTCGGGTCTGTGGTACCCTGGTCTTTAGGAACCAAATGAGTGATCCTAGTAGTGAAGAGGCTTGGGAGCGACTTCTGGTTGAGAGCCTCTTGAAACTGTCGGGCAAGCACAGAGTGACACACCATGAACCCCTTCAGCCAGTAGTGATGCAGCCCGTCAAGCCCCGGACTTTTCCAGTTCGGGGCCCTACGGACCGCCTCAGCTACGTCATCCGGCGTTATGATGACGGGGTCCATGGGCGTAATACCCGCACACTGACTCGCCACAATTTCCGTCCAAGGGCCCTCGCTGTGGTTTACGGGCTCTGACCACAGGCCGCGCCAGAATGCTACAGTGTCGGCCTGATTCGGTGCTGGACCCGTTCCACTTACCATTGGTCGCTCCAATGATTCATAGAGCCTCTTCTGATCACTCTGGAAGAGACGATGCTGGTTGAACCGTGTCGACCTCTCGGTATATCGCCGAATCCGCTTTCCCCAAGCAGCAATTCTCTGCTTCAGATCATCTATGCGCTCCGTCAGTTTTTGCGTTATATCCGGCTGGGACAAACTGACATTTGTCCCAGCAAACGCCATCCTGACGGTGCGCACAATTCTTGGCCTGTTGTTGCCTGATCTGAAGCATATCAGTCTGCTGATGAGAGCTCTAGCCTTTGCGATACGTTCCTCAATTCTTCTTCTCCATGCTGGGATAGCGCTACTATGGCCAGTAGCGCGTCCAGCCGTGCAAACCTTGGCGCCTATGATACGGCAGACTGCCAGCGCGGTGCCAAAAAGAATTGAGTCCGTCTCGCAAAGGTCCCGGCTGGCTTCCAAATAGGTCACCAGCATTGGGTTCAGAGCCCTCACGACAGCCCGATTCCGCTTCTTAGGGCTATGCGGGGAAGTCGCGGTCGATTTTCGAGAGGCGTACTGCGCGTTTCCACAATCGCCTCTTTCAATGTACTCCTCATATGCTCTAATTCCAGTTCCTGGGCGACTAATCCATCATCGTTTGAATCAACCACAACTGGGGTATTCACGGCGGCATTCACGTTTGCGGGTTGCTCTACCATTTGTGGCGCCGCATCCTCAGCCGTAGCATTCTCATCCGACGAGGGAACAGCCTCACGTCGTAGCCGTTCGAATTCGGCGACATCAAATATATTTGAGCGCAAGATATACCGAACTCGGTCTGCCAGGTTTTGCTCTGTGACGGTTAAAGATGGCTCCAGCTCAGCAAAAGACGATGCATCCTAGCCCGATACGCCAAACATCCAGTTTCTCCCCCTTTCGCCCTAAAATACGCCCGCAATGCGTTGCTGTTCATCTGGGTTGTCCAACGCATGCGGCTTACTCCACCAGAGGCGGGTGCCGATTGCTGGGCCCGCGAAGACCCTGCCGACACCAAGCCAGCTGGTGGGGATGATGGATGCGAAGGGCTGCTGGGTGGTCGTGCAGCACCTCGCGCTCAGCTGGCGGTTCGCATGCTGCCGTGTCCAGCGCCAGCTCCAGACGCGCCATGGCGACCTCCAGGCAGCGGCCCTTTGCACGTTCTATTTAATTCCATCATCCATTTTAGGGCGTCATTTAGCGGGAGACGCCCAGACCCGGCGCCGTTTCATGTTGAGGCCATATGCACAAGCGGGCCTTTGCACCTTCAATTTTTGCCGAGGCACGGCACTAACACCTCTTGGCAAAGGTGCTGACTGACTGCGCTGACGTAGCGGTTTTGTCACAAAACCGTTACGTCAGCGGGCGATGGGGTCGTCACTTCCCTACGCCTTCTTTATTTATTATTATTTAATATTAATATTATTATATTATTATTAATAATATTAATAATAAATTAATATTATTATTTATTAAATTAAATATTATTAATATTAAATATTATTAATATTATTATTTATTATTAATATTATTTTTCTATTGGGGTATTTATCTGGGGGCACGGCAGTGCCGTCGGCAAGTCGAGCAAAAAAGCGGCGCGGCCGTACCAAACGAAACAATCTAATTTTATATAATATGTATTACATGTGGGATACATTGTATTTTCATGAGATGGCCCAAGTCAATCTATTTATTTTGAACACAATACTATATTTAAGCTTATTAATCATATAATCAACACCGTTATCCACATATTACTACTAGGTCTGTGTAAAAAATTAAAATGTAATGTTCTATTAAAAACGACCCGTTCACCAATAAATAAAGAGAAAAGCAAACTAATTTACACATATCCATGCATACACATACACACATATATACAAACATATACGTACACGCACATAGTCATACACATATATAGATAATACACAGATGTGAAAAATTAAATTTAACCTAAATAAACAATTACATTAAGTTGCATCAAATTCAGATAGAACCTCATACACAGCTTTTTTATATCTAGAAGAAGTTAATCCAGAGATATCTATGTCATTAAATTTGTTGTTGTATAATTCCATTACACGCTTTAAAGGTGCACGAGCACCGGCATTTGTTTTACTTGGTTTTGGAGCGAAAATTTGACGTGAATGGAGCTCACGTATACGCTTCGAGCGACTAGGTATACGAATGTATATTTGGTTGATGAGTTCATTACAATCAAATTTGTTATGACAGATATTGTAAAGCAAAGTTAAAAACCAAGAGCATCCTTCTTGATTCTAAAGAAAGAACACTAAATTTTCTTAATAAAAGTTCATAACATTCATTAGAATTACTTTTAAAGCATTTGTACATTGTAGATTTTAAAAAATTTCGCTGAGCTCGCTCCAACAGTAAACTATATTTACTATATATTGAACTCCATATAACTAATGCATATGCGACCTGTGATCTTATTAGAGTTTTATATAAAGTTAAAAATGTGGTGGGATGTTTGAAGGAAGAACAGGTCCGCGTAACAAAAGCATAAAGCTGAAAGGCTTTATTGGTTATGTGCGTTACGTGTTCAACAAAGTGTAGTTTAGAGTCTAAATATAATCCTAGATCCTTGATTAATGATACTGATTCCAACGAAACATAGTTTAGTTTATAAGTGTATTTTCATTATGTATTGCAAGGCGTGCACTCTTCACCACGCCTTGCCTTTTTACTAATGCATTCAGGGCACCATTGACTTTGTTTCCGGCAGCGACACGCCTATCCACATCTAAATCACATCTTCCATTCCGGCTGAAAGCACTCCCCAAGTATACAATTTCATTTACCTGTTCTAGACATTCCTGATTTACCCATATTTCACATTTCGTTCTCTCTTCATCCTTTTCAAATACCAGAACCTTAGTTTTATTAGCATTCAAACGGAGACCTTTAATTTCACATTCCTCTTTCATACACGTGACTAATGCCTGCAGTTCTGCTTCTGATGGTGCAATAAGCACTGCATCATCAGCATACAGCAGACAATTAACTTTTATGTCACCCAATTTCACACCCAAACAGCTATTTTTCAGCTTCTGTAAACAGCTGTCGAGATACAGTATGAACAGCCAGGAAGACATGACACAACCCTGTTTTACGCCCGCTTGAACACTGGCTTTGACAACATGGGTGACAGGTCATGCCCTACCCGCACACAGGCTTTACAGTCATAGTAAAGTGACTGCACAGCCCTTAACAATCGACCATCCACACAATATCCCGGCAACAGTTCCCACATTTTCTTCCTTATAACCTTATCAAATGCTTTCTCCAGATCCACAAAAGCACAGAAAATCTTCTGGTTAACACTCAGAAGCTTCTCCGTGATCACGCGGAGAGAAAACATTTGATCCGTGCATCCTCTTCCAGGTCTAAATCCGCATTGTGCCTCCCATAAGAATCTTTCCGATTTCTCTTGCATCCTACGTGTCAAAACCTTCTAGTAAACTTTACTTGCTAAACTAGTCAAGCTGATCGCCCGATAGCACCCGCAGTCAAAATGTGAACCTTTACCTTTATATAAAGGCACAATAACCGCGGATCGCCAATCATCCGGGACATCTCCCGTCCGCCAGCACAAATTGCACAGCAGATGGAAGCTGTCCCAGACGCGAGGCCCACCGTACTTGACCATTTCAGCAGTAACTCTGTCTAGTCCCGCAGCCTTACCACATTTCAAACTTCGAATCGCACGTTCAATCTCTTTCATGCTGATGACCTCAGTGCCATCGAGGTCCGTGTCTGGTATGCCAGTCACGGCGTCACCCCCGGATCCTTCACTAAGATCATGACACGCATACATTTCTCTATAAAATTCACTCCATCGCTGCATGACGTCCGATTTTTCTGAGAGGACGTCATTGGTTCTCGAAAGCACTTTGTTCATTCTTAAGGCTGTCGCACCACTCCGGGACCTTCCAACCTCTTTCCAGAAGAGTTTGGAGTTTTCCCTAAAGTTGTGCGACAACCGCTCGTCCGCTTCTATTCTACACATTTCACGTACTTCCTCAATCAATGTTTTCGCATGAACTTTCGGCAGCTTATATCTTTCTTTCATCTTCTCTCTCATATGCTCATCGTTACTAGAGGCCAAGTAGTCTAACCATGTTTTTTTCTTCTTTTTTACAGCTTCTCTCACTTCATCATTCCACCATGCATCTCTTTTTTTACTACTACCTCTTTTTGTCGTACCACATACTTCTTCCGCTGCACTTACCATTCCATCCCTAAGGTTCTGCCATGTTCACTCCACACATTCTTTCCTGCCATCGATGGTGTCAAGCTTTTCGGCTACCCTCGTGTGATATTTGTCCCTAGTATCCGCTTCCTGAAGCTTCCAGCTTCGGATGCGACAGACCGACTGTGGTTCTGTTACTGCCGTCCGGTAGCGCCAACCCGCGAACAAACCCCTAAATCTAGTAATTACTAGATAATGATCCATTCCCAGGTCAGCACCCCTGAACACTCGTGTATCCATCACCTGTTTTCGGAGTCGGTCATCCACCAGGAACAAATCAATCATACTTCTCTCATTCTTTCTTTCTCTAGTGTACATATGGATTTTCCTGTGATTAAACATAGTGTTTGTCACAAGAAGACCCTTTTCCTTGCATACAGCCAGTATAAGCTTGCCAGCATCATTAACCCTTTTATCGCCAAACTTTCCAAGCACCGACTCGTATCCTGGTCGAGCGATACCTACCCATCCATTCAAATCACCACATACAACAGTTCTTTCATTTCCCTTAACCAAATCTAGAACTTCTCTTACATTCTCCCAAAACTCCTCCAGCTCAGCCCTGGACGACGAAGCTACCGGCGCATAAACAGCCAAAAGGAATAACTTCGTCAGTCCCATTTTGAAGCGAACCCAGAGAAGTCTTGAGTTCACAATCTTGTATTCAGTCATAAGATCGACCAATCGGGACGACAACAGCACTCCCACTCCCTGGCAGGCGTTCTCGCTTTCCGGGACTCCGGACCATATAGCTAACATCCCGCCAGGGAGCTCTTCAGTACCACTGCCTTTCCGTTTGGGCTCCGACATACACACGACATCTAATTCTCTTTCTTTCATTATTTCGATCAACTCATTCGTCTTATCTCTCATGCCCCCTCTAACATTCCACGTGCCAACTCTGCACTCCGTCCTCCACCTTCCGCCGTGTCGGGCTGTGCGTGACGGGTGGCGGTCCCCATCGCTTTGCGCGCTGCATTCCACACCAACGGGGACGAGCTGGTGTGCGTCGCCTTGGGGGGACGCCCTAACCCTCGTTTGCATGGGTGCGCAGCTGTGTATTTAACAGTGTTAATTTTTTTTATGAAAGTGATATATTTCCATTTTGATGTACTTAAGTGAAGTTTATTTTTTATACAGTAGCCTGCCAAGCGATTTATTGGCGATTTATTAAGCGATTTACTGCCAAGTGATAAATTTTAAGGTCATCGGCGTAAAGGAGAAAGTTAGTTAAACGGAAACAATCACGATAAACGATATCGGTATCGTTTACAAATAATATAAAAAGCAAAGGCCCAAGAATAGAACCTTGCGGTACTCCTGAGTTGACATTTATGGTATTGGATGAGAAACCATTAATCACAACCCGTTGAGATCTATTCAGAACGTATGATGAAAACCATCTTAACAAGTTTCCTCTTATTCCATTAAACGCTAATTTGTCTAAAAGTATATTATGATCAACCTTATCCTTTGATAAGGTTGATCATAATATACTTTTAGACAAATTAGGGCACCTTAGAGTAATCAGTGTAAATCGCGTCTACTTGCAGAGGGTTATCCTCTTTGTTATTATATTTTTTCCACATTATCTAATATTTTTCCTTTTCTTTAAAAACATGAATGAGGGGTCGAGAAAACCAAACTGGAAAGTTATTACTTTTTGATGAACGAAGCGGTACATATGTTTCTATAATTTCATAGATTTTTTCATAAAATATATTAACTGACTCTTCAGCAGTTAGCCCTTTCATAAGAGAGTACCAATTGATATCAGAGATAGATTTACAAATGGTGGGATAGTTTATTTCTAAATATTTGAACCTCTGAATAGACGAGTGAGTCATAGATTTATACGTGTGACTTAGAGATATAACCGTATAAAAAGCTGGATGTAGACGATCCAATGGCAGTAACGGGTTTGAAGGCAGCTCACAATTATAACTATCGTCTTAGATAAAAACAAGTCTAAATTCGGCCCGAGGAGTTTCTATTGGTGTTTAATTATTTGAAGTTTAATGACGATATAAAATTAAGCAGAGATTTGTCATTATTGGTAAGGTTGGGGTAATAAGATGTAGATGTTACATTTAGTACCGTTTGATCGCTGCCCAGCCACTGTAGATTGGGGAGATTGAAATCACCAACAACGTAAACGTGCTGATAATTAATTGCCATAATTTTGTTACATAAGGATGTTAAAACAATTTCATAAGTTAAAGCGTTCATATTAGGCGGAATATAAATACCGCAGATAATAGTACTATGACCCTTTTGACTATTAAGACTGAGAAATACATAATCAATACAAGGTGAAATAGGATAGTCGTGTGGACCTAGTTGGTACCGAGCAATGGGCAACCCTCGACGCACTGCAATCAAAACTCCACCGCCGTCCCGTTTGCCTGTAAAGACTCGGTCTCGGTCGCAACGATGTACTACATATCTATCATCTATGAATTCCCTGTCTCGAATATTCGGAAGTAACCACGTTTCACTTAATATAATAAAATCATAACTTGTATCTGATAATATATTTGTATATACCTGATAATATATAATATATACTCTGTGTATTTAGTTTGGTTCTTAAGCCTTGCAGTTTTAGTAATACATATATTGTAAAACGGTAATACTTATGTATTAAAAATAAACAAAGATGATGAGTGATCTTTGTTTATTTTTAATACATAAGTATTACTTACACCTATAAAAAAGAGAAAGAAATAAAAATAAAAGAGTAGAAAAAATACGAGTATAAATAAAGTAACAGACATACTGAGACTAATGTAGTATTCTATTCTTTTCCAAATTAGCAAGGAAAAATGTGGCCGATTGTGTATAATAACTGTTAAATTACAAAAATTTGCGTTATTTCCAATCAAAGTATAAGACAAATACATTATTAGAAGTAAATTACCAGTTATATTTATTACGCAATGAAATAGTATTTCATAATTTTGTGTTTCGTATTTGTAAATCTCATCATATATTGTATAAATCCCAGTAAAAGAAATAATTTTAGTTTTCAGTATAAATAAGCGAGAATAACAAATATTGCTTAATAGTATTAAAGTGTGTTCAATAAACAAAAATAATAAACAAATAACGCTCGTTAGGTATGTTAGACAGTGTAACTTGCAAATAAGCTTAATGCGCTTTACAACATATATATTATAATTATTGCAGTTAATTTGACAACAAAGTATTTTTAAAATAGAATATTGTTTGTAAAATATCGTAAATAAATTCTTTGAGTACAAACAAATTGCCGGTAGATAAATAATAGTTCATTAAGCATGGCAAAGAAGTGTAAACAGCACAGTGTAATGAAATGTTTAGAGATGACACTAATTAATATAATACTTTTTGATAATTTATACCTTTGAATAACTTCTTCGAGACAACAATTCAATGCAGATGGAATTAAAATACTAGTTTCAGCTGTGTACGCGTAGCATTAAAAATTAGTTAACCGGACAATTCTTCGATTTGTTTTTGAAAGATCTTCACTAGAACGAATGCTGAGAACAGGAGAAGTATCGCTTGCACGCACCAAGATGCTGCCGTGCTTAATCCAAGTGTATCTGAAACCATTCTTAGCAACTTCCCGAACCTCACGAAATAAAATTATTCATCTTAAAGTTAGGTGCTCATTAAAATATATCTTGTGTATAGTTCCGGGCATTTGCAGTTTTTCTGTTGTTAAACCTTTCTCTTTGCGAGCTGCTGAAAGAAAGCTATCGCGTAACATCCAATTCGCAAACTTAACAATGATATTCTTAGGGTGCCCACTTTTAGGATTAAGCTGAGGTACACGATGAATTGCGACGACGTCGTATTTATTAATTGGTTGTTCAATGACAGCAGCTACGTTTTTTATAATAGAAATTAAATGTTCATTTTGTTTTTCTGGAAGATTAAGAATTTCAATGTTGCACTGGCGTGAATTAAGCTCTTAAATATCAAGCTTGTTTCCTACCTCCATAATCAGATCGTTTTTGTTTTGGGATGATTTACATATTTTTTCTAATTCAAATAATCGACTGCGGATCTCTTCAGCTTGGGTTTTTAGGTCGTCATATTTGTCATTAATAAATTGGATTGAAGTCTTCAATTCATCGAAATCTTCAATGAACTTGGTTATTTTATTATTCTGTTTGTCGAAGAACTCCTTCATTGATGCCATTATCTTCTCTTAGAAAGAATGAAATTCATTGCGTAGATCCAACACATTTCGATCAGCTAAACCTTTACGGAACGTCACGTAGTCAGGCGGAGATTCTTTTTCTATCAGAGAACTGTCTATACTCATTTCACCACAAGGAGATCTATTAGAATATCGGGTAGGGCTGTTTTGTTTGGTGCGAGTATTATTGAGAGACATAACAATAAGTTAGTAATAGTGATTGCTTTCTCTGTATATATATTGCTCTGTGCAATAAGTAGCCGAAGTGAGCCATCACTATTCGTAATCGTATGCACACGATGAGTCACTAGGCGATCGGAGCAAACACGGATGCACTGACTGACACACGTCCAGATTGCAGAAGAGCGCGGAACGGAATATTGATATGGTCACCATAAGATGTTGTTGGTTAGCTAATTAAGTAATAACTTAAAACAGAAGGAATCTTAAGTAGGGACTGAATAAATTAACCAACTTGGTATTACATGGATCTCACAACTTTTTACGGTAAAAGAACTGAGTTGCGAGACTTGGTTTTTTTACAGGTTATGTTTTTGATGGCATAGAGTATTCTGATCTGGTTAGGCTGAATACATATATAAAAGGAAATGAGAAACATACATAAATATTTATTATATATATTGTACTAATGTAAATAAATAGATTATTCATAAAATACATTCTTTATTTTACACCAATACACATTAGAACTACACAAAATGAAGTATATATATGTAGAAAGTACAACATTCGGCCTTATCACTCTGGAAGCGATTTCTTCCAGTCAACCCTTGTTTAGAAAATAACTGTTGTTGGCATATGGGAAGGTACACATAAATTCGAAAGTTAAGCTTAAAATAAATTTATATATATATATATATATATATATATATATATATATATATATATATATATATATATATATATATATATATATATATATATATATATATTGAACGTCTTGATCGATTGAGATGCGGTTTAGGCGTTCTAAAGATCTCAATGTGGAATATATTTGGTGACAATATGTATATTTTGAGAAATCTCAAAAATAAAAATTTTGAAAATCTGTTTTTTTTTTGGAATAACTTTTAAACGGCTTTACCCATTGATTTCAAAAACTAATCAGCTCTTAACCTAAAAAAATGACGTCGAATACCGTTTGGAAAATAAAAATTGGTTCATTCGTTCGTTAGATATCGCAGAAGAAAGAATTTGAAAAAAAAAAACTGGATGGCATGCAGGGTCAACCAATATTTTTTTTTCAGTATAAGTTATCAAATTTGAACACTAGACCTCTGTTGACAGTGGTCTAAAGGCGCAATTTTGTAAGGTTTTAGTGCTTATAAAGCTAATGTATCATCAAAAAGGAAAACATAGGGACATAGAAGAGGTTGATATTTATTTAAATGTAAAAAATCGCTGTTATAAGGTCATGAACAAGAAAGAAAACAAGCGAGAGCTTTTTTCTGCAGAAAAGACCACCCGCTTTTCCTCTTAGGCCTCTGCCTCGAATCTTGCGGGCAGCGGAGCGACGGCGACGGCGGCGCGGGAGCGGGGCGGGCAACGCAGACCCGTTCACGAAACTAGCGGGCAGATCGCGCGACACTATAGCGGCGTAGTGATGTGTTCGTGATTGTGTTGTCGAGATGTTTGTTTTTATTTGCGAACGAAATGTCTGAACAACGGCGACAACATCTTTTTGATTCGAATTTATATCTAACGCTCGATTTACTGTGGGCAAAAGAAGTAAATCCCTACTACTTATAGGGCAAGGAAAAGAAAAGGCGAGTTTTATCGAAATTACGAAGAACAGAGACAATGTCCCGACAAATTCTACGACTACACCAGAACGAGCGTAGACACTTTTGACTATATTCTTGAAGCTATCAAGGGCGATTTAGAGTCTGTATTCAGTTCCTTTTTAATTTCTTCCCATAAGTGGTTAATTACTCTTCTATTTTTATGGTTCACATCTTTGCTGTTCCATATCGGTGTTCTCTCAAAAATTGCTGAAATAATTTGCTCTTGCACGTCCGAGGACATTTCGAAACGTCACAGAAATTAATTGCACAACACTACTATGCAGGCGCGCGCGCGGTCTCCGCTTGACTGGAGTACACCGCTCATTGCCCGCCCCCGCGCCGCTGCCAAGCCGCTGTTTTCGAGAGTCGGTCCATTTGATTTTACGCATAAGATCCTGCCGCTCCCGCGCCGCCGCCGCTGCCGTCCCGCTGCCCGCAAGATTCGAGGCAGAGGCCTTAAGGATTTACCGCTCACAAGATGGCGGAACGTTGCTATGGCTTCGTTGTTGATGCCAAACGAATAGTTAATAGGGATTATTCACTTTGCTCGGGGTGTTTACTTTGCCCGGACTTCCCCTTCCTATATTAATTTGTACTTAGAATTAAAAATAAAATAAATATTTGTTTAAACATTGAGTAACAAATAAGTTCAATGGTATTCCATTGAACTTATTTGTTACTCAATGTTATTAAAATTAATAGAATCAGGCGTTACTTTACGGGATTCCATTATAGTAAATATATTAATAGTAACTTTGCAACCACCCTTTCAATAAAATAAAATGATTCGTCTTACCTAGTTTGGAGAGCACCTCCCGCCCTCCCTCAATTGCGTGCACTAATCCCGTCACCACTAATTCCAGCACCACTACTCCCAATACCACTACTCCCAACACCACTATTCTAGAAAAGACACACCATCGATGATAATACGACACGTGTTTCGCCTCTACACGAGGCATCTTCAGGTGATGTAGACTCTACTGCGGCTGACCGCTAAGTCTTCTTCTTCAAGAAATATTCGTAGTTTGGTTTACCAATTTCTAATCTAATTAATATAAAATATAACTAATATTTCAGAAAGTAACATTAATGCTTACATATTCCGACCAAATTAACTTTCCTGCCATGAAATCAAAAATTTCACAAATAATGTCAAATATTTCACCTCATTTCTAGGAAGCGCCACCTTGGTAGCAGACATAAATAAAAAAAATGAAAATATTAATATTTTCTTCCAGGGTGACAGTGGAGGCCCAGTCCAGGTGAAACATCCCGAAATATACTGCATGTATTCAGTGCTGGGAATAACGTCTTGGGGCAAGCAGTGTGGGTATCCTGGGCAACCTGCTATCTACACGAGGATAGCTGCGTTTGTTCCCTGGATAGAGAGTATCGTGTGGCCTTGAAGTCTGCAGCAAGGTCAAAATGTGATAATAAATAATAGTTGTCCAAAATATACAATCATAATTTTCAAGTATTTTCGTCTGCAATTAATCCTTACTACGTTATGTTGTTGAAATCGACTCGAATCATTTTTATTCAATAATGTCTAGATACCGCCAACAGTGCCATCTACCGGATCCAACTATGCCTATAACCTTCGCAGGAGTGTAAGCAATATGTTGACAAAGTTTTAGCGCAATCTGATGAATGATATGGCAGCGCATAAAATACCAAGAAACAAACGTTACAACACGTAATTCTTAGTGAAAGTATTTTTTTTTTTGAGTTTACCAGAAAAAATCTCTGTCCTGGAAAGAACTAGCAAGGAACCCAGCGGGACTTTTATTAAATGCAATTAATTTAAGTTGATTTATGAAAACATTTAGAAATAGCATAATAATACGTGGTAGAGCCACGCTGAAGCTATATTAGCTGTTGTAGCACGAATGGGTCAGCTAGACCGGGGTAGCACCACTCTTTCACTCTTTCACAGACTACCAGCGCAATATATATATATATATATATATATATATATATATATGGGGTGTGTGTGTGTGTGTGTGCGTTTTATATAGTGAGTGTAGAGAACCGGAGACCCTTTTTACAGGAAACGAGGCATTCCATCATAGTCACATCATAGGGTGACAACGCATCTGCATTTTGATTCCTAATTGAGGATAGATGTAGATGTCTATGGGTCACATTATCCTGTGAGCTCGTTTGTCACTCTTGTTCTATAAAAAAAACTTTGACGTAAATGGAGCCATGTTTTGTCGTACAAATGGCGACACTAATTTAATACGATAGAAAGCTCATTTTCCGGGGGCTGGGGTAAGGGCAGTGGCGCTGTAGGATAATCTACCACTCTGAGTGGTGACGGAAATCTGAAACGGGAGATAAACAGCAGCGTCTTCCTGATGACACTCAATGATAATAAAAATCTGAGGTTAACCCGCCCACTACGATGACTATGACACATATCCGATGAGGACCCTATCAGGTCAATCTATGGGGGAGACATAATTTCCTTTTTTACTTATGAGAGATGCACTTTACTTGGAGAGATCAGGCGCAGGAGCAACAGCTTGATTTGCTCTCCGAGGTACAGGGGAAACACCGCTAACTTTCCAACGCCGGGCCACCGCTGAGAGTATCTTGATAGATGAAACCAATAAAAGATTTTAGCTTGACACGGCATTCGAGACAGTCAAAATTAATTTAAAAAAATAAACGTCTCTCTATTATTACAAAAGTTTGTTAAGTGGTAGAGCCATGTTACAGCTTTAAATATTGGAGCCACGCTGTAGCTATATAGTTGTAGCACGAATGGGTCGGCTCGACTGGGGTGAGATCCCACGCCCTCGCAAAATACCAGCGTAAAATAGCAGGACCATGCTGCTGTGAGTGAGTGTAGAGAACCGGACATCCTTTTTACTGGAAACGAGGCATTCCATCTTGGTCCTCAGGGGTGACAGCGATTCTGCATTTTGATTCTTAATCGAGGATAGCATAGATATCTATGGGCCATACCATCCACTTACCATCAGGTGGACTGTGTACTCGTTTATCACCCTCATTCTATAAAAAAAGTGTTTGAAATAGAGTCACCTACAGCGTAAGTGTTAAATAAATTGCACGATGACAAAAATCGAGACCCGAAACAATTATTTGTAGGTCATACAAATACTTAATCTTTGCGGGATTCATCATTCCACTTGTTAAGGAGCTGTAATTTTGTATTTATTGAGGTAATTGTAGGTTTTTATTTACCACAGCATCTATTTACCATCAGATGGGTTGTGTGCTTGCTTGTCACTAAAAAGTCCATAAAAATGAAAATTAATAAAGATTTTACGATGAAAGCTGCAATTATAGCTTATAAAAAAACTACCATCAACACTTAGCGTCGGCCATAATCAATAATAACGATGGAGTAAAGTGCCACAAACCATTGGCTAAATATCAAACTAATGTAAAAGTAATGTAGAAAAACGATTGTATGAAGTGAGTTGTTAAAGAATCGATTTTCTAAGCGGCTATAGTCACTTAGCTGTGCTAACAACGCCATCTGTCGGCGACAAAAGATAGGCCGAAAAAAATATGTTAAGGTCTTCGTAACTCGGATGACACAAAATTTATTCTTTATGTATTATATTTCGTCTTATTTTTAATATTTAATCACATTTATAACATATTGGAATTCACGTTATGCGTGGTATAACCACGCTGTAGCTATATTAGTAGTAGAGTTATAACAAATGTGTCGGCTCGAACGGGATAGGACCACACTCTCACAGAATACCAACGTAATATAATAGCTTAATGCTGTTGTGCTTCGTATGGTGAGTGTAGAGAACCGGAAGTTTTTTTTTTACTGGAAACTAGGCATACCATTTCAGTCTTCAGAGGTGACAACGCTTCTGCATTTAACAATTTAATCGAGGATTAATATAGATATCTATGGGCCACCGCATTCACTTGCCATCAGGTGGACTGTATGGTTGTTTGTCATCCTTATTCTATAAAAAAAAAAGAAAAAATATCACAAAAACTCGTTTTTAATAAACTTGTTACAGTTTAGGTAAATATTATGTTGTAACGACGTGCCAACTGTATAAGGCCAATCTAAAGGTATGAATTGTATGTCTGTTGTATGGTACAATGACGAAAAATGTAATGGTGGGATTATGTATAACATTTGAAGTAAAAAAGAAACTATTTGTTAGAATATCGGTACAGGAAGACTGGTGTAAAGCATTCGTAGTCCCAATATATAAAGGAAAAGGGTCACAGCAGCACAGGACAGGACAGGACAAGCAGGACAGGTTTTTAATTGATTTTTTTTATTAGGTTCAAAATTTTTATTTTTATTTTTTTAGTACCGTAAGCTTTTTCAAATTAGTAGTATTTATTGATAGATCAATTTCATGATATGTTAATGTAAAACAAAAATATTGTAAAATATCAATGCCATAGGCTAGAAGCCTATGGCATTGATATTGTACAAGCTTGATTGTGAACGTGGTCTCTCCTACATAGGACAAACTAAAAGATCCATTAAAACCCGCGTCAAAGAACATATAGCTGATGTGAAGAATCGACGCTCCGGGAAGTCTGCAGTCTGTGAACATGTACAGGATCGCCCCCTGTCACTACATCAGATTCGATAGACCACAAATCCTCGCTAAAGAACACCGATTCCTTCCAAGGATGATTCGCGAGGCTATTGAAATCAAAAAACATCCTAATTTCAATAGAGAAGATGGCTGGGTGCTACCATCTGCTTGGGATCCTATAATAAATAAAATTAAATCCCAACCCAAGCATACAACTGCAAGACTCCATGATACCATAAGTTCACACTGCATAGATCGGAACAAAAGTTAAATTTTAATCTATGGTAACCGCGGTTAACTATGACAGCTGGACGTTGAACATCTCAGTCCTTCCCGTGACCATGGGTGCTGTAAAGCTCTCGAAACGTCGGGTAATTAAAAAGTTAAATATACGCGATAAATTCCGTAAAAACTAGTTAATACTAGTTTATAGAAATAATTTTCAAAATCCTCAATGTCGGAAAATTCTTGTTTTGAAATTTTGTCACAAAGTGATCATATTTCACATATTTTAAGGCGTAGAGCCACGCTGCAGCTTTATTATTGGGTCGGCTCGACCGGGGAAGGACCACGCTCTCACAGAATACCAACGTAAAATAGCAGTATAACGCTGTGTTTTGTATGGTGAGTGTAGAAAACCAGAGACCCTTTTTACTGGAAAAGTGGCATTCCATCTTAGTCCTCACGGGTGACAACGCATCTGCGTTTTGATTCAAATCGAGGATAGATGTAGATATGTATGGGCCGCAGCAACTACTTACAGGTGGACTGTGTGCTCGTTTGTTAAGAAAAAACTTTGATCCACAGCAAAGGGCAGCCGGATAGCTACATCTAGATACAAATAAGAACAACTGAGAACTATGGAATGCCTATTCAGAGCGCATTCATTAATTACGTGAGGTGTTTTTCTTTTAATTTGGACTCATCCTTCCCTTCGGTGAGATTTACCCTATATTTCTTAAATAACTAACCATATTTACACGTAGTAAAGCCTTGCTGCAGCTATATTAAATGTATATTTGTATCACGAATGGGTCGGCTCGACCGGGGAAGGACCACGCTGTCACAGAATATCAACGTAAAATAGCAGTATAACGCTGTGTTTTGTATGGTGAGTGTAGAGAACCGGAGACCCTTTTTACTGGAAAAGAGGCATTTCATCTTAGTCCTCAAGGCTGACAACGCATCTGCATTATGATTCGCAAACGAGGATAGATGTAGATGTCTATGGGCCACAGCAACCACTTACCATCAGGTGGACGACTGTGTGCTCGCTTGTCACCCCTTCATATTTAAAAAAAAACTTGTGTTCATGTATGTTTATATATTTTACTATATAAAACTAAAAAAAACTACTAGAAAAAATACCAAGACTTGGGCTGACGGTCAAAAGAGCCGGTATAGTTATGGACTGTGAGTAGATGACATAGTTACAGACTGGGAGATAGAGACTGAACCGTCATCTTAGTCGCCAGTGGTGACAACACTTCAGTAACCCCTGACCATTCGCCAATCGAAACGTGTTCGAAAAACCCGAACCAGTGGTTAAATTAATATGGTACGTGAGGGAGTTGATGGTCACCTTAAGCTTTACCCCCATATAAAACCAAAATCTATGTGAAAAACAGAGACAAAAATACAAAGTCGTATACTATATCTAATATATTAAGAAAAAATATCTAACGAGCTTTATCAATAGTTAGGAACGTTTCTAAAAATCAACTACAAAAAATTAACTACACTACACTACTAACATCGACTAAAATATTTACTATAATGTCAACTGTCACAATGGCGTCGATAAAGCAGTGCCTTTTTGACCCTTTATTATTTGATTTACTGATGAAGAGCTATCGTATCACAGAGCCATCTAGCTTCAAAGCTAGAATGAAAATGCTGAAGCTGAAAGACCTTCCCAAGCCAGTCTCAGGTGGTGTTTAGTGGGTTTTCTTTTACCCTGTTTTTTTGCGCCCCGAAAAAGTTTTTTTTCTATTCGTCACGAATGTGTGGTAAAAAAAAGGATTTTAAATACAAATTACTAGTACCCTCTATTGAATTAATTTATTCTATTGTCATTTCTTTTTCTAGAGCCGTGACAGTTCAGGGGCTAAGCACTCGCTGTAAATTTCACCGTACGCGAGCAGCCCGGGCTCGATTCCACCGACACCAAAGAAATTTTAAGTGCTGAAAACATCGTAAAGAAACCTGCACAAAGTTCGCCAATACGCATTGGGGCAGTGCGGCGGACATTTCCTTAGCCTAAAGCCCTCACAGAAATTAGAGGAGGCCCAGCGGTGGGACGTATATAGACTGTAACTTTAACTTTAAACTTTTATTGTATTCTATTTTTAAAATATAGTTGTGGCGGTATATGCCATCAATAAAAAGTTCTAAAATTTCCCAGTATTATTTAATTATCCAAAACGTGTTTAGTTTCATAACCAATTCAATTTCCCCTCCTATTAAATGTGACCACATTTCCTTTGTGGCAGCCTTATCGATTTTATCATAGAAGTGACGTCACTAACTTTAAGTGTGGCCAAGCTTTCAATGACTCCTTTCAAGGATTTCTTGCTTCCGACGCCGGCCTTACTGGACATGCCCGCGGCTTTCTTGCCGCCCTTAGATTTCTTGTCCTTTTTGCGCCTCCTACAAAGTATACAAGCTACACATCTCTTCATCATTGCCGTCATGCATTTGTCCCGAGGTGTGGTCAAGATGTGACAAATACATTCGTCGCATGGGCCTTCACCATCCGTCAACTTCTTCAAGGAGACTTTATCAAGCTTTATTAAATCTTCCAAAGACATTTTTCTTTTAATCTAGACTAGGATTTTTCTGTAGGTATCACAACTGTTCTCTCATTTTTTCCTGCGAAACAAAATAATCCATATAAATTAAGACGTAAGTATAGTGCCCAACGAAAGCACCAAGGTTCTATATTGGAGGCTATGCTAATAAATAAATCAAAAGTAAAGTAAAGTAAACTTACAGCCTATATACGTCCCACTGCTGGGCTCAGCCTACCCTCATTTCTGAGAGGGTTTTAGGACAAGGTAGTGTCCGCCGCGCTGCCCCAATGCGTGTTGACGAACTTCACATGTCTTCGAAATATTTTTTTTCTTATTCCTCAGACATGCAGGTTTTCTCACGATGTTTACCTTCACCGCCGAGCACGTGGTAAATCAGCACTTAAAATTGCAATTAACAATTTCATTGGTGCCGGCGGGGATCGAACCCGGGTTACTCGCGTTCCGTTATATTTACAGCGAGCGTTAACTACTGAGCTACCACGGCTCTTATCATATAATAAATCTTATAATAAATCAAATTTGATCTTATAATAAATCAAATTTGATCTTAAACTGACTAACTTTTTTATAGAATAAGGGTTACAAACAGGCATGCAGTCCACCTGATGGTAAGTGATTGCTGTGGCCTATATACATCTACAGATGCGTTGTGACCCCTGATAACTTAGATGGAATATCCCGTTTCCAGTATAAAGGGTCTCCAATTTTTTACTCTCACCTTACAAAATATGGCAGAATTTACTGCTATTTCACGCTGGTATTCTGAGAGGGTGTGGTTCTTCCCCGGCTGAGCCGACCCATTCGTGATACAAACATTATATACCTGCAGTGTTGCTCTACCACGTCATTGTGCAATATATACTTTTGGCGGATTATTCTAGCAGAGTAGCCAGCCTCTTGTTATTCATACATTTCGGAGAGTGT
This sequence comes from Parnassius apollo, assembly GCA_907164705.1. Lineage (NCBI taxonomy): Eukaryota > Metazoa > Arthropoda > Insecta > Lepidoptera > Papilionidae > Parnassius > Parnassius apollo. The sequence goes on along the minus strand of CAJQZP010001211.1, from coordinate 1,384,580 downwards.
GCACAGAAATTACAAGTTTTGGGTCCTCCATCCACCATGGGCAACCAGGCGGTTATCGGGTCCTCACACCTTTGTTGTCGATATTCTACGTATCCGATTGCTTTGTACTTCGATATATGTACGGCAACACAAACCAGGTATTTCAATATTAAAAACATAGATAACAAACCAGAATATAAATATGTTTTTTTTTGTTTAAAAGACCAACCCTGGTCTATTCCAAATTACAGTCTCTTTAATCTATGGTGTATTAAACAGTCGGTTTTTAAATAATAGCGAGCGAAGCCGTAAGTAAAAGCTTGTAAAGATTACTTTTTGTCTTTTGCTTTTGGGTCCTTCTTCTCTGACGTCGCTGACTTCGCTGACTTGCCTGACCTTGGTGCCTTCCCTGACGTTGCTGGTGCGTTGCCGGTCACCCTCCCCTTAAATTCTTGTATTTCCTTGAAGGTTTTGGACGCCTTGGCCTCCACCAACTTCTCCGTGGAGTCCTTGTACATAAGCACTGTATCCAGTGCTGCCCGTAACGTGTCCTTCAGGTTGATTTTTTCCGGGGGAGGGCAGATGAGGTTACAGATGCACTCGTTACAGGGCCCGTGACCCTCTTTCAACTTTTTCAGGGACACCTCGTTGAGTTTTCTTATTCGCTTGTCCGAGTAATTCATTTTTGAGGAACGTCTTTTAATAATACATGCTTGGAGGTTCTGGAGTTGGGTGGGGTTTACGTCTGGAAAATAAATAAAAATTTGTACTCCCGTTATTTTGCCAAATGATGGGGGTAAATTAGCATCTTTTTATATAAATCGTTTCCAGGATTTTTATCTGTGTCGTGGAGGTAGTTTACATACATAAATTGCACACGGACAAATACTAGATCCGGAATAACCAAGAGGTGATGCAATAACTTGTTCCGTGCGGGATTCAAATCCGCACCCCTCAGCGGTGTAACCAATATTAAGTTACTGCACCATGGTTCATCAATTGAATTTATCCCACCATTTCATCCCGTGATCGTGTAGTGGTATATCCCCATATCGTCCCCTGGGTGTCGTAAGAGGCGACTGAGGGAAACAAACAAAGAGAGCCTTTTGGTAACAATTAAATAATACTTTTTCAACCGACTTCAATAGGAGGAAGTACACAATTTGACTGTGTGTTTTTATGTGTGTGTTACCTCAGAACTTTTTCTAAGTAATCGGTTCGATTTGGATGATTTTATTTCAAAGCTGGTGCCTCTCGTGTGGTCCCATATACGAGTAAATTTGATCAAGATCTGACCAGTAGTTTTTGACTCATCCATAATAATGCGTATTTAATTAACTTCGAATAAATTGATGATGTTCTCAAGGTTACCACTTGTTCAGTTTAACTTTTAGTGGGCAATAAGATAGTACACATTCCTTACATAATATAAATCTATATTATATCTTTATTATTTCCTTATTACATTTAATATGGGAGCCGTGCTAGCTCAGAGGGTTAGCGCTCGCTGTATAGTGAGATTACGCGAGCAACCCGGGTTAGATTCCTGCCGGCCCCAATGAAATTGTTAATTGCAATTTTAAGTGCTGGTTTACCACGTGCTCGGCAATGAAGGAAAACATCGTGAGGAAACCTACATGACTGATAAATAAGAAAAAAATATTTTGAAGACATGTGAAGTTAGTCAAGAGCGGCGGACACTTGCTTGGTCTCAAACCCTTTCAGAAATGAGAGGAGGCCTGAGCAGTGGGATGTATATAGGCTGTAACTTTAACTTTAAATTCATTATATCTGTTATATTATTCAAACTTATTATACTATTTACGTATAAACTTTTATAATACATCCATTAAAGCCTATTAAACACCACCGCTGTTCATATAGGCCTCCCCCATAAATTGATTTATACCGGCGATTTCACCATGGTTACAACACTTGGTACACGGGTTCACAAATACAATATCTTTAAAGAGTTGATATTAATATATACTAAATGTGTATACGCTACTACTAAATGTATATACATTTGCAAGCAGACAATTCATATCGCATTCTGCCTTTCTTTATAATTACATAAACAAAGATATATTATATATATATATATATATATATATATATATATATATATATATATATATACTAGCTTGCCAGGCAGACGTTGTTCTTTGAATGTTGTGTTGTGTTTTGAATTGTAGGTCACTCATGGGCAAAAAACACTATCCTATCTCTCAAGTTGGGCCAAACTTGTGATTAAAATCGGTTAAGTAGTTTAGGAGTCCATCGCGGACAAACAACGTGACACGTAATTTATATATATTAGAGTATATATAATCTTAAAATGTATTCAACATAAGACTTATGACAAAACTAAGAAGGTACTGTATAGTTACTGTATGGTATATGGTTAAGTATTTATAAGTAGAATAGTTCTTATCGTTTGATTGTCCTAATTTTAGAATTTAAGTTATATATAACTTTAATATGGGATACAGAATACATTTACCTATACTGCGTTGTAACATAGATATAGAATGGAAGCGCGGACCCTCTTAAACACAGGCATTATTTGCTTAAATGTAGATTTCAAGCTACTAGTTTTTTAAGGCGTGTACTTTATAAAACGAAATAAAGTTTATTTTATTTTATTTATTTTTATATAACTGGAATCCGATGTGCGCTCTTGAGGGCTGTGATGAAATGCCTCATACTCGTTCTTTATACCCTTCGGACTGGAATACACTTGGATGCGTTCACCAGGGCGACAGAAAGTGCTTTACCTCATAACAATGAATTGACTGAAAGACAAATAAAAGGATTTACCTGGAATGTGATATGGTTATGAAAGTTATTTCCTAAACTGCAATTTTCGCTTCTGTCAATGTGTCATGTGTCAATTTTGAAAAGAAGTTGTCATAGATAAAAATTATTTGATTTGAAATGAAAGAAAAAATTAAATGTAGTGGCGGTGTTTGAATATCCATTAACACATATCATCTCGTAAGTGTCGTAAGGACGACAGAGGGGAACAAATCAGGAGATGAGCAGCATCGTCTTTCTTATAACGACTAAAAGAAACTGCGATTGCCAACCCGCTTGCCAAGCGTGGCAAATATGGCAAAATCCTCGCTATGAGGCAATCAAAATACCCAAAAATGATTGATACTTTTCAATTAATTTGAAAATTAAATAAAAACACGATTATTTTACACTTTTAAGTTTTCAGTTCTGTTCGCAGTTCCTAATGGCCGCCATTTTTATTTTATTTCTGACAAGCATATTTCCTCTCGATATTTTCCTTCGCCGCCGAGCACATGATAAATCAGCACTTAAAATTGTAAATAAAAATGAAAATTTCATTTGCTCCACCAGCGATCGAACTCAGTTAACTCCTAACATAAACTCTCACGCCTGTCACCCAGAGGAGTGGGCAGAGACTACGGACTTCCATTTGATACACCATCACCACCCTCACTTTTTTCAAGTTCAAAAACCTACGTATACATGCTCTTGGTTAAGGGTACTCTTAATCCGGCCCATCTTTATTAATCGCCAATTTAATCGATAAAACTTCTTCTTGAGCGTCCCTTGCCAACTCTACTGCTCACTTCTGCAACATAAATTTGCTTTGTCACTCTTTGCTCAGTGATTCATTTTCCGCGTCCAAACCACCTAAGCACGCCCTTCTTAATCCTGGTCACCTTCCAAAACACACTATAAATAATACTAGCGATCTTTCCCGGCTTCGCGCGTGTTATTTCTGGATATTAGCAACAGCGCCTATCGGGTCTCATTGTGAAACTAAACCATCCACTCCAACACAGACAAAACAATTAAGCAAAATCGGCCGAAGTGATAATGTAAAGTAGAATACTCGATATAAGATATTGTTGGGCTCTTATTTTCTTTACCTGTACAATATTGATAATTTATTACGATTGATTTTAATGGGTTTTTTCGAAACCGTAATTCTTTTTCTTAAATTACGGTAGTATAAATTACTCCTTATAACATCAGCTATCTGCCTATGGAGTGTAGAAGTAAGGAGTACATACTGTGTATTAAAAAGTGTCCATAGAAACCTTTAAATAAGGGTGGCGCCACTATAGCTACAGGGTAAATTTTAAAGAACGCACCGAAAAATATTAGTTTTTTTAAAAAAAAAAAAAAAAAAAAGGGGATAGACGACTTTTTCGAGGTTATATTTGCTAAATAAAATTATTTTAGATTTTAGAGCTACTGAGTAGTTTAGCAGCACACTTAAACCGTCGACAACTGCTAAGTTCATTTCATCCCAGTAGTTACTCCAGCGCTGTTGTGGAGAGTTTATGAGCTGTTATTTACTGCTTACAGATGACCACTTTTTCTTACTATGGGAGATGGTACATCTTACTTTTACACTCCATATATCTGCCAGTTAAAGTCCCGTCAAAACCAGTCCAGCCGTTTCGGAGTTGATCCGGACCAAACCGACAGACAAAAATTTTAAAAATTGTTTTTTTGTTATAAGTGCCGTTTCGTATGCATTTAGTAAAAACTGTTATGTTAACGATACAAACATACACCCCAATTTTATTTATTTGTATAGATTTTAAAAGTATAAATAATACTGTCTTTATTCAAGATAAAGTTTTTGTAACTTTCATACATTGCGACAAATCTTCTTACACGGTACACCGGCATGTGTTTATTCCCATAGCGATAAGAGCACAGCTTTAATAAGACGTTTCAAATTAATTTTTCCATTACCGATAAACAAAGTAAGCTATTTTAAAATCTTGCGGTTATTGTTAATGACGTTGCGTAATTACTTGGTAAGGGTCTCGGACTGTTGTCCTTTTGCCAGTGGCAAGTTATAAGAAATTATCTAATATATAAAAATTTAGAGCTGTTAGGCTAACAAACTTCAAGATTTTGTCTTTGTTTTTCTTTATGTCGCCTACAGTTGACCTGCTTATACCAAACTTCCGAGCAATGACGGTTCAATTTCAGAAGAGTATAGATAATATAAAGAAGAGGAACAAGCGGGAGTCCGGATTACCGAGGCGGATTATATATATATATATATATATATATATATATATATATATATATATATATATATATATCTTGTTGATGTTGTCCCAAAATTGTTTATATCGATTCTTGAAACCGTAATTAACAAACTAGACTGGAACAAATTAGGTATCAACATACAAAGCGTTTATACTGCGCATTCGACGATTTAGAATTCAGACGACTGAAATGCGGCATTCCATCTTAGTTTTAACCACTTACTATCAGACATGTGAAGACATGTGAAGTTGGCCAACACGCATTGTACGTATTGGAGCAGCGCGGCGCACACTTCCTTGCACTAAAACCCTCTCAGAAATGAGAGGAGGCCTGTGCCCAGCAGTAGGACGTTCATAGGCTGTAATTTTAACTTTAACGGCATAATGGTGCTGTGTTTCACATGGCGAGTGATAGGCACCGGAGATATACTGGCAATGAGACATTTCATCTTAGTCCTCAAGGGTGACAAGACATCTGCATATCGTCGGACGTAGCATCCCTATATATGTAAGTATATACATACGGCAACTCATACTTGCGTAAATAAATTAAATTTCAAATTTAAAAAACCGAAATGCCAGCTCTTGACCGCATCCAGCGCAGAGCGGCTCGAATCTTCGACGACCGAGTGCTTTCCGATCGGTTCGATTCATTGGCGCTGCGAAGAGATGTTACATCACTTTGCATTTTTTATCGCATCTACCACGGGGAGTGCTCTGAGAATGAATTGTTTTGATTAATCCCAGCAGCCAAATTACACGAAAGCACTACGCGGCATAACTCCCAATACCATCCACACCATCTGGATGCTTGGCGGTCCACCAATGTACGTTTCCTAGGAGTTTTCTTCCGGCTTGGTTTTCGATTTTCCGAATCGATACGACTTAGGGACCTTCAACAAAGAGCTTACTTCTTTCTAAAAAGGCAGGCAACGCACCTGCAATTCCCTTGGTGTTGCAGTATTGAATGGGCGGCGGTGGTCACTTACCAGGTGAGCCGTATGCTCGTTCGCCTCCTCTGCTTTATAAAAAAACCCAAAACAAAAAGTGCTGATGATCTTCACTCTTGATTAAGACAGTTTTCAAACGAAAAAAACTTAGTCAAAATGAGTTCATCCGTTCCGGAGCTATGATGCCACAGACGCACACACACACACACACACACACACACACACACACACACACACACACACACACACACACACACACGCGCGCGCACGCACGCACGCACGCACAGACACATAAATACACACTACAAACTTATAACATCCCCCTGTTTTCGTTGAGTGATACTAAATTAGAAGGCATGGCATTTAACAAAAAAATAATAATGGAATCTTGTTATCGCAGATGTTCTCTAAGCTGGTGAACTTAGTCCTCAAGACGTGACACGGCATATGCATTTCGTGTATGGGCCACAGCATCCCTTTACTATCACATGAACCGTACTTTTTTTATAGAATAAGGGTGATAAACGAGCACACAGTCCACCTGATGGTAAGTGGATGCTGTGGCCCATAGACATCTACATTTATCCTCGATTAAGACTCAAAACGCAGATGCGTTACCACACCTGAGGACTACGATAGGATTCCTCGTTTCCAGTAAGTAAAAGAGTCTCTGGATCTCTACACTCACCATACGAAACACAGCAGCTGCTATTTTACGCTGATATTCTGTGAAAGCGTGGTCCTTCACCGGTCAAGCCGACCCATTCGTGCTACAACCATGATATAGCTGCAGCGTGGCTCTACCACGTACGCAGATTTGTCGATTTATTTATTTGTTTAATAGTTTATGTACACGCAGAATTTGATAGGCAAATGATAAAATGTACATTTATTTACATAGGCTCTGCTTATTCCATGATGAAATTTCTTGCGGCAGGGCTATTGAAGAATAGTTGAAGAATATAGAGCTATTCAAATTGTGCTTTTACATACAATATACCTAAACAATACACATAAATACGCACATATTGAGAGCACAGTGAATGATTGTGCTCCTTAACAAGTCTTTCAAACATAGATTCTAGATTCTTACTTGTTTAAGATAAAATAGATGTCATAAACAAAAACTTACAATGCGATCTAGTAATCTTAAACCTTCTTTAAGCTGATTAACTTTTTAAGTATTCTTAAATGATACCAACTTAACTTAACTTAGTTAACTAATTGGCGGAGACCTCACGACCTAATGATGTTAGTTTGATGTTTCTGTTTGTGAAGGAGCTCTTACTTTATTACTTTTAAAACCGTTGATCGCAGAGTAATTTGTGTACAGAGACACGATATTATTTATTTAAAAAATAATAAGCGTTTAATAAGAAAGAAATATATTCTATAGAGTTCTGTCATAGGGACAACCGGTTTGCCAACGTTAATTTATTAAAAGTAAATAAATTATTTTGCAGCCAGATTATTTTTGTGGCACGAATGGGTTGGTTCGAGCAGCAAATAAGCAAGCTTTCATAGAATGTGAATAACAGCTTAATGTTGCTGTATTTTTTGCGATGTATGTAGAGAAACAGAGATCATTTTTACTGAAAGCGAGGCATTCCATCTTAGTCCGCAGGGGTATTTTGATTTCGCTCTCACTGATATCACTGCATTTTGATTCTAAATCGAGGGTAAATGTAAATATCTATGAACCACAGCATTCACTTACAATCAGGTGGACTGTGTTCTCGTTTATCATATTATACCATTATTCTATAAACAACCTACATCTATCGGCTAATAGCTTTCTTCCTCAGTACTTCCTGTGTCCACGTCCAGACTGTGAACATGTTCAAGACCGTCCCCAGTATTACATCAGATTTAATATACTACCGATTCGTATCAAGGATGATACGCAATGCTATTGAAATTTAAAAAAAAACATGCTAATTTCAATAGAGAAGATGGATGGGTGCTGCCATCTGCTTGGGATCCTAAAATTAACAAAATTAAACCCAAAACTCAAGCTTACCACTGCAAGATTTCAAGATACTGTTAGCTCGTTCTGCGTAGATCGGACCACTGAAGGTAGCCGGGCTAACTTGTTATAGTCGTAAATTTAAGAAATCATTACATGCTATAGTTCTATTACGTATCAAAGTCCCTTTTTATAATATATTGTACGAGGAATCGAAATCACTAGTTTTTTGTTAACTAACTTAACCTTAAAAGTGGTTGTGTTGGGCAAAGTGAACAGGGCAAAGCGGATATAGTATAATAATAATTTATTAATAATATAAACATTCACGTATGTAATCCAGAGGGGCAGGCGGAGGCTACGGACTTCCATTTGGCACGATCCTGACATACCTGTCCTTTACATCCATATATCTACGCATACATGCTCGTCAGTTTAGGGTACTCCATAATGTGGCCCATTTTTAAAATATCGCCTATTTGGTCGATGAACCTTCTTTTAGGGCATCCCTTCCCGACTTTGTCGTTCACATCTGTTGTCATTTTAAGTTGCTTTGCTGTTTGCGGATATAGTATTTACGTAAATATAAGAAATATATATTCCGAACCTTCCTTCCCAATTGATTGCCCGTTCTACAAGCTCTATAGCCGGCCCATCACTTCAGATCACCAATCAGCATACGCTGGCTGGAAGATATAATATTTAGGGACTCTATCATGCAAAGAAATTTCGAACATAGCCTTCTCTATCCTTTAAGTGACAAATGGTCAAATACAAACGCTACCTACTTTCAAGATGTCGTTAATTCTCGTGGTGTCACGATCACTTTGATTTAAAATGATAGAGACAGCATGAGACTTAATGGCGTCTTAAAATTGAGCACCTTTCGTATTGTGGCGTCGCTGTCGTCGAGCCACAAGTGAAAAACACATCGAAACCTAAATCGCGCTATCAAAATTCTGAACTAAAACAGTATATATTATACAGAATAGCTCCGAACTATCATACCGGCGCTCTCGCCCCCTGCGCCCCCCTTTCCCCAAAGAGGGTTGCTTCCGATACGGCTAAAAGATCTTATCAGATTAACGCCAGTCTCACAGGTAGGGTTTAGTGGGTAAGGCACTGAGGTTTTTCTCGCTTGGACCCACATAACCAAGCAGCCGGCTGCGTGGTATGCTTAGAGCATTTAACACCTCCGTCCCCCGCAAAAAAAAAACTATCACACGGACGTTGGCCACTCCCCGGGCAGAACACCTTGTTCGGTGGGAGATTTCCCCTTTCCCTCCTACGGCCACAGTATATTTGAAAATGAGAGCTTTCTTGTACGGCGAACTGTGTAAGACCGCGCTTTATTTCCATAAGTCATTAATGGCAACACGAGCTGGTTGTACACTTTTGTTTTAAGGCTCTGAGGTAGATCGGACAAGAAGATGTGTGTGTTTTTTTCATCGCAGTCCACTTGGTAGTAAGTTTGTTTTATTTTATATTACTACGTCTAATTCTCACCACTCCATGGGTAGACTGGTAAAGGATGCCTCAAGGCATAAAGTCCAACCATCGTATTCCTTTTTATTTAAAGAATGCAGTAAGAGTTAAATAAATATATAGTAAGCAAAATAAAGACTAAGATGCAAAATGCAGATGATTTTTCACACCTGAGAACTAAGACGGAATGCCTCGTTTCCAGTAAAAAGGGTCTCCGGTTCTCCACGCTCACTATATGAAACACTGTAGCATTGAACTGCTATTTTACGCTGTTATTCTGCGAGAGTGTGGTCCTTTGTCGATCAACTAGACCTATTTGTGATGCAACTATAATATAGCTGCAGTGTGGCTGTATCACGTATAAAACGTGTAGGTTGCAAGAAGAGAAACCAGGATTACGAAGGGAATGCTTGCAAACCACCGGTTTGGACACTCAAAAATAATGATTGAGAAAAATGTAACTAAGCAAATGTATGCTGCTGAAAGAGTGGCAGAATTAATGAGGAATGGATGGAAGTTTACCAAATTGACGATATATTGAAGATGGACCAAGTTAAGAGTACCCTTAACCGACAAGCATGTGCAAAGAAGCGAGATAGGTACCTCAGGATCGTGCCAAATCATAAGAGGCCGGCAGTGCACCTGCAATTCCCCTGGTGTCTCGGTTGTTCACGGGCAGCGGTAGTCACTTACCATCAAGTGAGCCCCATGCTTGTTTGCCAGTACTCATATAAAAAATAGTCCGTGGTCTATGCCTTATCCTCTGAGAGAGAGGAGTGAGAGTTTATGTTCATTTTTATATAATACTAGTGACTTTTTACCGTCTGGAAGAAACGTCGTTTAAAAAAAATTTAACAATGACTTTGCCCTTTACCCTTTAGCCTGTGACCCTGCGAAGTGACAAGGTCAAAGATGCCTACTAAATTTATCGTTTTATTGCCGTTCGTAAAGTAGGGTGGATATGATTTGATAGACTAAGATCGATAGATTTTAATTAATTTATTTATTTAATTCAAAATTTTTATTTTTATTTTTTGTAAAATATCAGTGCCATAGCCTTCTACTCCGTTTACATGTTAGACCCTATTTTTTTCACACGGTAAAAAAGGTCATTCAGTATAATACTTCGCCTGGATATGATCTATTTAAGATAATCAAATGTGATTTATGTTATAAATTTTTAGTTTTTTTTAATCGTATCTAATTATAACGGGGCAAATATAGCCTAGATCCTTCCTTGCATTTCTTTCTAAGATTTCATAAAGTTTCGTCACAAATCCGTTCCGAAGATTAGCTAGGACAAACAGAGAGATAGACAAAATTTTTTAAAATTGTTATATTTATGTCTTAATAACATCCATACGTTGTACCACGCTATAGCTATATTATGGTTGTACCACGAAAAGAGCGGCTCGACCGGGGAAGGACCACGCTCTCACAGAATACCAGTGTAAAATAGCAGTTTAATGCTGCTGTGTTTCGTACGGTGAATGTAGAGAACCGGGTCTCCGGTTTACTTTCGAGGTATTCCATCGTAGTCCTCAGGGGTGACAAGGCATCTGCATTTTGATTTATCGAGGATAAATGAAGATGTCTATGGGCCACAGTATCCACTTACCATCAGGTGGACTTTGTACTCGCTTATCACCCTTATTCTATAAAAAAGCAGTTTAATAAGATGCTCTTATATCGTGTAGTGGCGGTATAAGAATATCTACTACCCCCTATCATCCAGTGGGTGTGATAAGAGGCGACAGAGGGAAACTAATCAAGGAACGGGCTTCAGCGCAAAACCGTATCTGCCATACGTGGCAACTATGGCCAATACCTCCCCTATGAGGGAGGCCTATGCTCCGCAATGGACTTCTGAAGACTGTAATGGATGGTTGTATAGAAGATAATCTCCCAGAAGCACATGACCCACTGAGAGGTGAAATTATTAAATCAACAGCAATATTACAACTAGGCAAATCTCCCCCCTTTTTTTTTTTTTTTTGCGGATGGAAAATCATCTAATGACCCCTTTCGCTCTGGGTGGAGCGTAAGGGAGTGTCAGACTTTTACTAACTAAAAACCATCCGTGTTCCTTCAGTGCCCTTACGTTCCGGAGCCGCGGTATCTCTTTCGAACAGCCCGCAGCCCCGGCAGGCGTCGGCCCTTGCGGGCCCCTTCACGCTGCTGACAGCTCTTTGAGGCGCGCGTGGAACAAAACGCGCCGTCGACACGGCCTGTCGTCATTAGACGGACGGACGACGAGCTACCCATTGCTCGCCGTCCACAGGCCCGCGCCTACGGTGGCCGGGGGCCACGACGTAGCCCCCGACGCCCGGGGCGTCTCCCGCGGCGGCCGGGGAGGAAAGCTGCTGCTCTCTCCTTCTCCCGCTCCGCCACCTCCTTCGCCAGCATCACTGCTTCGCAGAAGGTGGTGACGGCATCCCATTCCGTCTCGCTCCGGACCATGGCTTCGACCAGGGCCGGACGCGAGAGGTCGCCGCCGCCTATCGCCGCTACGAGGACACGGTGGTGCTCCGTCCAAGCAGGGCACACCTCCACGGTGTGTTCCACCGTGTCCTCCGGTCCATCCTCGCAGTGGGAGCACCCGGGCGTTTCCTCCCGCCCGATTCGGTGCAGGAACCTCCCAAACACACCGTGTTCGGTGAGGACCTGCGTCAGGCGGAAGGTGAGGATGCCGTGGAGTCTCTCAAGCCACTCCTCAAAGAGGGGTCTTATCGCCGCTATAGTGGCGTGCCCAGCACGGGGTTGCGACAGTCGCTGTCTCCATGTCGCCATGAGATCGTGCCGGAAGTCTGTCCGCTGCGCGACAACTTGCCACGGCAGCGGGGGTTTCCCCACGGCATAGTGCCTCCGCACGCCATTCGTGCAGGCGCGCGAGGACTATCGCCTCCAGATCCCATGGCGGCAATCCGGCAAGGAGGCTCGCCGCCTCGCGGGAGATCGTGCGGTAGCCGCGAACCATTTTCACGGCTATCACCCTTTGGGGCGCGTTCAGGTGGTGGACGGCAAGCCGCGCCAAACCACGCGCCCACACCGGGGCCCCGTAAAGGGCCATGGACCGCACGATCCCCGCGTAGAGCCTCCGGCAGGAGGCGTTTGGCCCTCCCAGGTTCGGCAGGAGCCGCCTGAAGGCAGCCCCGGTCCGTTCCAGTTTGGGAGCCAAACGTCGGAAGTGCTCAACGAAGTTCCATCGGCCGTCGAGGACAAGTCCTAGGTACTTCAGCGTCGACTCGACGTCGATGGATACCCCTCCTACCATCACTGATCCCGGTGGTGGCCTGTTCCGAGGACCATGGAAGTGCATGGCCTCGGACTTGTGCAGAGCCACCTCGAGACCCAGTTGCCGAATCCTCTCAACGACTATCGCAACCCCGCGTGTCATATTTTCCGCCGCCGCCTCGTACGACCCCCCTTGTGCCAGTACCAGCGTGTCGTCAGCGTAGCAAACTACGCTGACGCCGGTAGGGAGGTCGGCGCGCAGCACCCAGTCGTAACCGATGTTTCACAGAGGTGGCCCCAGAACCGAACCCTGTGGGACACCGCACGACATCTCTCGCCGGTTCCACTCACCGTTGCGACCGGGGTAGATGACGGCCCTGTCCGTCAGGTAGTCCCCGACTATACGACGGAGATAGGTCGGCACCCGGTGATACCGGAGTGCCTCCCTAATGCAGCTCCAGGGCATGGAGTTGAAGGCGTTGGCGATGTCGAGAGACACCGCCAAGACAACCCCCCCTCTGGCCACTGCATCCCCCCGTCGTGAGGGCTCTCACGCGCATGATGGCGTCCACCGTAGAGCGCCTCTTGCGGAAACCAAACTGGTGTTCCGCAAGATCCGGCCCCGTCCCCGCAAGGTGCTCGGCGAGGCGGTTTGCAATGACTCTTTCAAAGAGCTTGCCCACCTCGTCGAGCAGCACCACGGGCCGGTATGCGGACGGAGAGTCCGCAGGGCGCCCCGGCTTCTGAATGAGGCCCAGCTTCCCCGTCTTCCAACGAAGCGGGAATTGGCCTCTCTCCAAGCATGCGCTTAGGAGCCCCTCCAGTCGGGGCCCGAGAGCCTCGAGGCCAGGACCCAGGCTTTGCCAGGCAAGCCATCGGGTCCTGGGGCGGTATTCCTGGCCTTGAGCCTACGTACCGCCACTCTCAGGTCTACCCCGGTCCCTTCCGGGATGTCGTCGTCGTCGTCCTGGTGGTCCGCTTCCGGCACCGCAGGTGGCGGAGCCATAGGCGGGGGCGGATGTTCCCGTCGCGCAGGAAACAGAGCGCTCACCACGTCCTCCACGAGCTGGGGCCGGAGACTTTGCGTCAGCGGGGGGCCCAGGTGCGGAGTTTGTCCCGCACCATCTTGTAAGGGCGCCCCCACGGATCTCTGTTGAGAGTCTCCAGCATTTCCTCACGGGCCCGATCCCGGGCCCGCAGGACAGCCTCCCGGAGGGCGTTCTTCGCCGCTCTGTATCCCTCGTACAGCTCCGCCTCAATGGCTGCCGCATTCGGTGGACGAATGTGGAGCCTGCGATTCCTGGTGTACAGGTGCCGCGCGGCAACACACGCCTCGCGCAGAGACGTCAGCTCACGCGACCACCAATACACCTGACGCCGGGCGCTTCCTGGCCGGACGCGGGGCATTGCCACGTCACATATCTCGGACATGGCCTCCTGGAACCACCCTGCCTCATCATTGACGTCGGCAGGCCTGTCCGGTGATGACACCCAGGCCTGCACGATCGAGGCTTCCAGGAGGAGCTCCCGGTCCAGCTGCTTCAGCGCCCAACGCGGACCACTCGGGGCCTGTTGGACTGGCGCGCTCGAGGGCTGGGTGGAGACATCAAACCCGATGTACCGGTGGTCGGAGTAGGTCTCCACCCCCCTCCATGACACGCCAGTCAATGGCACGCGGCGACAGAGCGAGGCTAGCGAACGAGATGTCCACCACCGACTAGCCCCGCATCCGCACACACGTGGGGACAGAACCCCAATTTAGGACGACCAGGCCTGTCTCCAGAGCCCAGTCTTCCACCATCCTACCCCGCACATCTGTCTGACGAGAACCCCAAGCCAAGTTCTTGGCATTGAAGTCCCCGAGGACAAGTACAGGGAGGGGGATAACTTCCGACGACGACTGCTCTCAGCTCTGCAAGAGAGTTGTGGAGCTCGGCGAGAGATCGGTTCGGGGAGAAGTACACCCCCACAACGACGAACTGCGACGACCCTCTGCGGGCGTCGGTGTCGCGGCGGCGGCGGCGGCGACAGTGAGAGCGGTGGCGGTGGCAGTTGCGGCTGCAGCAGAGGCCACAGAGGCGGTGGCGGCTTTGGCCCCTACCCTACCCGCGGCCTTGGCCTTAGCGGGTGGCACGCAGGCCTTGCTTCCGGCCCGGTGATCGGCTGGCTTGCCGGTCGCCGCACATGCATCACAGTGCGGCGTGGCGCAGCAGGTCGCCGATATGTGTCCTGGCTGACAGCAGCGGAAGTAAAGGCCACTGCGGTCAACCTCCGAGGCGCATCTCACTGATACGTGGTGCCCCACGAGACAGCGATAGCACCTCAGAGGTCTGGGCTCCAGCAGCTTAACCTACGCTGAGACCCAGCCCAATTTTAGAAGCCTTCGGCCCTCCACTATGGTTTTGGCCGCCGTAACAGGGCAGCGCACCGTGGCGGCATGCATACCCTGATGGTCCGGGCGTATGGCTCCTGACCTGACCTGGTCAGTAGTGCACCCCCCGGACCTGGCGACGGCGGCCACCAACTCCTCCTCCAATACCGAGTCGTCCAGACCCATGATGCGCAGATCTGCGCATCTGACGGGCCTTGACACTCGGGCCTCGTCCGCGTCCAGAGACGCTCTGAGCTTCGCAGCCAGAGCGTCCGCGGTCGCGCCACTGGATTCCCCGGGGACCTCCAGCATACGGGCCCCCGTCTGGGTGACTTTGAGCCGGAGGCCCCCAGTGATCCCGAGCTCCCCGAGGTCCACCGCCTCCTTCGCCTTCGCGAGCAGATCGCGGTAGGTAACGCCCTTCTTTTCCGCGTCCGGCTGTAGTGTAATCACTACAGCTGCGGTCTTCGGGGCGCGGAGCCTAGCCGCGATCTTGCGCGCCCTGAACTGGCGCTGCCGCTCCTGCTCTTTGGCCTTTTTGGCTGCCTTCTTCCCCATCTTTTTATCCCCGACCACCTGCCAACCGGCTTCAGCCGCGGGAGGTGTAGGGATCTGGGGGGGCGGTGACGGCAGCGGCAGCTGGCTTGCCGCTGGCGCTGGCATATTCGCCGCAGGCACTGGGTCTGGTGCAGCCACCATCTGTGCTGCCGCCTTGCCCTTTTTCGCCTTCGTCTTGCCTCTCTTTCCCGTCGCCGGCTTAGCCGGAGCCGGTTCAGCCGGTACCGGTTTTGCCGGAGCCGGCTTTTCAGGGGGGAGGAGCAACTGCAGCCCCGCCCGAGGGCTGACTGGACGGCCCCGGCCTGGATGCGGTAGCCGTGGCCGCCGCGTACGTTGCCGGCCTCGCCGCCGTCTTGTTTGTCCCTAGGGAGGGGGCGCAGGACGATGCCCTCCAGCACGGAAAACCGGTGCTGGAAGGCAGCCAGCTCCTGCCGGACCAGGTTCAGAACCTGGTTCTCCACCGGCACGGGCTGGCTTGGGTGCTGCGTCTAGGGCGCCGCGTGAGAGGCAGGCTCACGTAGACTGGCCAGGTCTGCGCGGAGCTGCTCGTTCTCCTTCTGGGGAGTCTCCATGGCAGACGTCAGGCGGGCCACGTCCGCCCGCAGCTTCGCCACCTCGTCCGCATTAGGCCCGGCCCCAACAAAGTTGGCCTCCGCAGCCGCCATGATGGAGGCGGAGGCCCCGGGAATGGCCTTGAACTTTGAGGAGGACTTTTGCTTGTGGGCCACGACCTTGATCGCGGCCTCCACCTCCTTTACGAATCTGGCCTTACGCTCCACCTCGGAGCCGCCAGTCGCACTCGTCTCTTCGCCTGATACCGTATCGCCCGGGTGGCGCCCCTCCTCGGCAAGCTTTGCCGCTCGTTCGGCCCTCTGATTGGCATTCCCCTTGCCTCTCAGCCCACCCCGCCCGTTGGTGGGGATTTTCCGGGCCGAGACCTCGTCTTCACCGGATGGCCCCTGGTCGCCATCCCGCCTGGACCGCTTGCGGAAAAACTTACTGTTCTCCGCGGTCCCAGGCCCCACACGTCGGGAGCTCTCTGGGCCTCCCACGCTGCTCGATGCGGCGTCGGACTCTGTCCCCGCATCGTTCCTCCTCTCCTCTACGTTGTCGTTGCCGGCGGTTTTGTTTGTATGTTTGTTTTTTTTTTCCATTTTTGTACCCACGATTATGGGGGGAATTAAACGTCCACCTTGGCAGAGACCCCTGTACCAAGGTAAGCAGATTTAGAGGATTTATTACTCGCCAGAGGGTCTGCAGGTACCCTGGCGAGGACCGCACTTGCGGCTGATTTGTTCATAGAACCCCGTCAGCCATCCATCCCCTCGCGGTGCGTCGCCGCTTGGGATTCGGGGTAACTTTTTATAGAGGTTTTCTCCCCTCGCGGTCCGGGCGATTAAGCCAAGACCCTCGGTCCTTATCAAAGCCGCGAGACATGATCCACGACACTTCGACTGGGATTACGAGACCGGCGGTGACAGCAAAGGATGAATCCTTCACTGTCTGCCCGGAGGCAGGGTAAGTGCACACCGAGCCCGCCCTCGCTCCTCTGCTATGCCCTCTGCTGATCAGAGGGTCACGCAGAGGAACGCACTGTTGGTCCGGGATGGACCCCCCCCATGTCAGAATAATTAGCCGCGGCAGCAACATTCCCCAAGGAATAAGAATTTCTTCTCATTTCTCGAGGAAGATTACCGCCGCGCCCAGGGTGCACCGGCCCAGTTGCTGCTCTTCCCTCCAGACGTATCGAGAGGGACCCGTAACTACCAGGCACACGTGGAGGACTTCTGACTTCGCACCCCAAAATCTCCCCCCTATGAGGCAATATATGGGGGAAGCCTATGTTCCGCAGTGGACTTTAATAAGCTGTAACGATAATCGTAACATGCAATAACCCCAAGAGCATGGAATCTAGTTATTTTAGTAACAGACAGATATATCAATTTTTATTTATACGTAGGTACATATTATTTGAAAGATTTAAATACCTAAGTATATTAATTTTAGAAAATGAGTGTTTTTGCGAAAATAAATAAAAAAAAAGAAATTCGATACGGCCGATTTTTACGTAAGTTAAGGTGTCCGCTAACATTTTCTTTGTTTGCCGGGATTCAGAGTTCAATTTCATTCAAAACCCGTGGTAGTTTATTTTGGCGATCAAGCCGTATAAAGAACAGCCGATAAACAATACGAAGTGTAAGAAAAAAATAATAATTCAACAATCGGAAATCATAGAAGTTTTAGTAAAAGTTTAAATAAGTTTCCCATGACCGCTACCGAGCTATTTCTAATTTATTTTGTGTTGTTATTATCTGTACAGTCATCTATACAAACAAAAAAAAACTGAAGTCTCTGTTTGTAATGTCAAAATAACAGCGTCTTACTAAATGCATGTGAAAGTATAAACGTTACATATAACAAAAATAAATAAAAAAATCATTTATTCCTGGAAATAGAGCTACAGACCTGAACATTGGAAAAAAATTGTAAGTTATATTAAATTAATTTTAACTTATATTATATTAAATTAAATACTTATTACATATAAATTCTTATTACATATAAAAAAGTTACTGGCGGGCCTCAAACTAGGCATAGTCTGTATCTTGGGGACCAGGGGTACGGTTATCAGTTTTACTTACGTAGTTAAGAAACGACGACGAAGAACAAAAATACACTTTTTAAAAGTTTTGTATGTATGACTTTCTGTTTGTCTGTCTGTTTGTTCCGGCTAATCTCCAAAAGATCTGTACCGATTTTGACGGGATTTTCAATGGTAGATAGCTAATATTACAATAAGTAACTTGAGCTACTTTTATTTTAGAGAAAAAGTGGAGTTCCAATCAAAAAAATTAAAACGCGAGCGAAGTCGCGGAAAATAACTATTGTAACATACTACCGCTACCGTTACCGTTACCGTTACAGCCTATTAAAGTCCGCCGCTGAACATGTGCTTTCGCCATAGACAACCTCGTAGGGAAAATATTAACCATAGGCATCCACAGTTTTTAATTTTTAAATTGTTATCAGGTAGACGCTGCTGCCCATCTCCTGATTTGTTCCCCTCTGTCTCATCTTACGACACCCGCGGGATGATATGGGGTAGTAGATATTCTTACACCGATCACACTTTAAAATGCAAATTAATGCAAATAAATCAATTAAGACGTACTTAATGTCATGCAATTAACCCCTAGTATAATTTAAGGCAGTTCTGCCCGCCTTTATATATATATATATTAAAGTAAAGTTACAGCCTATATAGGTCCCACTGCTGGGCTCAGGCCTCCCCTCATTTCTGAGAGGGTTTAGGGCAAGGAAGTGTCCGCCGCGCTGCCCAAATGCGTGTTGACGAACTTCACATGTCTTCGAAATATTTTTTTTTCTTATTCCTCAGACATGCAGGTTTCCTCACGATGTTTTCCTTCACCGCCGAGCACGTGGTAAATCAGCACTTAAAATTGCAATTAACAATTTCATTGGTGCCGGCGGGGATCGAACCCGGGTTACTCGTGTTCTGTTATATTTACAGCGGGCGTTAACCACTGAGCTACCACGGCTATATATATATATATATATATATATATATATATATATATATATATATATATATATTCGACGAGCCGCTTACTTTTGGTTCAAATCATACCTAAGTAACAAGATACAAATAGTTTAAATAGAATACTACAATCATAAATTACATGATTGAAATATAATTAAATCCGAAGAAAGACATTTAACAATTTCAATTCCACAAGGTTGTGTTTTAGGATGTATTCTATCCAAAAGATTTTCGCCAAGGAAACCAAATTTCCAATACTATTTGCAGATGATATTCATATATGAAAAGAAAACAATTAAAACTCGAATATAGTATATAGTGTATATCGAATATAGTAAGTAGTACTTTACACAATGTGTGGTTACAAAGGTATAATTGAGAATAAAACTACAATAAAAACAAACTCATTCAGTTCCGATCTTACAATAAACCGCCTAAATATATTGGTGACCTGAAACAAGAGAGATACTGATGGGTTTACTCTTGTTTAGAAGAGACGTTGGTCCAGACCCGTCTGTAACCAGCGTGGGTCCGCCAAAATAAACGCACTTGCATTTATTTTGACAACTCTGCGTATTGTGCAGCCTATCATACTGCTCTACATCTCCCGTTTGGGCAAAAGTACGTCGGGGGAAGACGTCCTGCGTTTCGTAAAAGAACGAAGCCGATGCCGCATGGAGGATCCGATCTCAGCAGCGGCGTCAGGAGTCTAATAGAGCAACACACTTCAAATCCTATTATACGTACTCCAGGTTCCGGCAAAATACAAAGAGACTTTCCTCGCTCCCGATTTCCGGCCCTCTGGGGTTGTGTTTCGCTGATACAGGGACGCGTCAAAGAAGAAAGTTCCCTAAATAGTGTTACGTTAGTATTTTGTATATATATTTTTAGGTTAAGGTATATATTGCTATGGGCCAATGTTCTTAATTTTTAAGTCCTTGATGCCTGAAATAAATTGTATTGTATTGTATATTAATGTAAGCTTTAATAATTCACAAATAGAGTGTTTTTTTTATAGAATAAGGGTGACAAACAAGAACTCAGTTCACCTGATGGTAAGTGGTTGCTGTGGCCCGTAGACATCTACATTTAACCTCTATTAAGAATCTAAATGTAGATGTCTTGCCACCACTGAGGACTAATATAGAATGCCTCGCTTCCAGTAAAACGGGTCTCCAGTTCTCTGCAATCGCCATACGAAACACAGCAGCATTAAGCTGCTATTATACGCTGGTATTCTGTGAGAGCGTGGTACTGTCCCGGTCGAGCCGAATCATTCGAGCTACAACTATACTACTAATATAGTTACAGCATGGCTCTACCATATTACGTATTTGAACGTATTTTAACTTATTTAAAACAAAGTAAGTTTTATTGAATGTATATATTCAGGTGACTGTGATTATATACATTGATATATATATCAAATTCTGTTCAATATAAATAATTTTTGTAGGTTATAGTCTACATAAATAAAGTTCAATTGTCGCATGTACATATTAAAGATCATTACTTGAGAACAGCTGAACCAATTTTGTTTAAATTTAGTGTGTGTTTAAGTTACAGGGACCCGTATGGTTTTGATTCACTGTTGGACCCGGTAGGTGGCGCTTTTGTCGATATCCAGAAAACACCCGTGCGAAGACGCGACGGATTGCTAGTTGGATGAAAAAAATCATAAATAGAATGTGACAGATATCCCCTCCCCTTCCCTTCCCCTTCCCCCTTCCCCCCCCGTTCCCGCCCAATGCTGCTGGTTTACTGAACTGGTTCTTTCGTATAAACATAATACATAGTAAACAATATGTTCTTGTCATGAAAAAGTTTGATTTAGATGTATTAATAATACATCATTGAATTCTTGTTACGTTTAAATACGGCGGAAATTTTTGTTTTATTACAAGAGAATTTACGAAACATCAAACTTAGTGTAACTAACTATTGACTGTTTGAATAAAACTAGTTTTTTAAGGTTTTTATCGCGTAGACCTGGTAGAGCCACGCTGCAGCTTTATTATGGTTGTAGCATGAATGGGTCGACTCGCCCGGGGTAAGACCACGCTCTCACAGAATATCAGCGTGAAATAGGAGCTTAATGCTTCCGTGTTTCGTATGGTGAACGTAGAGAACCGGAGACTCCTTTTATTGGAAACGAATCGTTCCATCTTAGTCCTCAAGGGTGACAACGCCTGCATTTTTAAACTTAATCAAGGATTAATATAGATCTATTACGGCATCTAATTACCATCAGGTGGACTGTGGGCTACTTTGTCAATCTATTCTTAAACAAGTGGTAATATCAAAAATGTTGTACACATGAATTCAATATGACCGAATCGATGTATGTATTCGAAGTCAAATAAATAATATTATTAAAAATATCTCAAAAACTACTGGTCAGATCTTGACTAAATTTATATGGGACCACACCAGAACGTTCAGTTAAAAAGAGAATCATCAAATCGGTTCACCCAGAGAAAAGTTATGAGGTAACACACATAAAAAAGAACACAGTCGATTTGAATACCTTCTCTTTTTTGAAGTCGGTAAAAAAGCTACAAAAAGACATGTCTCTTTGTATGTTCCCAAAGTTACCTCTTGCACCCACGGGATAAAATGAGAGGATGAATTTTCTTACGCAGTCGTACAGCCGCTAACGTTACCGCTACATCCTGTTCCACTCCTGTTGCACTGGGATATTTGCCATAGTTGCCACTTCTGTCAAGCGAGATTTTTTTTAGTCGTTATTAGTAATGCGTACATCGAATAAGTAAAAATAGTCTCTCTGGTATGGCTTCACTCTTTAGAAATAGGCTGTCATTCAATTATAGCCTCGTAATGGCTCCTAATGTTTCATCAATATGAATGTACCAACCCAAATTTTCGTCCGACATCGTCCACGAGCCTGTCGATTGCCAATATACTTGGGTGCATTTCATTAAGCATATTATATTTAATGTTATTGTTATTTTTGCGTTAGCGAACGTTTGGTGGAGAGCTATGAAATGGCCAAAGAACAGCGGGAGACTTCGGAACAAAAAACTTGTGGAGTCGCTTCTTGTTTTAATATTTTATTACATAAAAATACTGCTGGTTGTTTCTTAAACTACTTTCACTAAACTGCAGGGCTGTTTGCAATTACATCCTCCTATAGCTAATATCCTAAATTCCTAAGTCCTTCTAATCCTATCTTTCTATATTTTTGAATTGTACTATTTAAAAGTACCAAACATTCAAACACAAGTCTACAGCTAAACATAGGTCTCCCCATAAATTACTTCATAGGGGGACCGTCAAACTCTGTTGCCTTAAATGAGACACACGGGAATATAGGATGGTAGATTTTTATTAGTAGCGGTGTAAGAATATCTACTTCACCTTAACGTCCCGTGAGTGTTGTACGAGGCAACAGAAGGAAATTAGAACAGGAGAAAAGCACCAGTATCTTCCTGATAACCGCACAAAATTATGAAAAAACTATGGTTGCCAACCTACCTGTCATTCATGGCAACTACTGAAAAATCTTCCATTACAGATAATCTATGAGAGTAGTTTATGTTCAGCGCTAGATTTTTGTAAGCTGTAATGGAATGGAAATTTTATTCTATTTATTATAACATATAACAAATAGGAAAATATACATGGTAGAGCCACGCTGCAGCTATATTATGGTTGTAACACGAATGTATAAGCGTTAAATAGCAGCTTAATACTGCTGTGTTTCTATGGTGAGTGTAGAGATCCGGAGACTCATTTTTACTGGATACGAGGCATTCCATATTATTCCTCAGGGTTGACAACACATCTGCGTTTTGATTCTTAATCGAGGATAAATGTGGATGTATATGGGCCACAGTATCCACTTACCATCACATCGAATGTGTGCTCGTTTGCCTTCCTTATTATATAAAATAATTAAAAAATATATAGGAAAGGGAAAATATATTGATATTTTCCCTTCCCTTATTAGTTTATTTTACTTTACAGGAGAAGTGACTTATAAGATAAGTGAGTGGTTGCTGTGGCCCATAGACATCTACATCTATCCTGGATTACGAATCAAAATGCAGATGCGTTGTCACCCGTAAGGACTAAGATGGAATGCCTAGTTTCCACTAAAATGGAAGTCCGCAGTCCGTTTTCTGTACTCACCATACGAAACAAAGCAATGTCCAGCTACCATTTCACGCTGGCATTCATGGTCAGTATGTTTACATGGCTAGTAAATCTCATTTATTGTAAATATACCAGATAATGATACTGACTTAAAAGAAATATAATAAATCAACGTTATTCAAATATTTTTCTAAAAAAAATGTATTGTACCAACCGCAACTCCATTCATCTCATTGATCTAAAACCGCCCTCTCACAGGAATCTCTATATAAATGTGTCAGTCCATCCAGGATTGCATTCACCTCTCAGCGCTCGGACAAGAGGTAAGTGCTAGAATCTAGTTCAGACTGATTTTATACTATACTAGTTGATCCTCGCAATTTCATTCGCGTGGAATTTATAACGATTGAATTTCATGTGTTTTAATTTTTTGTGTGGAACCCTAAGTATTTTAGCCTAATTTACTCCTTATAACTTCATCTATCCGTCAGTGAAAGTCCCGTCAAAATCGGTCCAGCCGTTTCTGAGATTAGCCGGAACAGACAGACAAAAATTTTAAAAATCGTTTTTTTTTTTTGTTATAACCACCGCATATACTTTCAACTGCATTTAGTTAAAAAAATTATTTTAACATTACAAAAGGAGGCGCTTCAATTTTATTTGTTTGTATAGATATTAATTCCGTCGCTTTAAATAAACCAAGATAAAATCCAAAAGGTTTTAGTTTCGTTTTATTACAGAGCAATTTTTATAGAATAAGGGTGAAAAACGGACTTACAGTCAATCTGATGGTAAGTGAATGCTGTGGCCCATAGACATCTACATTTATCCTCCATTAAAAATCAAAATGCAAATGCGCTGTCATCCCTGTGGACTAAGATGGAATACCTCGTTTCCAGTAAGGGTCTCCGGTTCTCCACTCGCCATACGAAACACAGCTACATTGAGCTGTTCATTTGCGCTGGTATTCTGTAAGAACGTGGCCCTTCTCCGGTCGAACTGATCCATTCGTGCTACAACAGTAATATAGCTGCAACTTACATATAAAGGCAAGAGCGAATAGCCTACTGTTGAGCTGAATCAAGCGTGATTTACCATCGAAGACGAATAAGCACACTGAGTTAGCATTTTACTGTCCCATCGGTTTATGAGAGAGAGGGAATAGAATATACTCGAGTACAATAATACTACTCAAAGTTCAAAAACTTTATTAGAATAAGTTTGTATAACATAATATATTACGCACCTATTGTGATAAGAACGCGGGTTACGATCTTGCGATGTCATACTTTCCTCCCGTTGCTTTTATTTCGTACCTTGATCGAAATGAATGTACCTTAAAATGTATCATGACGTATACTTTTGACGTCAAAAAACAATAGAGCTAGAAATTTGAAGCAATGTGGCACTTTCGTACCTGAAAGTAGGGTCGAAAGACGAACTTTCGATCCAGGCATGATGATAAAAGGTTATTATAATATTAAGGAATTTATGGACGATAGTATTATAATAACCCATAGGAAAAAGGTGATTGCTACAAAACTATTTTTAATTTGTTTTGTATTGGTTAATTGTGAAGCAAACATGATAGAAGGTTGTAATTTTTAAGATAATTCCCGTTGAGTTTCTTGCTGGTTCTTCCCAGGTCAAATATTTTTCTCCGAACCAGTGATAATTAAACAAAAGAGTTTTTATTCGTTTTTTATAGGTATTAGAAAGGCGTGGTAGCTCAGATTAGCGCTCGCTGTAAATTTCACAGTACGCGATTCAACCGGGTTAGATCCCCGGCGGCACCAATGAAATTGTCAATTGCAATTTTAAGTGTTGATTTACCACGTGTTTGACGGTGAAAGAAACCATCGTGACGAAACCTGCATGCCTGGGAATAAGGAAAAAAATATTTCGAAAATATGCGAAGTTTGCCAACACACATTGGGGCAGCGCGGCGGACAATTCCTTGCCCTAAAACTCTCTCAGAAACGAGCGGAGGCATGTGCCCAAGAGAATAACTTTCAACTTTACTTTTGTTTCTTACCCTTTCACGAATGGGTCGGCTCGACCGGGGAAGGACCACGCTCTCACAGAAGAACAGCGTAAAATAGTAGCCTAATGCTTGTGTGTTTCATATGGTGAGTGTAGAGAACCGGAGACCCTTTTTACTGGAAAAGAGGTATTCCATCTTAGTCCTCACGGGTGACAACGCATCTGCATTTTGTTTCGTAATCGAGGATAGATGTAGATGTCTGTGAGCCACAGCAACCACTTACCATCAGGTGGACTGTGTGCTGATGTTTATCACCCCGTCCTATTAAAAAATACTTTAAAATAATGTACATTAACTAAAAAAGTTGTGTTTCCGTTTCCGTCCTGAGCAGATGGCTAGTCTCCGTTAAGACTTTCCCTCGTATCCGAATCTTGGTCCTGAGGACATAATAGACTAAAAAGTAAACTACGTATACTTTTGAACCTTACAAGATATATCGTAAGCATAGCGCGTCTGTATAGTTCTTTGTCTGAAGTCGGTTACAAGTGTTCATGGGCTGAAACAGCAGATGCTGTTGCCCATCTCCCGATTCAGTTTCCTCTGTCGCCACTTACGAGAAGAGATGATATAGGATGTTACGTATGTGGTTATATCGGAACTTTATTCGGAAGCAGAGTATTTAAATTTGGTTTATCGGAACATTAACCGGAATCGGAGGTGTAGACAGAATAGATAGGTATATATTAAGGGCACGTCTATCAAAATAAAATAACACACATTACTCATCACAAATATATTCGGTAAAAAACTGTCTTCGCCTTAACTGAGAATTCAGCACTATGAACAGCATAAGTCGTCTGAATCCAATACCTTCCACAAAATTGAAGGGAAGATCTTGCAAAGCAATCATTTCAGAGAGGTTCCCCGAGCGACAAATTTAAACTTGTTCGTATGCCGACCGCCGCCGCTATGCATCTACCTAACTTCCGAAATCGAACATGCAAAATCATTCGCAAGTTACGAACTTTCGTATTCGAACCTCCATAACATCTCTAATATGGCATATTAGACTCCCATACGTGGCCACTACATGGTGAACATTATTACGTGAGGGTAATATGCTCATCCAGTTAATATGGTCAAATTCTTATAACTCAGAAACTACAGTCTTGTTTGTATAGAAGTCTCTGTGATACGATAGCTTTTCATCGGTCAATCAAAAATAATAAAGGGTCAAAAAGGCGCTGCTATATCGACAACATTTTGACAGTTGACGTTATAGTAAATATTTTAGTCGATTTTCGTGTTGTGTGGTATATATTTAGTTTTTTAAGGTACTAAATTGTACCTTAAAAGTGTTCCCAATTATTGCCAAAGCTTGTATGCTATTTTTTTTTTCTTAATATATCCTATAACTTTAAACGAGCAATTCTTGTATATAAATATTATATATATAATCGGAATCTCTGAAACGGCTCCAACGATTTTCATAAAATTTTGTGTACAGGGAGTTTCGGGGGGCAATAAATTGATCTAGCTGGGATTTATTTTTAGAAAATGTCTTTTTGTCCGTGTTTTTAGGTAATGAAAAACTGCTACAATATCGTTAGAATAAGAAGGTAAATTTTGACAGTTTATTAATCATTACAAATAGCTTAATTTGAATATTGGGCGGTCAAAAAATCGTAATACCATGTTTCGAGCCCAAACCGGCCGACCAACTTTTTTAAATTTTTTTTCAAGTTCCTTTCTTTTTAGAGAAAATCTATTTTTTCGAGCCCTTTTTTTTAGTATTTTTTTAAAAACACGAAAATTTAAATTAAACTAATTGCACTCATGATTTTTTATTCAAATAACCAGTTCAGTTTTTTCTATTATGTCGCTAAGATCAAAAAATATTATTCGTATTTCATCAGTATGTAATTTGTATCTAAATATAATTTCCAAAACACACGAATTAAAAAACCGAGCGAAAAATACCGAGCAAAGCTCGGTCAACCGGGTACTTTGTTATAGTATAAGACATTGTGTTTTTGTCTCTGTCCTACTAGTTTTGATTCTATCTCACGTACCTTAGGTGTAAGGAATGCTGTTCCGCGCAAGAGTCCATCTGGGTAGGTTCCACCTTCGTACCAATTCCTGTCGTCAAATACCAATGTTTGCGCAGCGGTGTTCCAATCTGAAGTGAGTCAGTATAAACAGACTTAGGCATTCCATCTCAGTCGTCGGGGGTGACAACGCATCTGTAGGCTTTGTTTTTCAAGATGGCTGCAGGTGTTCTTGGACTGCAGAAGATGTTCGTTTTTCACTGCTGTTACCGTTAAAGTTTCATAGTTGTAATATTACTGTTGATTTAATAATTTCACCTCTCAGTGGGTCATGTGCTCCTGGTAGATTATCTTCTATACAACCATCCAATACAGTCTATAAAGGTTCACTGCGGAACATAGGCCTCCCCCATAGATTGCCTCGTAGGGTATATTTGTCATAGTTGTAATATTGCTGTTGATTTAATAATTTCACCTCTCAGTGGGTCATGTGCTCCTGGTAGATTATCTTCTATACAACCATCCAATACAGTCTATAAAGGTTCACTGCGGAACATAGGCCTCCCCCATAGATTGCCTCGTAGGGTAGATATTTGTCATAGTTGTAATATTGCTGTTGATTTAATAATTTCACCTCTCAGTTGGTCATGTGCTCCTGGTAGATTATCTTCTATACAACCATCCATTACAGACTAAAAAGTCCACACCTGAACATAGGCCTCCTCCATAGATTGCCTCATAGGGTGATATTGGCCATAGTTGCCACACTAGGCAAGCGAATTAGCAACCGCATTTTTTCAGTCGTTATCTTTTTCAGTCGTTATTTCGTAGCCTCTTACGACACCCACGGATGATATGGGGTAATGGATATTCTTACACCACCACAAAACTTTTACTACGTTAAAATAATATATACTCCGAGAAAGAAAATTTAAACGTGGAAACTCATGTATGTTTTCTAATGATTTCCTCCAAATTAATTTACATTTTATTATTCTTCCATCTCTCCATTTGTGGCGTTTTTCTTTTTGTATGTTAAGAATTTAAAAGGATACAAAACATGAATCACTTAAATTTGCTTGGCTCTTGAATTATAACGTGTTTTCATTTACATAAATTTCTTGAAAATTTGTTTAATTTTAGTCGGAGAGACAGACAGTTTTTTGAGCTTATGTTTTAAACGATGAATCACAACGTAAAGTAGCAGCTGCTGCTGTGTTTCGTATGGTGAGTTTAGAGAACCGGAGACCCTTTTTCATTGCATTCATCTTATCCTCAAGTGTGACAACGCGTCTGCATTTTGATTCTATGGGCCACATCATCCACTTACGATCAGTTGCACTGTGTACTCGTTTGTCACCCTCAAACTATAAAGAAAAACATTATTTTCATCTATTAAACATATGAATAAAATTGTAAAAATGTCTGTATTTATAAAATAACTCGCCTCTATTGAACTCGGGAGGTTAGATGTTTATCTGTCTGTCATTTTGGGTTTTATCTGCGGAGTCGCTGAATCGACTGCACTGAAACTTAACAAGCAGAAGGCAACGCCAGGAGTAATCTTGGTTAGATTTTAACCGACTTTGTGGATTTTTTGAAAAGACAATAATTGATAAAGTAAACTAAATAACGCCATATTAATAGACCGTATCCAAGCAAAGCCTGGACGGGTCGCTCATCTTATACAGTTTTTTTTTAATAAGATAGGGGGCAAACGAGCATCGAGCATACGGCTTACCTGATGACTACCGCCGCCTATAAACAACTGCAATACCAGGGGAATTGCAGATGGGTTGTCGGCGTTTTAAAGTAGTAAGCTCTTTTCTTGATGACCCCTAATCAATCAATCAATCAATCATTTTTCCCTAAGTCGTATCGGTCCGGAAAAATCTCTAGTGGTAATCGATTCCACGAGGAAGTTGTGCGAGTAAGGATGATGTGCGGGTATGTTCTCCTTTAGAAGGTAGACGACAGAGGGAATCTGGAACAGGAGATGGGCAGCAGCAACTTCCTGATACCAACTCAAAATAATAAGTATAACTGCGATCGGCTACCACCCCACAGAATACTAGGTTAAAACAGCAGCGTAATGCTGTTGTGTTTCGTATGGTGAGTGTAGACAACCGGTGACCCTTTTTTACTGGAATCTAGACATTCCATCATAGCCCTCAGGGGTGATAACGCATTTTCATTTTGATGCTTAATTGAGGATAAATTCAGATGTCTATAGACCACAGCATCCACTTACTATCGGGTGGAATGTGTGCTCGTTTGTCACCCTTATTCTATAAAAAAAAAACATAGATACACACATCCGGAATTTGTGTGAAACAGGAATTTTTTATGTAAATAAAACTACAGCACAGCATAAATTTCTTGACGGCTCTTCTCTAGGAAGATCTTTCCCGGCATTGATATCTATCCGTTAGTCGTCATTACAAACACTTCAGTCATTTACAAGATTAACCCGGTCAGATACAGACAGCCAGCCAAAAAATTTACAAATGTTTATTCACGACCTGCATAACCTCCTGAGCTCGATAAAAGACACAGACACTTTAATTTTATTTATACAAAGATGTATTGTTTTATTTCTTACTAATGAATACGTCTAACGTTAATGAGAACTTTAAACAAACCCAAATCGAATTAAATGTATCGACTTTGACTTTTACATTGAATTTCGTGAATTCTCTTTACACAAAAAAAACAAACGTATATATTCTTAGCCATTTGTATGTACTAATTATTTGTGTATTCAAATACGTATATTTGTATATTCATTTATTTATATATTTGTATGGATAGATCATATGTGTATAGTTTATTTATTGGTAAAATGTATATATTATGTTAATTATCATTTGTTTTGTGTTCTTATCTATATTGCTACACCTACGTCAAATTCGCACCACTCCATGGGTTGACTGGTAGAGAATGCCTCAAGGCATTAAGTCTACCCTTTGTATTCTTTTGTTTTAAGGAATGCAATAAAGAGTAAATAAATAAATAAAAATAAATAAACAAACAAAGTTACCAGAACCAAATCCCAATAGCTTACATCGTCAAGTTATTCAATCAAAATTACATAGTACTAGCTGAATTTAATGGGATTGTATTTCATACATACATACATAAACACTCACGCCTGTCACCCAGAGTGGTAGGCTAAGACTACAGACTTTCGTTTGGCACGATCCTGACACACCTCTCTCGCCTCCTTCACATCCATACACCTACGCACACATGATTGTATGTTATTTCGTGCGTTTTAATTTTGCCACAAACCCTAATTCTTTTTCTGAAATAAAAGTATCCTTAGTTACTCCTTATAACATCAGCCATCTGCTAGTGAAAGTCTCGTCAAAATTGGTCCACCTATTTCGGAGATTGGCCGGAATGAACAGGCAGATGGACAAAAATTAAAAAAAATGTTTTTGTTATAAGTACCTATTGCGTAGCTGATCACGTGGTTGTAAATGTGACTGGTTAAGGTACTGACGTTAGTATCCCGGTTCGGGCCTAAAATAAATCAGTTTTAACATAAAAGTCAAGAAATTCTCACTAGCTGCCTGAAGTTAGGAAACAGGCGGTTTTTCACCCCCCATTGGGTGACAAACGGGCACACAGTCCACCTGATGGTAAGTGGATGCTGTGGCCGATAGACATCTACATTTATCTTCAACTAAGGATAAAAATTCTAATGAGTTGTCATCCCTGAGGACTAAGATGGAATGCCTCGATTCCAGTAAAAAGGGTCTTCGGTTCTCTACACACACCATACGAAACACAGCAGCATTACGCTGCTATTAGACGCTGGTATTCCGTGAGAGCGTGGTCCTACTACGGTTAAGTCGACCCATTCGTGTCACAACTATAATATAGCTGCAGCGTGGCTCTACCACGTAAACAACCGTGTCTTGAAAAGCACGCAAAGCCGGTGGTCCTGCGCCTGATCTCTCTCCGGTCGTGTTGGATTACCGTCACATCGGACTATGAGAGTGAGGGAGTACAGAGTGCACCAGTGCTGAGATACTGAGAATGAAGGAAAAACTCAATAATTAAGTTTTTGGCCCGACCCGGGACTCAAACCCAGGATATCATAATCAGCAGTCGTACTACTACAACCACTAGACCAACGAGGCAGTGACATATAAGTATATGTTACAATGCATGGATTGTAACATATAGTAATATGTTACATCAATGTGCGAGAGACTGGTGTCAAAACTAGGATTCCCTGTATAACAGATCACCAGCCTTCCACCTACACACCAATCTATAATCTAGGTAATAGGCGTTAGAACTACTTTTCTGGTTTTTTTTTTTGTAGAATAATGGTGACAAACGAATACACAGTTCACCTGATGGTAAGTGGATGCAGTGGCTCATAGACATCTACATATATCCTCGATTAAGAATCAAAACGCAGATGTGCTCTCACCTCTGAGGACTAAGATGGAATGCCTCGTTTCCAGTTAAAAAAGGGACTCTGGATCTCTACACTCACCATACGAAACACAGCAGCATTAAGCTGATATTTCACGCTGGTATTCTGTGAGAGCGTTGTCTTTCCCCGGTCGAGCTGACCCATTCGTGCTACAACCATAATACAGTTGCAGCGTAACCACGTAAAGTTAAGCTGTAATTAGTTAGGTTGTAGGTTAAGAGCTTAAGTTGTAAGATTCATCATGTATTAAATTAAATACAAATACATGAGCGCTGTCAGGATTACTTTCAGTGAAGTGCATCTGCATCTATATATTATACTATTAGTTGATATGAAATATAGAATTATATGTGTATATTATGCAGATAAAATGTAATGTCAAATGAATGTATTTCTCTCATCGAAAAAATATCCTAATTTCCGTTCTCATTGGTTGGCATTATTGCTCGGGGAATCCCCGCTGCCGCGCGATATGTTCAGTGTACACAGGGAAAAAGTAGTGAGGGATACTGAATTTATTGACAAGGTGATAAACAAAGGAAACAATCGTTTTAGGGCCTACTAGAAATTTTAACATAACTTAATTTTATTACACATAAACAAATAAACCAATTTATTGTGATAAACAGCCTAAATATTTTATGAAAATCTAATAGGAACCATGAAATAAAAAAAAAAGTTATTTTGATATTTGTCTTCTGGCTAAAAATAATGCGTGTAACTAAGAACGAAACTACTAAAAGGATTTTCCATCAATCTTAAAGTATATCTAAATACTGAATGTATCTGCAACTTATACTTTTTATTATTGAACAGTGCACTATTTCAACTTATAATATTTTTTATAGGATAGGGTGACAAACGAGCACATAGTCCACCTGATGGTAAGTGGTTGCTGCGGCCCATAGACGTCTACATCTATCCTCGATTACAAATCAAAATGCAGATGCGTTGTCACCCGTGAGGACTAAGATGGAATGCCTCGTTTCCAGTAAAAAGGGTATCCGGTTCTCTACACTCACCATACGAAATACAGCAGCATTAAGCTACTATTTCACGCTGGTATTCTGTGAGAGCGTGCTCCTTCCCCGGTCGAGCCGACCCATTCGTGCTACAGTTGTACTACTAATATAACTGCGGCATGGCTCTAAAACCGAAACTGATGAAAACTACTAGACAATCGCTTTTAGTTTGTTTTTAGGTTATTGTGATATTCATATTTTAATTGTTTTCTCGGTATTCCCGTTAGATACGGTTAAACTAATATTACTTTTGTAATCTATAGATTATAAGGAATAATTAAAAAACATATATTTCATTAAGTTACGCCACAATATTTGGTGGGCCCATTCTACATACAAAAACAAAATTGTCTCCTTTGAACAGCAACCTAGACGCCTTATTCAAACAATAACTTAATAAAAATGTAATTTTTTATCTATCTACTTTCTTTCCTAACAACATGTTAAAACATTTCGCATCCTGCCATCGGCGCCGATAGCCCAATGTAACACATAACCTACAATTAAAATATTTTGAATTTGAATAACACAAAAAGCTTTTTAGATGAAAAGAGTTACGTATCGACGCCTTCTTAATATTAAGCCTTGATTATATACTTGACAAGTATATAATCAATGATATTAAGAATGTTATTGCTAAATATATGTTTCTTTCAACAGAGAGAAAAAGTTAGATTATATTAAACTATTAAATAAGTCACGAAATTTAACTTAGAGATATGTATACCAAGCTTCGAGAGAAAAATCCAACTTGGCTAACCCCGCAGGAGTTCAAACACCTCAATCACCATTGGCGCTGCATATAAAACACGCAAAACGTCGGGATTAATAAAAAAGTATAAATTAAACGCGATAAAATTGGTTTTATTCATATTTAAGTGCTATTAACACAAAATGCAAAGCTTGAAATATTATGAAAATATTTTCCATCTCCTCCGCGGGTGGTGTACACCGCTGTGAATAAAATGGCGCAGTTTTGAAAGGGACGTTATGCATTTATCATAGCTATAGCGAAATATAAATTATTTTTTAATCGACTCCAAAAATGGAAAAGGCTGAATTTGTATGTTACACGACATCTTTTACTAAATGAAACTTACAGTATGGCTTAAAGTTACATATACGGCCTATATCCTTCCCACTGCTGGACACACGCCGCCTCTCATTTCTGAGAGGGTTTTAGGGCAAGAAAGTGTCCACCGCGTTGCCCCAATGCATGTTAGCGAACTTCACATGTCTTCGAAATTTGTTTTCTTATTTCTCAGACATGCATGTTTCCTTAAGATGTTTTCCTTCACCGCCGAGCACGTGGCAAATCAGCACTTAAAATTGCAATTAATAATTTCACTGGTGCCGGCGAAGATCGGACCCGGTTTGCTCGTGTACTGTGAAATTTACAGCGAGCGCTAACCATCTGAGCCACCACGGCTCGAGTATGGCTTATTTAAATTGAAAAAAAAAATCAAAAAGTAATATGACAGATATATCCGAGTACAGTTTAATATATATTTCTTTTGAAATTTAAATATAAAGACAAGATTTAACTGAATAATTGATATAATATTATAGAATAAGTTTTTTATAATTATAGAAAAATTAACAAACGAGCATGTGTCTCACCTGATGGTCCTATGGACTACCGTGACCCTTGAACAACCGGGGATCGCAGGTGCGTTGCCGACCCGTTAGAAAGGGGTAAGCTCTTTTCTTGAAGGTACGGAAAAATCGCCGGTGGTAAATAATGGTGGACCGCGAAACATTCAAATGTTGTGGATGGTGTCGTGAGTTTTGTCGCGATGTGCGTTCGTAAAATATGGCGGTTGGAATTAATCCGAACAATTCCTCAGTGCACTCCCCGTGGTGGATGCGATAGATAATGTAAAGTGATGCAACATCCCTTTGCAGCGCCAATGAATCGATGCCGATCAGAAAAATATCGGTCGTCGACGATTCGCCAAGCTTTTTAGAGGCCAATTTTGCCTCCTCTTCCATGTCACCACAAAAATCCCACATTAGGATGATAAACGAGCATATAGTCCAGAAGATGGTATGTGAATTCTTTGCCCCGTAGACATCTACATTAATCCTCAATTAAAAACTAAAATGCAGATGTGTTGTCACCCCTGAGGACTGAGATGGAATGCCTCGTTTCCAGTAAAAAGGATCTCCGTTTCCCTACACAAAACACAGCAGAATTAAGTTGCTATTTTACATTGATATTCTATGAGTCTAATTTTTTAATCGACTCTAAAAATTGAAGAGGTTCTCGTTTTAACTATATTTGTATGTTACTCAATATTTTCGCCGACAGTGGTGGCTCATAAAAAAATCCAAAAATAATTGATCTGAGGACACTTGAATGTGCTTTTACTCAATAATATAATTACTAAGTATTCTGTACAAAGAGAAATCGCGGTTTTCATATCTGGTTTCAAGATTTTGTCGTAGACCTATATTTTAAACATTTACGGAACTTCTTGTTTTTTCTATTTTAGAAAATCAGGATTGAAAACCAAAACAAAATTTAAGGAATCAAACCTTAGTTCCGCGATGTAGGGTAATTTGGTACTCTGACATCTAAGTCACTCAGTCACCAATTTTATTACTATTACTAATTCTATCTAATTACTTACAAAATTATTTTTGTTTTTGTTCACAGGTCGGCTATCTTAAGCACGATACAAAATGTCATCCACCATGATGTCTTTTTCGCGCGTTTTTTTATTACTCATTATCGCTATTCTATACATGCAGATGGACTCCAGCCATTCAGCCACCGTAAGTATTTAATAAGAAAAGAAAATGTATGCATAACTTAAGTCTAATTTAAAAGATGGGAATATAAGAGAATATGATAACTTTTTATCTACTACGTCTACGTGATGAACTCCTTTCTACCTGCTTAGTTTTTTTTTTGCATGGGGAAATGCCTACGCATACCCGCCTCGCGGGGGGCAAGGACGGGTTATGTCGGACTCGCACCGACTAAAACCCCATGGTGTTCCACCTTTGTCGCATATTGGCAGGGCTACGGGAACGCTTTCGCACACATCCGCGGCCCTACTAGCGCCTGCCGCCCCATGGCAGCACCTCCTCGGGAGAGGAAAATTCCTCCCCGTTCTCCTTCCCAGGTAAGGCGCACCAGAACACATGGCGCGCCTTCCTCCACGGCCTCCAATTACGTCTGTGCAACAGACGCCCCCGCGTCCGATGCACAAAGGCCATGGGGCCAGGAAAAACGAGCACTTAGAAGTACTAGCCTTCCCGACCCCAGCGGCGGATCTGGTCTATGGCTCCGCCGCCAACCAAGATTCGGCTGCGGAGGGTAGGGAGAGCGGCGCCTCGCAATACCGAAAATCCTCTCCCCCCGCAGCCCCACCACCACCGCATCAACGGTGCGGCCCCGTTTGAGTCGCGAAGGATAGGGCGAGTGGCGCATCGCCATACCAACACTCCTCTTCCTCCGCGACTCCACCTCGGCTGCAGCGGTAGAGGGTGCGCGAGTCCCCACTCGCTGCAGTCCACCAGCACACATCCGAAGTGGGCTCCCCAAGCCCACTCGAAGTGGCCACCTCCGGCCGGCCCGTCACCTCGGGCCAGCCACGTGGGTTCCTCTTTGTTCACCGTGGGAGACCAAGCCACGGCTACTAAGCCCCCCGCCACGACAAGGCGGAAACCCGTTCGGGGGGGGAACTCCTTTCTACCTGCGATTAGGTTTTTTGTAACAAACGAGCACACAATCTACTTGATGGTAAGTGGATACTGCAGCTCATATACATCTACATTTATCCTCAATTAAGGATCAAAATGCATGCGTTTTCACCTCTGAGAACTAAGATGGAATGCCTCGCTTGCAGTAAAAAGGGTTGCCGGTTCTCTACACTCACCATACGAAACAAAGCAGCATAGAGCTGCTATTTTACGATGGTATTCTGTGACAGCGTGATCTTACCCAGGTCAAGGCGACCCATTCGTGCTACAACTATAATATAGCTGCAGCGTGGCTTTAAAACGCCAGTAGGTTTGGATGGGTATCACCTACTTATTTCTGTCACCATATTTTACCTGATTAACGCACATAACCTTCTTGTTGGGACGTTATATATCTATAAAACCAAAACTAGGAGGAGGACAGAGACAAAAACACAAAGTCGTATACTGTAACTAATATATTAAGGAACAAATAGCAAACAAGCTCTGGAAATAATTTAGAACACTTCGAAAAATGAACTTAAAAAAACTAACGATACTACACAATACTAAAATCGTATAAAATATTAAATATAATGTCAAACTGTCAAAATGGCGTCGATAAAGCAGCGCCCTTTTAACCTTTAATATTTAATTTATATTTATTTCATAAAAGATAGCTAGTTCTCTGCGACAGCTGTCAGTAAAAATCACGCCTATGAAGTCCTGAATTTCTTAGTAGTACAGACGGTACCTGTCAATGTCATACTTTATGGGCATGCCGACCTAATTAGTGCATGCCCATAAAGTATGACATTGACAGGTACCGTCTGTACTACTAAGAAATTCAGGACTTCATAGGCGTGATTTTTAATGACAGCTGTCGCAGAGATCAAGCTATCTTTTATGAACTATAGATCTATTGATTATGGAATGTAGAGGTAAGGAGTACAGACTCTGTATA
Organism: Parnassius apollo; assembly: GCA_907164705.1. Lineage (NCBI taxonomy): Eukaryota > Metazoa > Arthropoda > Insecta > Lepidoptera > Papilionidae > Parnassius > Parnassius apollo. Next base: position 1,347,147 of record CAJQZP010001211.1, on the reverse strand, counting down.
AAAAGTGTCCGTAGGAAAGCGCTAAATAGGTGGCGCCACTGTAGCTACAGTCTAAATTTTAAAGTACTTTTTATAATTTTTTATTGCATAATAGACTTTCACCATAATTCTTTTTACAATAATTATTTTATTGCTTCCAAAATTTTTTTTCAAAATCACTCTCAACATATTTTACGGCGATTTATCATACCTTGTAGCTACTCGAGCGCTGTTGTGGAGAGTTTCTGAACTGCTATTTACTGCTTACAGGACACATTTTCAACTATTCTCCTATGGGAGATTGTTCTCCTTACCTATATACTCCATGCTATTGATGAAGAACTCGTATCACAGAGTCATCAATGCAAAAAAGGGTGTAGTTTTTGAGTTATAAGAAAGTAACCATATTAACTGGATGACCATATTACCCTCACGTACTATAGTTGGATGCACGTAGCCACTTACCATCAAGTGGACTGTAAATTCATTTATCCCGTCATAATATAAAAAATCCACCCATATAGGTACTATCTAAATAACAAAACGTAACTGAATGAATTTTATTAGAAAAGAATAGAATATAGATTTTTTTAACTTATCATAAGCCAGTGCTTGGACACAATCCCACCCGGTGGTAAGTGGTGATGCAGCCTTAGATGGTATATAGCACTATCTTAGCGTAACAAAAGCCTATTCACTCTTGCCTTGAAGACGCCCAGATTGTGATCGGATGGAAAGATAGACGCCGGGAAATTATTCCACTCCTTTGATGTACGCATTACGAAAGATGAAGCAAACCGTTTAGTTCTAATGCGTGGAATATCGACAACAAAGGCGTGAAGAACCGCCGACTGCCTGGTCGTCCAATGGTGGAAAGGAGAGGCTGTTTCATTGAATATTTCATTGAATATACTCGTTATTTTGTTAATATACTCGTTATTTTGTTAATATACTCGTTATTTTGTTAATATATTCGTTATTTTGTTAATATACTTGTTATTTTGTTAATATACTCGTTATTTTGTTAATATACTCGTTATTTTGTTAATTTACTCGTTATTTTGTTAATATATTCGTTATTTAGTTAATATACTTGTTATTTTGTTAATGTACTCGTTATTTTGTTAATATACTCGTTAATTTGTTAATATACTCGTTATTTTGTTAATATACTCATTATTTTGTTAATATACTCGTTATTTTGTTAATATACTCGGATTTTATCACGTATACTATATTTTTTATATTCCTTTTGTTTCGAACACTTTACACCCATGGTCACAGGGGGGACTGAGATGTTCAACGTCCAGTTAATTTAGTTAATATACGCGATAAAATCCGTAAAAACTAGTATTATTTAAATGTATAGTGTTCGCGTAAATATAAGAAATCATTATTGTGTAGTATACTTATTTTTTTAAGTTAATATTTCGAAGTTTTCCTAATAATTGCCAAAGCTTATTATTTGCCATTTTTTTCCTAATACATTAGTTGTAATACCTATTCGACTTTGTCTTTTTGTCTCTGTCCTTCTCCTAGTTTTGGTTTTATGGATCAGCAAAGCTTAATAACCATATTACCCTCACGTACCTTATACTTTCTCTCATTTTTTTATAACACTGTTATAATTTCAGTATTAAAACTTTTTTGTTTGTATTTTTTTATTTTACAATATCATTCTATCCACCCATTACAGGCCATAAAAATCCCCTGCTATGTAAAGGGCCATAATTTAAGTGCGGATTTTACCATAATTGCCACGCTTATCAGTTTTTTTCAATTTTGTGTTATTATCAGGACGTGCTACTACCCATCTCCAGTCTATGTTTCCCTCTGTCGCCTCTTACAAGCATACGACACCCACAGGATGAGACTGTAAGAATACATTAAAACAAAATGTAAACTTTTTCACTTCTATTTTATTAAAAAAAAATCATTGCAGGTACCAAGGAACTTCGACTCGAGAAGTGATGAGGTGATCATGACGCCCAAGAAAAGACCTTTCTGTAACGCTTTTACTGGTATGAATTTTAAATTAAATATAATATAATTCTGGAATTTCCAGTCGGTAACCTTTAAACATGCGTGGCAGGATTTTTTTTCTGTGATATTCATCCAATGCTTGCATTCTAGACTTTTCTGCCCCCAGGGCGGCGCCACTGAGAAATAATTAAATATTTGACAAATTTCATAGCGAAGAAAGTATGGAGTGTGGAAGTAAGGAGTACCAACTCTCATACTAGAATAGTTGATAAAGTGGTCATCTGTAAGCAGTAAATAACAGTTCAATAACTCTTCACAACAGCGCTGGAGTAACTACTGGGATGAAATGAACTTAGCCGTTGTCGACGGTTTAAGTGTGCTGCTAAACTGCTCAGTAGCTCTAAAATCTAAAGTAATTTTATTTAGTAAATATAACCTCGAAAAAGTCGTCTATCCCACTAATATTTTCCGGTGCGTTCTTTAAATTTACCCCGTAGCTATAGTGGCGCCACTCTTATTTAAAGGTTTTTATGGAAACTTTTTAATACACAGTCTGTACTCCTTACTTCTGCACTCCATTGAAGGAAGTTTAGAAAAATGTAAAGGTTAATGTTTATTTCTGTTCTATTATTTATATTTTATATTAATTAGATTAAAAGTAAATAAAAAAACACATATATTCATAAAAGATTAATATTTATTTCTTAAATATTAATTATATTTTGTATGAATTGGATTAGATATGGATAAACCAAACTAGGGACATTCCTAAAAGAAGTAGAATTAAAAGAAACTTAAAAATGATTAAAAAATAAAAAATACAGCACTGAGCCATTGTTTTGTGTGGCCACTAAAAATATTTTTTAATTTATTTTTTAAATTTAAAAACCCGGCTTTTCAATGATGTCTTTATAGACATACTGTGTAACCATCTATACATAATAATGCATGGAGATATACTTTTAAGTCAGTCTAACAACATAGAGATATAACAATGAGGACATTTACTTTTTCAGGGCGACGCCACTTAAAAAGAGATGTAATATCTGTCAGATTTCATATCGAGGAAGTTAATTTGTAAAAAATATAAATTTATGTTTCTACCTGTACTATTAGTCATATATTATATTAATTACATTAAAAATAAATAAACCGAAATACAGGTATTCATAAAAGTAGAAAAATTAAAAAAAAGAATTAAAATATGCAAGAAAATAACGAGCAAACTGAGGCATTGTTTTGTGTAAAAATATTATAGGTGCTCGAGAAAGCGATAAACTTTTATTTAAATCTAACTTCTCAATTAGATTAGACTGTGTAGCAAACAATTCATTTCAGTGTCAACTAGCGACATCTATTGAGCGCAAAATTATAAGACCTTAAGTTCAACTCAATTTTGACTAGCGACATCTAGCGAGCGTAAAATTATTAGCCTCGTAGTTCGCTTTTTTAAGCGCGAGCTACAAAAATGGACCCCAGTGCGAGTTTTAATGGACTACACATGTCTGATGAAATATTTTTAAATCTCATTTCTCAGACATGCAGGTTTATTCACGATGTTTTTATTTTTATTCCGTTCGCGCTTATTATTTTATACCGTCCTGACCTACTGAAAAGAAAATCAGCGCTGTTGTTTCGACGACAGCATACGCCTTTGTTTAACGCGCCACAACACAACATGAGGAACTTCTTTTAATTTAATTTATATGTACATACTTTTATGTTATATCCGTCAAATTGTTTTTTTAATTTCATTTCATTATTTTTAATTAATGTTAAAATTTAGTGCCTAATAATGTTTGTGGCGTGTTGCTCTAAACGTTTCTTTCTGTCTTTCTTAATTTATAAACCACAAGAAACGAGTTCTGTGTCAATTGAATATTATTTGAACTCATTTAAATTTCGAACTCTCGAAACCGTAGCTAGCGCTAAATCGAATGGTGGTTCAAATTGGAATTATCGGAACGAAAGTCTTCAGCTATCTGCGGCTAGATGGCACCCGTAATCGTAAGCGAGAAAACGCTTTTTCTTGATTAACTTATTTATTATAATCAATATTCTTTATTGCACACCATACAAAAATTACAGAGATGATATACACAGAGAATAGAAGTATGCAATGGGCGGTCTTATTGCTGTCAGCAATATCTTCCAGACAACCAATGAATGGACCGGATTGGACGAAGATGACAGGAGTAGGGCAAACTGGGGTGATAAAAAAGAATAAACATATTTACATTTATAATATACATACTACAAACATAACATACAAAAAATAAAATACATAAAAACATAAAATATTCACACTCACGCCTGTCACCCAGAGGGATAGGCAGAGGCCACAGACTTCCATTTGACACGATCCTAACACACCTCTCTACCCTCCCCTACATCCATATATTATATACATGAATGTAGGGGAGCATTATAGCATACATTCTCGTCGGTTAAGGATACTCTTAATTTGACCCATTTTCAATATATCGCCTTAATTTGGTTAATTTGGTTGATAAACTTTCGCCTAGTACGTCCCTTTCCGACTTTTCCGTTCACTTCTGCAACATGCTTTGTCATTCTTTCCTCATTAATTATTTCTACATGACCAAAACATTCTTTTATCTTAACCCTAGTCACAATATCGTCCTGCAAACCTCACTTCACTTATCACACAATTTGTTACCCTGTCACTCAGATTCAACCCTGACATACTCCTTAACGACCGCATTTCTACTGCGTTTATTCTACTCTCGTGCTTCTTCTACCACATTCAACTTTCACTACCATACGTTAAATTAGGTACTAACACATCATTGCGATTTGCCGTACGTACCTTTTTTGACACATTCTGCCTTTTAACAGTAGAGTGTAGAGTAAAATATTTGACAGATTTCATAGCGGGGGAAGTAATTTGTTAGAAAAGTGTAGAGTTTATGTTTTTTTTTTTGTAATGTTACTAAAAATGAATAAACCAAACTACCTTTTTTATTGTTACTAAAATTAATAGTAGTATGTAGGTATAAATATAATATTAATTAAATTTATTATAAATCGAGAGTGGTAGCGTAAACGGGGCATGACGGCTAAAAGAGCGACATGCCGTTTGTGTCACGGCATACGAGTCGGTTTAAGGCCTGGTTTACATTTTGAGATGTGGCAAGTGCAACTGACAAACGCCAAGTGCTTAGTGCGTATTTCATTACCACTTGTTCACACGCACTAGACACTTGTCATTTGTCAGTTGCACTTGCCACTCGCACTTCTCAAAATGTAAATCGGACCTTAATACCAAGGCTGGCCAATAAATGCTTCACATTAAAAAAAAACTATATAGAACGACTCGTCTGGAAAATGTAAATGGAACTATGTTTTGTTAAGCGAAGTCACTCGATGACGATGGGATAGAAAACTCATGTTAAGGAGGCAGTAGAGTTATTCATAAAATAATTGTACGAAACAGTAGAGTTTTATGGGAACGGATAATAAATACAAGTGGTAAGATTAAAAATTTTGTGCAACCGACTTCAATACAGTTAAAATGAGTACAAGAGTCTATTAAATACGCATTATTAAGGATAACTCAAAAACGACTGGTCAGATCTCGATTAAACTTATATGGGACCACACAAGAAGTACCAGCTTTCAGATAAAATGAGAACAAATTATCAAAATCGGTTCACCCAGAGAAAAGTTCCGAGATGACACGCATAAAAGAAACATACAGTCGAATTGAATACCCGCTCCATTTTGAAGTCAGTAGGAAATGACAAAATAACACATGTGTACCTCATCATCATTACCGCACATCACAAGTCCACTGCTGAACGTAGGACTCCTAGTAATGCACAAAGCACGACCGTGAGCCACCTGCAACCATCGACTGCTTGCATCTCTTAACAGGTCGTCACCAGTACTAGGCTGTCAATTGAGAACCTTTCTCCCGAGTTGGCAGTCGGTTCTTAGAGCAATCCATTAGAACATATACCTCTCCCATATATTGCCTCGTAGGAAATATTTGCCACAGTTGCCATGCTTGGCAAGGGGGTTGGCCATTGCTTTTTTTATTCGTTATTAGAAAAACTCTGCTGCCCATCTGATTTGTTACCATCTGTCGCCTCTTACGACACACACGGGATGATATGGGTCAGTGGATATTCTTACACCGCCACTACAAAGTTAATTCGAGCAATATGAGTGGCCTATTACTTAAAAAAGCGGTCTAAGTGCGACCTGAAAGGTCCACACGACTAACTTCCCGATGGAAAGATTAAAAAATATCATATGTATTAATATTTTATAAAAATTTTCATTCGGCACAAAAAACGACTTCACAGATTTTGCTCAAAATTTAATGAGGTCTAAGTTACATAATTATGCGTTAAACGAAACTGGTCTCATGTCAATATCACTCTTTGTTCTCGAGATACACGAGGCGAAAATTGAATCCGAACATACTCTATAATACATAGATACATATATGCGCACACATAGACATCCTCTTAAAAACCATACTATTCGACTCCAAAGACCTTGAAACGTGGAGATTTACGTTAAAATTTCCAATTTACAAAATCGGACCAATTACAATAACTTCCAACTGGGAAGTTCAATATTGAGATAGACTTGTAATATTGGCAATGTTATTTAAATATTTCTTTTTGTTTCTAGGTTGCGGACGTAAACGTTCTCAGTACTCCCCTGGCATGCCCCTTCAAGAAATAATGCGACAGAGACAGGTATGTGTAAATTATTATATTTTTTTATATAGAATAAGGGTGACAAACCAGCACACAGTCCACCTGATGGTAAGTAGATGCTGTGACCCATAGACATCTACATCTAACCTCGATTAAGAATCAAAACCACTCCTGAGGACTAAGTGTGCATAAACATAAGGCATAAACAAGGCATTCCACCTTAGTCCTCAGGGACGACAACGCATCTGCACTTTGATTCTTAATCGAGTGTGCTTCTTTGTCACCCGTATCTAATATATAAAAATTAATGTTTATTTGTTCGTATTTTATGCGCTGCTATACCGACTATCAGATTGACTACATTTTTTCATTTCTTTTTTAACTTTTATTTGCTTCATTAGAGGCAATTATTTTTATTTTATTTTATAATTTTTTATTTTAATTTTTGCAATTCATTTTGTAATTTAATTTTATGTGTTTTCATGCTCTTGTGTTTCGTATGGAATCGTATGGAACCGAAGACCCTTTCTACTATGTACAAGGCATTTAATCTTAGTCCTCGGGGGTGACAACGCATCTGCATCTTGATTCTTAATCGAGGATAAATGGACACAGTATCCACTTACCATCAAGTGGACTGCGCTCGTTTATCAATCATATTAAAAAATATTGCTTGCAGAAATATAAGAAACATAAACACTTTATATATTATTGCAGTACGTTGACGACGACGTAGTCAGTGCCCTCATGGACTCTGAGAATGCTGTAGATGAGCTGTCCCGTCAGATCCTCTCCGAAGCGAAGCTCTGGGAAGCAATTCAAGAGGCAAGCGCTGAAATAGCAAGACGGAAGCAGAAGGAATTCTACAATCAGTAAAGCAATATAATCGCAAAAATACGGAGAGAAAGATTCTGTAATTAGCTATGTGCTTTATCTTTAATTTCATAGAGATTTTTTTTAAACTGATATGTATTTTCTAACATTTGAAGTATTATTCATAATAAAAAGAGAAAGTGTTTAGATTAACTATAACAGAATCTTTCTCCAAGTTGTTATTAAAAAAAGATATATAGAGAATTAATGACTGGCCCGAATAGGTTTTGTACCGTAGCGTTTCAATTTTATAATGTTCCCATTATACGTAGAAATATGAATTTAATACCAGTTGTATGTGTCTTTAATATTTTTTTCGAAAATGCATTTTCCAAACGCAATATCATCATTGTCAATCGATTTGCGCCAATTTGTATTGACAGTCACTATTTTTATTTTAAACTTGAAATTTTTACAAAAGGCTTTTTTTACATTCTATTTATATAAATATCTACATTGTTCTGTTACTAATTACGTACTGAAAAATAAAGATAAGTTTTATTGTTAAACCTAGGAGGTGACACATATTTATTGTTACTTGTATATACTAATTATTTGACGTAAGTATTTTACGAAAATAATTAATTTTTAATACATACAAAAATATTTAAAAAACCAGATAATTCTTCTAATATCTAAATAATTGACATAGAGGATACCAGTATTACAGTAATTTGAACAAAACATATTTTATACCTAGTCAATTTATTTTTAATATAATTAATTCTAAGATATAATTAAGCAAATCTTTAAAATACTTTACATGATCTGTGGCAATTATAATAGGATTTGTCTATTAAATTATTTTAAAAGTAAAAGCTATATTTGTGCGTGACATAGGTAATTAGCTTTAAGAAAACAACTATGATATATTCGGACTTTAAAGAGTCAATAAAATATTATATCAAATTATTGTATTTGTTTTTCGAGCTTATAACAAATTATGTGGTGTTGCTAGCGGATAAAATTGTGGGGAAATCTCGTAGCCACTCTCGTATTCTATCCTATTCGTCATCTTAGTCCTCAGGGGTGGCAACGCATCTGCGTTTTGATTCTTAATCGAGAATAAATGATGATATCTATGGGCCACAGCATCCACTTACCATCAGGTGGACTGAGTGCTCGTTTATCACCGTCATTCTATAAAAGTGATAACTCCGATACAGTCTCATATCAGTTGCTCGAGCAATCCGCATGTTGTATGTGTGCGATCTGCCTGTGTTTGTTAAGAAATCCGAAACTACACGAGCGTCATTATTGTAATTTTTAAGTTTAAAAAGAAGTAAAAAGTAAAAATGTGATTAAAAATAACTTATATATGTAGGGTTAATCGCTATCTCCTTGTAAATTTGACGTGGCAGACATGGGAAAAAACAGTGCGTCGATTCAGCCAGCAATTAGATTTAGTCTCGTGAGTAGTACGCTGCAATAAGTTTCATGGTACGCACAAGACCGCGTGGACTGACAGAGGGGAAAGCCTGCATATGGTTACTTCCCTTCGGTCTCCCTACATACAGACCCACGGGAGTTTTGGAGGGAACTTGACTACGGTAATACTTATAATATTACCGTGACCTGACCGTGGACGGATTGTCGCTTAAACAGTGGTTTGAAGTGGATTCGTAAAAGTGATGTGATTTTGTTAATTAAGTGTCCGCGCGTGTGAACTATTAGAGAAAATGACGAAACAAGTGCGTTATGTCGATAAAAACCTCAAGTTATTTTGATCGCTTGGGCGCCTCATGAACTTGAGTAGCTGTCGTCAACTGTCGTGGTTTGAGCTGTCGTCAAAATCTCCAAAGGGCTTTGCAATGTGACGCATCGGCATATTTAAAATATAAAAATGAATATTAGAATATAAAAATGAAGCTCCCGAAAGAAATGATAGGCTCAAAAGGGTTAGAACTTAGCACCCCGAGCCGTAAAGCCAGTTAATAAAAAAAATATATTGACCCACGATCTTCGGAATCATTACATCACCACAACAAAAACTTCATTAATTATCATCACTGCGATAATAGTCCATTATAAGTATGTATTACGAATAACTAAGCAAACCGTTTGGTTTGAACGCGTGGTGGGTCGACAATTAAGGGGTAAAGACTATTATACCTACGTGGTAGAGCCGTGCTGCAGCTATATTATAGTTGTAGCACGAATGAGTCGGCTCGGGGTAGGACTATGCTCTCACAGAATACCACCGTGAAATAGCAGCTCAATTCTGGTGCCTTACCTATGGTGAGTATAGAGAACCGGAGACCCCTTCTACTGGAAACGAGGCATTCGATCTTAGTCCTCAGGGGTGACAAAGCATCTGCATTTTTATTCTCAATTGAAGATAAATGTACTCTACGGATCACAGCATCCACTTACCAGCAGGTGGACTGTGTGCTCGTGAGTCACCCTTATTCTGTAAAAAAGATATGTATATCTTAGTTACCTACCTACTTTAATTTTAATATTAATAAGATTGATAAGTTGTAAATAATAATGAAATTTAATTGCTATACAATTGCATTACATTATTAATACATCTTAACAGGTATAATTACAAGTTGTGAGGAATTCCATCTTAGTCCTCAGGAATACAGGATCTATGAACTACAGTAACTGATTACCATCAAGTGGACCGCAAGTTTTTGGCACTGCATTTTAAAAACACAATCCTCTACGCGTAAAGTAGTGATGAATGAGTCATTTACTTAGATATTATTTATTTAAAAATGGGCTGTGATCTGTCGACCTCGTCAGTGTCTTTGTAGGCTGTGTCGACGAATTTAGGCCCTTCGAACTCTCATGTAAGAAACGTGTTGGTAGTACGTGGTAGAGCCATGCTGAAGTTATTAAGGTTGTAAGCACGAATGAGTCGGCTCGACCGGGGTAGGACCACGCCTCTACAGGAGACCAGCGTGAAATAGCAACTTAATGCTGCTGTGTTTCGTATAGTGAGTGTAGAGAACCGGAAACCTTTTTTTTACTGGAAACGAGGCATTCCATCTTAGCCCCCAGGGCTGACAACGCATCTGCATTTTGATTCTTTATCGAAGATAAACGTAGAGGCCTATGGGACACACTATCCATTTACCATCAGGACAATACTATAAAGATGACAACAATATTATAAAATTACTTTGAACAATAACACCATTCACAGACAAATAGACGAGACGTGAAAAACATTTTATGCAATTTCATACACACCAACAGCTTCTCTCTCCAGTTGGATGAGTCCACATTACCACGGTAATTTTATCTAATATTACCGTGACATTACCCAGTAATAAAGTTCTGTTGTTAGGATATGTTCGATATATTAAAGATGAAAACGTACCAAGAACTGCTTTTAGCTACATATTTAAAGACTGATACCAAAGGAGAATCGATTTATCAAGACGCAGAACGTTTTTTTACCGACAAAGCTATGCAGTTGGTAAGAATTACTTCGCCCACTTCCGCTCAATAAAATAAAATGATGAGTCTCACCTAGTTGGAAGAACACCTCCCGCCCTTATTCAACTGCGTGCACTAATCCCGTTACCACTAATCCTAGCACCACTACTCCCAAAACTCTAACACTAAGAAAGACACACCATCGACGATAATATGACACGTGTTTCGCCTCTACAGGGCATCCTCAGGTGATGTAGACTCTACTGTGGCTGACCGCTAAGACCGCTTATCTCTAAAAAAAGTACAAGAGGTCAGTCGCGAGCGAACGCCTGCTCCGCCAGGCACGAACATATCCCCATTGTGTATGTACATGTCGAACCACATCCAAAGGTCGGTCGCACTAGTGAAATGCAAGAACTATAGCAAAGCACTTCAAAAGTCAGGAGTCGTATAGTCAGAAGCAGTGAAAATTATTGATAATGCAAAAATAAGTTTATCTAAATTCCGTAATGATTCCGCTTTTGGGGAGTTCCTTAACAGCGCGAAAACAGCAGAAGAGAGAGAGCAGAAGAATTTGAGGCAATAACAGAATTTTCTATACCTGCCCGCCCTCGCGCTAATAGAATAAAGTTAAAGTAAAGTAAAGTTACAGCCCATATACGTCCCACCGCTGGCCACAGGCCTCCCCTCATTTCTGAGAGGGCTTTAGGGCAAGGAAGGAACCGCCACGCTGCCCCAATGCGCGTTGGCGAACTTCACATGTCTTTGAAATATTTTTTTTCTTATTCCTCAGACACGCAGGTTTCCTCACGATGTTTTCCTTTACCGCCGAGCACGTGGTAAATCAGCACTTAAAATTGCAATTAACAATTTCATTGGTGCCGGCGGGGATCGAACCCGAGTTACTCGCGTTCTGTTATATTTACAGCGAGCGTTAACCATCTGAGCTACCAAGGCTCGCTAGTAGAATGCTTTTTTTAATTATGAGGCGGAGAATGAACGGATAACAGACGCGAAAATACATTTTAAAGTAATTTTTACTACTATTTATTAGACACCGTAATTATTAAGTATTGCTAATTACGAACTTTTGAATAAAAATAATGTAACTTTTTCATTCCCTCAAAAATTAAAAAAAAGAAAATACGTGTGGCACTCGGTGACTGCCGCGGTAAAGCTATTGCATAGCATTTTTATCAACTTATGCAATTATAATTATTTATTTATTTTATTTATGCAGTTAAGTCTTTGATATTAAATCAAGTTACACTTTTTGAGCGTGGTGACCGATAAGAAAACAATTTTTTTTCTCTTATTGAATAAATGAGAAGTTAATATTGTTTAAAATATTTTTAATATCTTACAATACATGTAGGTTATTCAGGAATTTTTATCATTGAGTTAGCAGCTAGTGTACACGCATACGTCTAGTCGCACGCACACAAACACCGTGCCGAAGTCTGCCGAGTGCCGAAGTCTGCCGAATTGAAACGACGTTAGACGATGCACGGCTTTCAACGCCACACCTCCGTGCCCGTCCGAGTGGGGGAGCGCGAGGTTTTTTTTTCGTTACGGAATTTCTGGATTCGGTCCCCGCGCTCAAGGCCCGCGATAGAAGCTATGCAATAGCTTAAAAACTGAAAAGATTGGTACATTGTTCTTATTTAGAAAATAATCTGTGCAATACTGGCTGTTTTTATACAATAAGGGTAATAAACGAGTACACGGTCCACCTGATGATAAATGGATGCCGTGGCCCATAGACATCTACATTTGTCTTCAATTAAGAATCAAAATACAGGCGTTGCCAGCCCTGAGGACTGAGATGGAATGCCTCGTTTCCAAATGGTCTCCGGTTCACTACACAACCATACGAAAACTGCTATTTTACGTTGGTATTCTATGAGAGCGTAGTCCTACCCCGGTCGAGCCGACCCACTCGTGCTGCAACCACAATATAGTTGCAGCATGGCTCTACCACGTAAACTTCAGATGTGAAGAAGTTTGAGCTCTTTAATGAAATCGAATTATTACCGATATTTATTTCCTGATTCCACTACGCCGTTGGATATGTTAAAATACTTGTTTACGAATAAATTAATAGATATCAGTGTTCCCAAAATCTGTCCATAGCACTGAGAATTTACTTCACATGTTTGGCTAAGCGCTCGCTCCACTGTGGTGACCATCAGCCTATACAGGAAGTCCCGGTACCCTTTTTTTAATAGCTGGCGTGACAAACGAGCACACAGTCCACCTGATGGTAAGTGAATGCTGTGGCCCATATACATCTGCATTTATCTTCATCTAAGGATCAAAATAACACGTTGTAACACGAATGGCTCGGATCGATAGGGGAAGAACCACGCTCTTACATAATACCAACGTAAAATTGCTGTGTTCCATATGATGAGTGTCGTGAACCGGAGTTCCTTTTTACTGGAAACGAGTTATTCCATATTAGTCCTGAGGTGTGACAACGCAGCTGCATTTTGATTCTTAATCGAGGAAAAAATGTAGACGTCTATGGGAAACAATATCCACTTACCATCAGGTGGATTGTGTGCTCGTTTGTCACCCTTATTCTATAAAAAAATACACCTCATACTGCATGCATATAATTTCTTTCAATAAGTAAATTCACCGTGACTGTATTACATAGAGCCATGACGTAAACACTCAACGTTTGTTTGCCCTCCATTATACAAAACAAACTCTCTTTTTGTATAAAAATGGCCAAGTAAGCTTTTTTCTTCATTCTGTGGCGGCCATCTTGTGATAAATGTCAAAGGCGCGAAGTTTAATTTAGTTTCGTAAAATATGTTGAAGATATTAGGAATTCTTTTAGTAATGATGTTTGGTCAGTGTTTGTTACTTTTACTAAACTATTTGCATATTAGTGTTTGTTATTTTTACTAAACTATTTGCTTATTAAAATTGCATAGTAAAAAGTATATATTGTGTTTTCTAATTATCTTACTTATTTTTTTTAAATATACTTACTTTATACGTCGTACAATTAAATATGAAAATATTTAGTAACAGCATACGAGTAGTAGAGATCACCTCATCCCTAGGAATTGTATTCAAGCCTAAACTCTTTATATAATAACCCTTTGTACCTTTGTTAAGCAATTTATGCATAATAAAAATTTTAACTTTTTGATAGATAAATCCTGCATATTTTCTGGGACTATGTTGTTTTAGGAAACTTCACCTACACACTAGGACTTTCTCCCGTATCGTGGGGACAGTTTACATACATAAATAGCACAAGAACAAACATCCAGGCCCGAAACAATTATTTTAAGGCCATATTGTTCCGTTTGGGATTCGAACCCGCCGCCCGCTACAGAGCCGTTAATGTGTATACATTGCCTCATAAAAGAATTACTGACTTTTGGACTATCTAATGCTTATTTCTAGTATTTACAAAATGATATGATCATGAAATCTTTTTGGGATATCCCACAGTCGCCTGTTACGACACCCACGAGACGAAACTCCCAAGGAGTTCTACGCCAGGGGCTCATGGTAAAACCAATTGATCACTGTCAATTAATTACGTGTTTCCGTGTTCGCAGTTAACCTCTGGACCACCGGGTTGTCATGCAACTCGTGTGGTAGCGAGTGCGTCTCGGCCTGCGGCACCAGACGCTTCAGATTATGCTGCTTCAACCACTTGAGAAGGAAACGTGGCCCGGAACTGGTTCAGGTATCAAATACACTGGTGTTTTTTGCGTTAGTAATCAGTCAATGTTTCCTTTAACCTCAAGACTATAGTTAGGACTATAATAAGTTTTTATTCTAATCGTAAAACATAACTGAAACTATGTTTAAAGCCACAAAGATCAGTAATATTTAACGTGGTAATGTCAGGCTAGGCTCTAATTGGTAGAGCCACGCTGCAGTTTTATTGTAGCACGAATGGGTTGACTCGACCCAGGTAGGACCACGCTCGCACAGAACACCAGCGTGAAATAGCAGCTTAATGCTGCTGTGTTTCGTATGCTGAGTGTAGAGAACCGGAGACCCTTTTTTACTGGAAATCAGGCATTCCATCTTAGTCCTCAGAGGTGACAACGCATCTGCATTTTGATTCTTAATCGAGGATAGATGTAGATGTCTATGGACCACAGCATCCACTTACCATCAGGTGGACTGGATGCTCGTTTGTAACCCTATACTATAAAACAATATTAACTGTATTTTTCAGATCCGAGATATTCCTGATAATGATCAAGAAGATTACAAAATACGCAAGGCTGTCTTCTTCATCCAGGATCCGGAAGACTGGCTGCGGAGCTTAACACCTGATGTCATGAGGCCTTACACTAGAGCCAGTTAGTTCAATCTGCATATTTAGTAAATAACGAGGGATCTTTTTATTTATTTTTTAATGTACCTAAAGCCTGGCTGAATATAAAATTACGACAACTTTTTCTTTAAATAAAGGAATTTTGCATTACTCTAAACTCAATTTATTCTACTTTTCTTAGTACATAACGAGGTTGAAAGATCCTTTTATTTGTTTTTTGATTTGCCTAAAGTCTGGGTTAATATAAAATTATTACAACTTACTTTTTTAAATAAAGGAATTTTGCACTACTCTGTACTCTTTTTATTCTACACTAGCTGTTCTCCTTTTTAATTTTTTTTTATGCGGAGCACTAATGTTTTTAAATAAAAGTAAGCCACTCCTTAAAACATCAGTTATATTCTAGCGAAAGTCCCGTTAAAATCGGTCTAGTCATTTCTGATATTAGGTGGTTGGTCCGCCCAGATAAAAATTTTAAGAATAGTTTTTTTTTGTTTTAAGTATCGTATATATTTTCATATGCATTTAATAAAAAGCTGTTATTTTGACATTACAATCAGAAATTTACTTAGATATTTAGATAGAGATAGATGTAGCGAGTAAAGGGAGTTTTGGCGGGAATTTAACCTTTCGTCGGATTGTTGCTTCAGTTTCATTATGTGTCCGCGCATCGCAACTATTGGTGAAAC
The DNA here is from genome assembly GCA_907164705.1 of Parnassius apollo. NCBI lineage: Eukaryota > Metazoa > Arthropoda > Insecta > Lepidoptera > Papilionidae > Parnassius > Parnassius apollo. Next base: position 1,331,221 of record CAJQZP010001211.1, on the reverse strand, counting down.
GACGAAACAAGTGCTTCGAATTACTTAATTATAAACCCCAAGTTATTTTGTTTGCTTAGGAGCTTTATGAACTTGAGATACTGTCGTCATCGACTGTCCGCGTGGTTAAGTTGTCGTCGAATTCCCCTAAAACTGCGCAATGTGACGCATCAGCATATTGTGAAGAAGTTAACAGGATAATATTATATTGGACCAGCTGAACCCCGCAGACGTTTTCCTGCGAGTTAATATCATAGGTTGTGTTCAGGAACATTTTTTTTATTTAAGCGCGTGCAATTTAATTTATTAATAACCGCGCTTGATTGAAAAAAATATCAAATTTAATAAACAATTTTAAATTTTGTCTGTTTTTAAAAAAATTTTTGTTAATTTTTTTGTTTCTTAATAATTTACTTTATAATGACTCTAGACCGAAATTCCTAGCCATCGACGCAGGATAGGATTATAACGCACAGGTACACTCTCTATTGCCTCACTCCCATAATCCGATGGGACGGTAAATCGACACGACCGGAGAGATATAAGGTGCAGGACCAACGGATTTACGTGCTTTTCGAGGCACGGGGGTGAGACACCGCCAACTTCCTAACTCCGGGCAACTACTGAGAATTTCTTGACGGAAAAACTCAATTGATTTTTTAGCCCGACCTGGGATTCGAACCCAGGACCTCATGATCAGCAGTCGCACTACTACAACCACAACGAGGCATTTACTTTATTAGAACATTGAAAATTATAAATATGCATATTTCTTCGATACTAAAAACACGACTTAACTTACGAAATGTAACCGAAAAAAACAGGTAAAATTAACAGATCAGGTACAAAATATATATTTGGAAGTACCTTTAAGCGTATTCTTGTTGATTAAGATATTGATTTTAATTTCTAGGAATAAATATAGATTTTCAATTAAACTGTAACGAAGAACTGGCCGCAATTGATGCGTCTATATCTTCTGCCTGTTATGTAATTTGAATTTTAAGGAATTTTAAAGAAATTGATTTAAACCAACTCAAAACAGTATATCACGCACTGGTGGAATCTAGGTTGAGATATAGTGTATAATGGTTTGGGTAAACAGCCATATTATAATTACTAGAGAGCATTCATCCTTCAGAAATGCTTTTTCTATATAGTAGAGGAGACAAACGAACTCGTGAACAACTGCTCCCCCAGGGGAATTGCAGGTGCATTGCCAACCTTTTTAGAAAGGAGTAAACTATAATGATTTCTTAAATTTACGCGAACACTACACATTGAATAAAACTAAATTTACGGATTTTTTCGCGTTTATTTCACTACTTTTACTTATTTTTAATTCCCGACGTTTCGGGTGCTTTACAGCAACCATGGTCACGGGGGGGGACTGAGATGTTTGACGTCCCAATGTCATAGTTAGTCCGGCTACCTTCAGTTTTTGAATATTAATTTTTGGTCCGATTTACGCAAAACGAGCTTATAGTATCATGAAGTCTTGCAGTGGTATGCTTAGGTTTGGGTTTAATTTTGTTAATTATAGTATCCCAAGCAGGTGGCAGCACCCATCCATCTTCTCTATTGAAATTTGGATGTTTTTTAATTTCAATAGCCTCGCGTATCATCCTTGGTAGGAATCGGTGTTCTTTTGCGAGAATTTGTGGCTTATCAAAACGAATATGTAATGGTGGGGACGATCTTGAACATGTTCGCAGACTGCAGACTTCCCGGAGCGTCGGTGCTTCACGTCAGCTATATGTTCTTTCACGCGGGTTTTTATGGACCTTTTTGTTTGACTTATGTAAGAGAGACCACATTCACAATCTAACTTGTGAACTTGTGTAATCTAGATCCTATAATTAACAAAATTAAACCCAAACCTAAGCATACCACTGCAAGACTTCATGATACTATGTATAAGCTCGTTTTGCGTAAATCGGACCAAAAATTAATATTCAAAAACTGAAGTTAGCCGGACTAACTATGACATTGGGACGTCAAACATCTCAGTCCCCCCGTGACCATGGTTGCTGTAAAGCACCCGAAACGTCGGGAATTAAAAATAAGTAAAAGTAGTGCGATAAACGCGATAAAATCCGTAAATTTAGTTTTATTCAAGGAGTAAACTCTTTTCTTGAAGGTTCCTAAATCGTATCGGTTCGGAAAAATCGCCGGTGGTAAACAATTCCACAGAGAAGTTGTACGAGGAAGAAAACTCCTAGTGGAACGCACAGTGGTGGTCCGCCAAGTATCCAGATGGTGAAAATCGTACGGTGAATTTTGACGCGATATGCGTTCGTGAAATTTGGTGGTGAAAAGTTAATCCGAACAATTTCTCAGAGCACTCCCCGTAGTAGATGCGATAGAAAAGCAAAGGGATGCAACATCCCTACGCAGCGCCAGTGAATTGAGCCGATCAGAAAGAACTCAGTCGTATGCTATATACAATAAGAACTATTTTTACCGTGAATTTTGACGCGATATGCGTTCGTGAAATTTGGTGGCTGAAGTTAATCCGAACAATTTCTCAGAGCACTCCCCCGTAGTAGATGCGATAGAAAAGCAAAGGGATGCAACATCCCTACGCAGCGCCAGTGAATTGAGCCGATCAGAAAGAACTCAGTCGTATGCTATATACAATAAGAACTATTTTTACCGTGAATTTTGACGCGATATGCGTTCGTGAAATTTGGTGGCTGAAGTTAATCCGAACAATTTCTCAGAGCACTCCCCGTAGTAGATGCGATAGAAAAGCAAAGGGATGCAACATCCCTACGCAGCGCCAGTGAATTGAGCCGATCAGAAAGAACTCAGTCGTATGCTATATACAATAAGAACTATTTTTACCGTGAATTTTGACGCGATATGCGTTCGTGAAATTTGGTGGCTGAAGTTAATCCGAACAATTTCTCAGAGCACTCCCCGTAGTAGATGCGATAGAAAAGCAAAGGGATGCAACATCCCTACGCAGCGCCAGTGAATTGAGCCGATCAGAAAGAACTCAGTCGTATGCTATATACAATAAGAACTATTTTTACCGTGAATTTTGACGCGATATGCGTTCGTGAAATTTGGTGGCTGAAGTTAATCCGAACAATTTCTCAGAGCACTCCCCGTAGTAGATGCGATAGAAAAGCAAAGGGATGCAACATCCCTACGCAGCGCCAGTGAATTGAGCCGATCAGAAAGAACTCAGTCGTATGCTATATACAATAAGAACTATTTTTACCGTGAATTTTGACGCGATATGCGTTCGTGAAATTTGGTGGCTGAAGTTAATCCGAACAATTCCTCAGAGCACTCCCCAGTAGCAGATGCGATAGAAAAGCAAAGGGATGCAACATACCTACGCAGCGCCAGTGAATTGAGCCGATCAGAAAGAACTCAGTCGTATGCTATATACAATAAGAACTATTTTTACCGTGAATTTTGACGCGATATGCGTTCGTGAAATTTGGTGGCTGAAGTTAATCCGAACAATTTCTCAGAGCACTCCCCGTAGTAGATGCGATAGAAAAGCAAAGGGATGCAACATCCCTACGCAGCGCCAGTGAATTGAGCCGATCAGAAAGAACTCAGTCGTATGCTATATACAATAAGAACTATTTTTACCGTGAATTTTGACGCGATATGCGTTCGTGAAATTTGGTGGCTGAAGTTAATCCGAACAATTTCTCAGAGCACTCCCCGTAGTAGATGCGATAGAAAAGCAAAGGGATGCAACATCCCTACGCAGCGCCAGTGAATTGAGCCGATCAGAAAGAACTCAGTCGTATGCTATATACAATAAGAACTATTTTTACCGTGAATTTTGACGCGATATGCGTTCGTGAAATTTGGTGGCTGAAGTTAATCCGAACAATTTCTCAGAGCACTCCCCGTAGTAGATGCGATAGAAAAGCAAAGGGATGCAACATCCCTACGCAGCGCCAGTGAATTGAGCCGATCAGAAAGAACTCAGTCGTATGCTATATACAATAAGAACTATTTTTACCGTGAATTTTGACGCGATATGCGTTCGTGAAATTTGGTGGCTGAAGTTAATCCGAACAATTTCTCAGAGCACTCCCCGTAGTAGATGCGATAGAAAAGCAAAGGGATGCAACATCCCTACGCAGCGCCAGTGAATTGAGCCGATCAGAAAGAACTCAGTCGTATGCTATATACAATAAGAACTATTTTTACCGTGAATTTTGACGCGATATGCGTTCGTGAAATTTGGTGGCTGAAGTTAATCCGAACAATTCCTCAGAGCACTCCCCAGTAGCAGATGCGATAGAAAAGCAAAGGGATGCAACATACCTACGCAGCGCCAGTGAATTGAGCCGATCAGAAAGAACTCAGTCGTATGCTATATACAATAAGAACTATTTTTACCGTGAATTTTGACGCGATATGCGTTCGTGAAATTTGGTGGCTGAAGTTAATCCGAACAATTTCTCAGAGCACTCCCCGTAGTAGATGCGATAGAAAAGCATACGGATGCAACATCCCTACACAGCGCCAGTGAATTGAGCCGATCAGAAAGAACTCAGCCGTATGCTATATACTATAAGAACTATTTTTACCGTGAATTTTGACGCGATATGCGTTCGTAAAATTTGGTGGCTGAAGTTAATCCGAACAATTTCTCAGAGCACTCCCCGTAGTAGATGCGATAGAAAAGCAAAGGGATGCAACATCCCTACGCAGCGCCAGTGAATTGAGCCGATCAGAAAGAACTCAGTCGTATGCTATATACAATAAGAACTATTTTTAGGATCTTACAACGTGAGTCATGCAAAGAACACTTTAAAAAGTTTGGCATATTAACAGTACCAAGGTTATATATTTCAATCGTCATATGCCACTTGACTGAAGTATGTGCGACAATACGAAACTCAAAAGGAAAGGGAGCTCGGAGAAAGTATATGTGGAAAGGCATTAAAAATATTATTACTCCAAAATTCAATATAGTAAATGTCTCTATTTAATAAGTTACACACCGACTTAAAGGAATTAATGTACAACACAAATTTATTTAAAGCAAAACTCAAAGCTTTCGTTTTCTTTAGTGTAAGGTGACAAACGAGCATATAGTCCACCTGATGTCAAGTGGATGCAGTTGCTCATAGACATCTACATTTATCCTCAATGAATCAAAAATGCAAATACGTTGTCACACCTGAGGACCAAGATGGAATACCTCGTCTCCTGTAAAAATGGTCTCTGGCTCTCTACACTCACCATACGAAACACAGCAGCATTAAGCTACTATTTTACGCTGGTATTCTGAGAGCGTGGTCCTTCCCCGGTCGAGCCGACCCATTCGTGCTACAACCATAATATAGCTGCAACGTGGCCCTACCACGTATAATTTTTTTTTTCACAATATTCTTGTTAGAAGAAATGTTTATATTCTGTGTCTGAACGGTGTCTAGGTGTTAAATGAGAATAAATAAATGTAATCAATGGCTCTAGATATAAGGTGACGCCTGACTTCATATCCTTAAAAAGAGTTTTTATTACCTTCATAATGTTACCTAATTACTCTTATTGAATCAATAATTATTGAGCGGATGGTTGCAAAATAACTTTTAATATCTTTAGTATGTTGGACCCCGCAAAGTAACGTCTGATTCCATTAATTAATATAGGTACCATAGCCTTGCTCTTTTGGACCATGATACAGGTAAATCGTTAATTTTCTACCTTCCAAAAAGTAACAATACCACAGAACCGATAAAATTATGGTATCAGACTGTTAGATATGTCAATTAAAATAACATTAAGACGAAATAGTTTCGTGTTCACGTAGGTTTCAAGGGAGTGAAGCAGACGCAGGTGGGCGATCGGCGCGCATCGGAGCGCGCAATTGGATGCTGTGGCCCATAGATATCTACATTTTAACCTCGCTTAAGAAACAAAATGCAGATGCGTTGTCACCCTTCACGACTAAGATGGAATGCCTCGATTCCAGTAAAACGGGTATCTGGTTCTCTACACTCACCATACGAAACACAGCAGCATTATGTTGCTATTTTACGCTGGTATTCTGTGAGAGCGTGGTGCTTCCCGGTCTAGTCGACTCATTCCTGTTACAACCATAATAGCTGCAGTGTGGCTCTACCACGATGAAAATTGTTTTGCCTAGTGTTGTAGGATAAGGCTCAAAATGGTATTACTGGACGGTTGGATGACGAAAAAAAACGACAACGACACAAGAATTTTGAAGAATGTTTTATCGATTAATACGTTTTAAAATATATCGAAATTAATACGAATTCGATACTCCACGATACATATTGAATATCGATATATCGCGGTTTCTAAATATTGACGATATATATATAGCCAAGCCTAGCGACAAGCTGCAGATCGCACATTTATAAGTGTACGATTATTTCATAACCCACTAATAGTTGAAAACATCCACGTATTAAAAAATATTGTAATTGATTGATATAACCAGCGCTTATTTATAAAATAATTTCAGATAATATTTTCGTGCACCAAAAGATCCTTCTCGTGTGGCGATACCTATAAGTATATTACAGACAGGTACAACATGATACGAATCGTACCTATGCCTATAGATGCATACTTAAGCGCTTATTACATTATACAATTTTTAGGAAATCTAATTAGGAAATAGGAAGGTGTAATCGTAGTTAGAACAGTTAGGATCCGATTTAGTCAAATTGGAGGTCCCAATCGCTCTACTTCCTAAATTGTTTACAATTTAGGACAGTGTAATCGCAACGTTACGATTTAGAACAACCAGTCGGCGCCCGCGCTTTGATACAAGCGGATGTCTTGAAGTTTTGATAGAAGTCTGATATCAGAGAGCAGTACTTTAAATCTTAATATTAATTTCCGGTGGCTATAAAACGTAATGTCACCATCAAACATTCTTTGGTACTCACACTTTACCGAAATATCGTGACTTCTTTTTCAATATGTTTGGATACCAAACTTAACAAATATTCAAACTGTTTATAGGTGGTAGAGCCATGCTGCAGTTATATTAGTAGTACAGTTGTAGCACGAATGGGTCGGCTCGACCGAGGAAGCACCACGCTCCCACAGAATACCAGCGTAAAATAGTAGCTTAATGTTGCTGTGTTTCGTATGGCGAGTGTAGAGAACCGGAGACCCTTTTTACTGGAAGCGAGGCATTCCATCTTAGTCGTCACAGGTGACAACGCATCTGCATTTTGATTTGTAATCGGAGATAGATGTAGATGTCCATGGGCCGCAGCAACCACTTACCATCAGCTGGACTGTGTGCTCGTTTGTCACCCTATCCTATAAAAAAACTGCTTTGAATCTAAAAATATATAATTATATTCATATTGGACAGTTTTTTCTCAATGACAAGTACTCTTTTCTCTTTTTTTAATATCCATTGTTCCCACCACGGCTAAGGCAAGTCCTATTTTCTGCTGTTTTGATAAATACGGCGCCATCGATCAAACGTGCAACCCCGTCGATACTTCTTTACGAATGCGGTTCGTCACGATTTAGAATTCAATTTAGTGTAGTGTGATCACTAGCTTCCAATTTAGGTTCCTAATTAGATTTCCTAAAAATTGTATAGTGTAATAAGCGCTTTACAAGTCGACATATTCTTATTTTTCAACATGAAAATTAACTACATACCTACCGAGGTATGTACCTAGTTTATTTCGTTTCCGTTCAATGCGCTTCTTGTAAACTAATAAGTACCAACAAATAATTATTGTTTATAAATTTTTATTCCAAGCGTCTTGGACGATATCGTCCAAATAACATAATGATGAAGTACTTTTCAACATAAAAATAAACTAGGCAGCCTAAGCACACTCATGTGTTTTTTACCAGTATTTTTTATAAAGTTACCCCCATACTAGGATTTTGTCCTGTATCGTGGAGGCAGTTTACAAACATAAATTGCACAAGGACTAACATCCAGACCCGAAACAATTATTTGTAGGCCATACAAATACTTGTTCCGTGCGGGATTCGAACCCGCGGCCCCCTGCGCAGCCACTCATTGCCAAGCCAGTGCGCAACGCAGCCGTCACATTGTCAAAGTATATCTGTTACATTCGAGTTCCCTCGTATGACTCATAACAAATTTTTATTTATCAGTTTGTATTATAAACATACTTTGTACCTATATTTACATGTTTATTACTTGCTACTAGCTCAGTTTGAGTGGATACTAGGACAAAGGAAGGCATCGGTTTGGACGTCTAATTTTTCACTGGTATACCACGGTTATCAATATTTTTTAAATATATTGTTTTGTTTATACGACAACAGCATACTACGTGTGTAATGTACGTACGTAAATGTACTCTACGGGTCACAGCATCCACTTACCAGCAGGTGGACTGTGTGCTCGTGAGTCACCCTTATTCTATAAAAAAGATATGTCGAACGAAGCTCATTCGCTTAGGTACCTACCTACTTTAATTTTAATACTCATAAAATAGATAAGTTTTAAATAATAATGAAATTTAATTGTAGTATAGTTGTAGCACAAATGAGTCGGCTCGACCGGAGAAGGACCACGCTCTCACAGAATACCAGCGTGAAATAGCAACATAATGCTGCTGTGTTTCGTATGGTGAGTGTAGAGAACCGGAGACCCTTTTTACTGGAACAGAAACATAAACAGAAACAGAATTTTTTTTATTCAATGTAGAGTATAACAATACTTATTGAAAGTCACTTTGGTTCGCAAAAAAAACCTCTGTCCTGGGAAGAACCAGCAAAAATCCAGCGGGACTATTTTTCTTCCAATAATAGCTTACAATCATGTTTACAATTAACAACACAAGACAAATAATTAGAAATAGCTTGGTAGCGATCACCCTCCCCAGGGATTATTATCATCCATAAATTCCTTAATATTATAATAAACCTTTTTATACAAACTTAAGACCGCTGGTCTCTAAAAAAAGTACAAACGGTCATTCGCGAGCGAACGCCCGCTCCGCCAGGCACGCACACAGTCCCACTGTGTATGTACATGTCGAACCACATCCAAAGGTCGACAGCACTAGTGAAATGCAAGATTTATAGCAAAGCACCTCAAAAGTCAGACGTCGTATTGTCAGAAGCGGTGAAAATGATTGATAATGCAAAAATAAGTTTATCTAAATTCCGTAATGATTCCGCTTTTGGGGAGTTCCTTGACAGTGCGAAAACTGTAGCGGAAGAATTCAAGGCAATAACAGAATTTTCTACACCTGTCCTCGCGCTCGTAGAAGGACTTTTTAATTATGAGGCGGAGAACGAACCGATAACAGACGTGAAAACAGATTTTAAAGTAAATTTTTACTACTATTTATTAGACACCGCAATTATTAAGTACGACTTCTATGATCGAACTTTTAAATCAAAATAGTGTAATTGTTTCATTCCTTCAAAAATTAAAACACTGAAAAGATTTGGACATAGAAACAAAAAAGCACATTGTACTTATTTAGAAAATAAACGGTGCCATGCTGGCTCTTCAGATTCAGATGTGAAGAAATGAAAGCTCTATAATGAAATCGAATTATTACCGATGTCTACTTATGATTCCACTATGCCGTTGGATATTTTAAATGACTTGTTTACATATTGTAAATTAATTTCAGTGTTGCACTGAGAATTTACCTCACATTGCAACTAAGCGCTCGCTCCGCTGTGTTCACCGCCAGCGTATACGAGAAGTCCCGGTATCTTTTTTTATAGCATTGTGTGACAAACGAGCACACAGTCCACCTGATGGTAAGTGAATGATGTGGCCCATAAACAACTCAGGATCATAATGCAAATGCGTTGTCATCCCTGAGGACTAAGATGGAATGCCTCGAATCCAGTAAAAAGGGTCACCGGTTGTCTACACTCACCATACGAAACACAGCAGCATTACGCTGCTATTTTACGCTGGTATTCTATGAGCCGACCCATTGGTGCTACAACTATAATATAGCTGTAACGTGGCTCTACCACGTAAATATATCTCCTGTGTAAACCATTTACAGACGCAGTACAAATTGCATTAACGAAAATTTAGTACTTCAACCAGAAAATTTGAGCTGAAAATCTGGACTTATCCGTTCTCCGCAAATAGAAAATAGAAATTCACAAAATTAAAAGGTAATGCTATGCAGGAGTTGTAATAAAGTTGTAACACGAATTGCTCGGAACGACCGGGGAAGAACCACGCTCTCGCTGAATTCCAACATGAAATAGCAGTTTAATGTTGCTGTGTTTCGTACGATGAGTGTGGTGAACCGGAGTTCCTTTTTACTGAAAACGAGTTATTACATCTTAGTCCTCAGGTGTGACAACGCATCTGATTTTCATTAATTTTGATTCTTAATCGAGGAAAAGATGTAGATGTCTATGGGAAACAATATCCACATACTGTGTGCTCGTTTGTCACCTTATTCTATAAAGAAAAAACCTTACACTGCGTGCATATAATTTCTTTCAATAAGTAAATTCACCATGACTGTATTAAATAGCGCCATGACGTAAACACTCAACATTTGTTTGCCTTCCATTATACAAAACAAACTCACTTTTTCTATAAAAATAGCCAAGAGTAAGCCTTTTTCTTCATTCTGTGGCGGCCATCTTTTGATAAATGTCAAAGGCGCGAAGTTTAATTTAGTTTCGTAAAATATGTTGAAGATATTAGGAATTCTTTTAGTAATGATGTTCGGTCAGTGTTTGTTATTTTTACTAAACTATTTGCATATTAAAATTGCATGGCAAAAAGTATATATTGTGTGTTCTAATAATCTTACTTAATATTTCTTTACAATATACTTACTTTATACGTCGTACAATTAAATATGAAAATATTTAGTAACATCATAGTAGCGATCACCTCATCCCCAGGGGTTGTATTCAAGCCTCTTTATATAATAACCCTTTGTATCTTTGTTAAGCAATTTATGCATAATAAAAATTTAAACTTTTTGATAGATAAATCCTGCATATTTTCGGGGACTATGTTGTTTTAGGTAACTTCACCTACACACTATAACTTTCTCCCGTATCGTGGGGACAGTTTACATACATACATAAATAGCACAAGAACAAACATCCAGGCCCGAAACAATTATTTTAAGGCCATATATATACTTGTTCCGTGTGGGATTCGAACCCGCCGTGTGTGAATGTGTATACATTGCCTCATCAAAGAATTACTGACTCTTTGGACTATCTAAAGCTTATTTCTAGTATTTACAAAATGATATGATCATGAAATCTTTTTGGGATACCCCGTCGCCTGTTATGACACCCACGACGAGACGAAACTCCCAAGGAGTTCTACGCCAGGGGCTCATGGTAAAACCAATTGATCACCGTCAATTAATTACGTGTTTCCGTGTTCGCAGTTAACCTCTGGACCACCGGGTTGTCATGCAACTCGTGTGGTAGCGAGTGCGTCTCGGCCTGCGGCACCAGACGCTTCAGATTATGCTGCTTCAACCACTTGAGAAGGAAACGTGGCCCGGAACTGGTTCAGGTATCAAATACACTGGTGTTTTTTGCGTTAGTAATCAGTCAATGTTTCCTTTAACCTCAAGACTATAGTTAGGACTGTAATAAGTTTTTATTCTAATCGTAAAACATAACTGAAACTATGTTTAAAGCCACAAAGATCAGTAATATTTAACGTGGTAATGTCAGGCTAGGCTCTAATTGGTAGAGCCACGCTGCAGTTTGGTTGTAGCACGAATGGGTCGACTCGACCCAGGTAGGACCACGCTCTCACAGAACACCAGCGTGAAATAGCAGCTTAATGCTGCTGTGTTTCGTATGCCGAGTGTAGAGAACCGGAGACCCTATTTTACTGGAAATCAGGCATTCCATCTTAGTCCTCAGAGGTGACAACGCATCTGCATTTTGATTCTTAATCGAGGATAGATGTAGATGTCTATCGACCACAGCATCCACTTACCATCAGGTGGACTAGATGCTCGTTTGTAACCCTATACTATAAAACAATATTAACTGTATTTTTCAGATCCGAGATATTCCTGATAATGATCAAGAAGATTACAAAATACGCAAGGCTGTCTTCATAATCCAGGATGCAGAAGACTCGCTGCGAAGCTTAACACCTTATGTTATAAGGCCTTACACTAGAGCCAATTAGTTCAATATGCATATTTAGTAAATAACGAGGTTGAAAGATCCTTTTATTTATTTTTTGATGTATCTAAAGTCTGGCTGAATATAAAATTACGACAACTTTTTTAAATAAAGGAATTTTGCACTACTCTGTACACTTTTTTTAAATAAAAGCAATAAAAGTAACATAAATCACTCCTTAAAACATCAGTTATATTCAAGCGAAAATCCCCGTTAAAATCGATTTCCATTAAAATCGATCCAGCCATTTCGGATATTAGCTGGAACAGGCGCAGAGAGAAATTTAAGAATAGTTTTTTTTTTTTTTTTTGTTTTAAGTAACGTATATATTTTCATGTGCATTTAATAAAAAGCTGTTATTTTGACATTGCAAACAGAAATGTAATTAGATATTTAGATAGAGATAGATGTAGCAAGTAACTGTAAAGGGTGTTTTGGCGGGAATTTAACCTTTCGTCGGATTGTTTTATTCAGTTTCATTATGTGTCCGTGCATCGCTTCTCAGCCCCTGTCTAATCCGGCACCCCCTGTAATCCGACATGATCTATTATTTATTATTGAATACTTTTTGACAATCTTTGCTAATGAATGCTTGAACAAGTTACAACTTGTACCCACCACTAGTGATGCAACAGAACTTTGTTTCTGTTTCCGCAACTGCGGAAGTTCTGCATCGTTTTAACTTCCGTTTGTGCTTCTGTTTCCGCAAGTTTTATAACGGAATTTTGTACGGAACTTAGCAACGCAGTTTTTTCCACTTAAAAATAGTTTTTAATTAATGCCTTTGTTACAACTTAGATTTGCAAATCGTTTTTCCAATTATGTTATCAGTTATGTTTGCGTGAAGTTTATATTATTTATTTTTTACTTGAAGTTTAATTAAATTATTTAAAAAAAACTTTAATGAGTATTTTGGATTCAAAGTTTATTTACGTCGTACTTTCGTGATAGGGCTGTACTAAATTACCTACTCGCTAAACCTAAATGTGGCTCTTTAAAGGGTTTGCCCAAATTTCAGTGCCTATTTAGCTTTGGTGTATAGGTGGTACGCAGCATCGCCAGTGAGCAATTAGAATCGCCAGTGAAGAACACTGGAACAGATTGTTAGGTGTAAAAGCGGCCGAACTACTTTTCATAAAATATAACTTACCGCTACTTAATTTTGAATGTCAATTAAAAGTTTTATTTGTAATTTTTTAATAAGTATTATTTCCGTTTCTGCATCCGTTTCTGTTTCCGTTTCTGCAAAAAATATTTTTAACATCTGTTTCCGTTTCTGCTACAGATACGACACTTCCGTTGCATCACTACCCACCACCACGACTGAGCTCGACGGGTAGGGTATTGTTTTGTTTCTAATTGCTTAGTTTGAATTTGACTACATGATGTGATGAGGATAGCGGTGCGGCCTAGCGTGTGTTCAGAGATGAGTACGTGTATATAACATATAGAATCTTATTATTGGACTTGTAATTTGTCAGATTACAAGATACTCTTTTGTAAAAAATTCCGGACTATAGGGAGTCTTAGACAGTACCTTATAATCCGACAAATTCGATAGTTCGACAGTTCGACACTGCTATGCAAAATGTTTATCGGATTACTGGTGGTCCACTGTATTGGTGAAATGACGAAGCAAATGCTTCGATGTAAATATAAACCCCTAGTTGCTTAAAAGCTTTAAGAACTTGAGATACTGTCGTCATCGACTGTCCACGTGGTTAAGTTGTCGTCGAATTCCCCTAAAAACCGCGCAACGTGACGCATCAGCATATTGTGAAGAAGTTAACAGGATAATATTATGTTGAACCAGCTGAACCCCCCAGACGTAGTCCTGCGAGTTAATATTATAGGTTATGTTCAGCAACATTTTTTTATTTTAGCGCATGCTATATAATTTATTAATTACCGCGCTTGATTGAAAAAAAAATCAAATAAAATCAATAATTTTAAATTTTGTCTGTTTTTAAAACAATGAAAAAAATATTTTGGTATTTTTTTTTGGTTTATGAAAAAATTTCCATTGAAATATACCTTATAATAAATATATACCAATTTTCATGGTGATCGATCAAATATTTTTAAAGTTAAACGATTTCATATATACAATTAATAAAAGAAACTATTTGAAATAATAAACACAAATATAATTTTATGTGCCCCCACTTATTGATTTTAATTCCTAGGAATAAATATATAGATTCTCAAATAAACTGCGAAGAACTGGCCACAATTGATGCGTGTATATCTTCTGCCTGTTACGCACTTAGAAGCTTAAGGAATGAAATTGATTTATGTCGCCTCTACACGTTGGCCAATACAGTCGCCCATGAACAACCTCAACACCAGTGGATTTGCAGGTGCGCTGCCGACCTTTTAGAAAGGAGTAAGTTCTTTTCTTGAAATTCGCTAAGTCGTATCGGTCCGGAAAAATCGCAAGTGGTAAACAATTCCACAGAGAAGTTGCGCAAGGAAGAAAACTCATAGTAACTCACAGTGGTGCTCAGCCATCCGCTCGACAATTATTAAGCGGATGGTTGCAAAGTAACTTTTAATATCTTTAGTGTAATGCACTCCGCAAAGTAACACCTGATTCTATTAATTAATAGGTACATAGCCTTGCTTTCTCCGACCACGATACAGGTCAATTGTTAATTTTCTACCTTCCAAAAAGTAACAATAACATTAAACCTATAAAATTATGGTATGAGATTGTGAGAGATGACAATGAAAATAACATTAAGACGAAATGGTATCGTGTTCACGTAGGTTTTAAGGGGGTGAAGCAGACGCAGGCGGGCGATCGGCGCGCAAACGGGGTCCCTCGCGTGTTCGACTAGCTGCTTGCAATATTTCGTTTAAATAGCGATGAGTAGGGATGGACAAGTGAAAAACTATATCGATATATATCGTATTGATATTTTTAAACAGTATCGATATATTCACGTGATGAATATCGATATATCGTCATGCTGTGGCCCACAGACATCTACATTTTTAACCTCGCTTAAGAATCAAAATGCAGATGCGTTGTCACTCTTGAGGACTAAGATGGAATGCCTCAATTTCATTAAAATGGGTCTCCGGTTCTCTACACTCACCATACGAAACACAGCAGCATTAAGCTGCTATTTTACGCTGGTATTCCGTGAGAGTGTGGTCCTTCTCCGGTCGAACTGACCCATTCATTCTACAACTATAATAGCTGTAGTGTGGCTCTACCACGATGAAAATTGTTTTACATTATGTTGTAGGATAAGGCTCAAAATGGTATTACTGGAAGGTTGGATGATGAAAAAAACGACAACTACACATTAATTTTTTTGTAGCTTCTTTTGTTGCTTAACGTTTTGTCGATTAATACAACATTTTAAAATAATATATCGAAATTAATAAGAATTCGATACTCCACGATAAATATTGAATATCGATATATCGCGATTTATAAATATCAACGATATATATATCGCACTTTCATAAGTGTAGGATTATTTCAAAACCCACAAATAGTTGAATACATCTACGTAGTAAACAAATATATTGTAATTGATTGATATAACCAGCGTTTATTTATAAAATAATTTCAGATAATAATTGGGTGCACCAAAAGATCCTTCTAGTGTGGCGATCGATACCTATATTATATTATAGACAGGTACAACATGATACGACTCGTACCTATACCTATAGATGCTTACTTACGAGTCGACGTATACTTATTTTTCACCATGAAAATTAACTATATACCTACCGAGGTATATACCTAGTTTTTTTTTCAAGTTTAAAAGTATTTCACATAGAATACTATAATACATACATAGTAGAACGGGGGAGTGGGCGGAGCCCGCGTAGCCACTAAAATGTCACTAACACGTCAATTCACACGTATAAATGTCAACACGAGATGTGTTTTGTCGTTACAATCGTTTCCAAATTTCGCATGCAAATTATTTAGAAAATGCCAAATTGCACCCTATTTACAAATAAATATGTATTAAAATTTAAACGATTTTTTAATGATGATTTTGAACATTAATCAAAAGTCTAAAATGTGTAAATTTATCCAGTCTGTCAACTCGTACAAAATAAAGTTGACAGCCATTCTATTGGGTATTATAGTACTCTATGGTATTTTATCATTATTTGATCTGGAAACTATCGTTCAATGCGCTTCTTGTAAACTAATAAGTACCAACAAATACTAATTGTTTATAAATTTTATTCCAAGCGTCTTGGACGATGGCGTCCAATATAAAATATATAGAATAGTAATAAATTATACAAACATGCTGCAACAAGTCGTTAACGTTTTTCATGACCTATATTTTTTTTAAATTATGTTTTTCCGTAATACGGGTTAAGAAACGTAATAAACCTGTAAAGAATAAATGGATAAGTAAAGGATTAAAATTATCGTGAATTAAAAAAAGAATATTATATTATAAATATCAACATGATGCTATAAGCAAAACTTTTACAAGAAAAATTATCTAATATATTCTAAAATAATTAAAAAATGTGTATCAAAATCTCAACGAATAAATAATAATAAATATATTTTAACTCTAAAAAGAAATGTAAAGCGACATGGTCTATTGTAAAACATAATTTTGATAGTTCTTGAATAAAACAACTTTTACAAATTTTGTCGCGTTTAATTTATCTGATTTTTAATTACCGACGTTTCGGGTGCTTCCTAACACCATGGTCACGGAAAACTGAGGTGATTGACGTCCAGATGTTAGTGTTAACCCGAAGTACCTTCAGCTTTTTAATTATTATTTATTGTCCGACCTTCGCAGAATGAATTTACTGTGTCTTGAAGTCTAGCAGTGTTATGCTCGGGTTTGGTTTTAATTTTATTAATTATAGGGTCCCAAGCAGGTTGTAGTACCCAGTCTTCTTCTCTATTGAAATTAGGATATTTTTTAATTTCAATAGCCTCACGTATCATCCTCAGTAGGAATCGATGATCTTTCGCTAGAATTTGTTGTCCATCGAATCTTATGTAATGGTGGGGGTCGTCTAGGATATGATCACAAACTGCAGACTTCCCGGAGCGTTAAAAAATTGTCAATGCAAAATACAGGTTCTATTACTAAATTACTATATAATATGTTATTACTCTAAGGGTTGTATAAATGTTATGTTATGACATATTGGGTGCGTATGGCAGAAAAAAGCGCTTGTGAGCGCTTACTAGCGCTGAAAAACAAACTGTACAGTTTTCGGCCAGGACACGTTTGCTAATTCTGCAGTAGCGCTGACACAATCCGCCATTTTGGTTATTTATTTTGTTTGTTTTGAAGTAGAGTGTATAAGTTGTTTTGTGCAATTAGTTTCAATGTCAGTCCAAATATATTATTCATGAATGGTAAGTTTTTAATATGAATAATTTACAAATATATTTAAATTAGGTTAGGTTCCCCGGTTAAAGCTTAGCGTCATAGAGGAAAATGGCGCTATTGACAGCGCTTGCCGCTTAGCGATCGCCATTTTGCTTGTTACAAGCGCTTCCTTTGCTAGCTAGCGCTTTTTTCTGCTAAACACAGCCATGTGCGAATATAGATAAAACAAAAGTATAGAATGATCGCGATTGACTCACAGCTTCAATGAATATAATGACTTCACAACCAATCACAAGTCGTTTTTTCATTCTAAAATGTAACTATTTTTTATTAAAAATTACTAAAAAAATGGAATTGCTAATAAAAAAATATTTACATATACTTTAAAGGATTTATTCTTTCATTTATATATAAGTTTGTGGAAAAAATGTAATGCACCTTCTCTATTGGGCCATCTTCAATATATTATTACAAATTTGGTCAAAAAACTTCCGTGTGGGGCGTTCCTTATAGTTCCTTATAGTTACTTCCTTAAAATATAAACTTGCTATGACACTCTTTCCTCATTCATTTTTTCTAAGTCTTCCAAGTCACCGAAGCATTCCTTTCTTGATCCCAGTTACAACATGTTCTTGAAAAATACACTTTCCTTATCAAACAATTTCCCACACACATTTCCATTTTTCATAATTATGGAGACTACTATACCAGATACTTGTTTTGTGCGGGATTCGGACCTGCGATCAGCAAACTAACAATGACTCCCAAAATAATATCACAAATTACGATTCAGCCAACTGCATCCATTGACTCCTTGCATATCCAGGTCATCACTCCATCTCTTGAGGGATAGCTCTACACTTGGCTTACCAGTACTGCT
Source organism: Parnassius apollo (assembly GCA_907164705.1). Taxonomy (NCBI): domain Eukaryota; kingdom Metazoa; phylum Arthropoda; class Insecta; order Lepidoptera; family Papilionidae; genus Parnassius; species Parnassius apollo. The sequence continues at coordinate 1,312,885 of CAJQZP010001211.1, read as the reverse complement.
TACCAAAGCTGTCGTTCGAGAACTTTTCATTCCCATCGGTTGTCGGAACTTCCAACAACGTTGGCTGACCCGTTGCCACTATATTAAACTGATCTGTTGGGTTATGCAGTTCCTCTTATTCTACAGTGGATATCATCATCACGTATATTATGACGCATTCTATTCGTGGTTTTTTTTATTGAATAAGCATACAGTCCACCTGATGGTAAGTGGATGTTGTGGCTCATAGACTAGTGATGCAACAGAACTCTGTTTCTGTTTCCGCAACTGCGGAAGTTCTGCATGGTTTTTAACATCCGTTTGTGCTTCTGTTTCCGCAAGTTTTACGGAATTTTGAACGGGACTCAGCGACAGCGATGCATCCACATAAATAGATTTATTGTATTTTTAGTTTACTAGAAATTTAAGTCGTGTGTGTAATTTAATTGCAATCATAAAGCCAGAAACAAGTCCTATTAAAACTATTATTTTGAGATTGATGATTAAGCAGCCAGATGTAAACTATGTGACAAAATATACTCGCGAAAAGGCTGCACAACTACCGCTTTAAAGAGCCATCTTAAACGCCGAAGAGTTTGCTGAGTTTGGGAAGTAGTTGAAACTGTAAAACTTCCATCGCAAACTAAAAAACAAATGGCCAGTCAAGGAATCGCATACCTATTTATTTATAAAATGTATTCCCGGCTACCTTCAGTTTTTGAATATTAATTAAAAAAAAATAATATTCAAAAACTGAAGGTAGCCGGGCTAACAATGACATTGGGACGTCAAACATCTCAGTCGCCCCCGTGACCATGGTTGCTGTAAAGCACCCGAAACATCGGGAATTAAAAATAAGTAAAATCAGTTAAATAAACGCGATAGAATTCGTAAATTTAGTTTTATTCAATGTGTAGTGTTCGCGTAAATTTAAGAAACCATTATGTATTCCTGTGTTAAAGTTAAAACCAGATTTTAGTTAAAACGTGTTTTCTCCAGTTAAAAATAGTTTTTAATAAACGCCTTTGTTATAACTTAGATTTGCAAATTAATTGGGTAGCAATTACGTTTGCGTGAAGTTTATATTATTTATTTTTTACTTGAAGCATAAATTAATATTTTTATTGAGTAAACTACTTTTAGGGATTTTACCACGTTTATTTATGTTATTTTTAATACCCGACGTTTCGGGTGCTTTCCAGTACCCGAAACGTCGGGTACTGGAAAGCACGGTACGGCAGTACGGTAAGAAATAATTATTTTAAAGAAACTTTAATGAGTATTTTGGATTCAAAGTTTATTTACGTTGTACTTTCGTGCTAGGGCTTTACTAAATTACCTACTCGCTAAACCTAAATGTGGCTCTTTAAAGGGTTTGCCCAAATTCCAGTGCTAATTTAGCTTTGGTGTGTAGGTGGTACGCAGCATCGCCAGTGAGCAATAATTGCTATACCAATAATTATTATTTTTCGAGGCTGGACTTATATATGAAGAACACTGGAACACATTGTTAGGTTTAAAAGTGGCCGAACTACTTTTCATAAAATATAACTTACCGCTACTTAATTTTGAATGTCAATTAAAAGTTTTATTTGTATTTTTTTAATAAGTATTATTTCCGTTTCCGCATCCGTTTCTGTTTCCGTTTCTGCAAAAAAAATATTTTTAACATCTGTTTCCGTATCTGTTTCCGATATGACACTTCCGTTGCATCACTATCATAGACCTCTTATTTTATTCTCGATTAGGAATCAAAATGCAGATACTTTGTCACCCCTAATGACGAAGATGAATGTACCGTTTCCATTAAAAAGGGTCTCCGGTTCTCTACACTCACCATATGAAACACAGCAGTATTGAGCTGCTATTTTACGCTGGTATTCTGTGAGAGTGTGGTTCTTTCACTGTCGAGCCGACCTATTCGTGCTACAACCATATTAAAGCTGTGGCAAAAAATCTTTGTTGGTTTGTTTAGATCTAATTAGAATTTGGCTATATACCTTAAACACTAAGGCCTGTCAACCAAAGGGATAGCCAGAGACTACGGACTTCCATTTAGCACGATCCTGACACACTTCTCTCGCATTCTTTACATCCATATACCTCTTACAGTACATACGCCATCGTCGGTTAAAGGTATTCTTAATCTGGCCCATCTTCAATATATCGCTAATTTGCTCGATAAACTTTCGTCTAAGGCGTCCCCTTCCGACTTTACTTTAAATAAAGCTTTTTTTAAACTAATTTGAAAATTTTGTAAATTATCTATCTAATTGTAGAATATACAAAAATAGGTGATCGGTCTAAGGTAGAAAATCCAGTGGGCCTATAATCGGTCTCCTACGTCGGATGATCGAGAGACGCCCACTTCCAGTCCCGAAAGCAAACATATTATTTGAATTGAGAAAATCCAAACAGCTTTTGAAGTGACATCATAGATACAGCGTCTGTTTGTCACTCAAAATGCAAAGTAAACTATTGTTCTATATAAAAAGAGGCGAGTGTCCGATATTCCGCAGTTAATCGCCGGCCATCTTGTGGAAACGGGAATTGGCGCCAAAAACTTCGACATGTTGAAAGTTTTTGTCATTTTCGCCTTAATGTTTATTGGTCGGTAATTAATTTTGTTTATTTAAATGTTATATTTAAAGTTCTCCTCAGAAATTTTAAGTAACAGACAGCATTTTCGGAAGCTCTTTTTGTAGAATAAGGTTGATAAACGAGCACACAGTCCTCCTGATGGTAAGATCTCGATTAAGAATCAAAACGCAGATGCATTGTCAGCCCTGAGGACTAAGATGGAGTGCCTCTTTTCCAGTAAAAAAGGGTCTCCGGATCTCTACACTCACCACACGAAACACAGCAGTATTGACTATTTTATGCTGGTATTCTGTGAGAGCGTGGTCCTACCTCTATCGAGCCGACCCATTCGTGCTACAACCACAATATAGCTGCAGCGTGGCGTTACCACGTAATAAAATCTGATATAGAGTCTATCGCCTTATTTCGTTCTATGGGCGTCGCAAGGGGTAACTGGGAGCAAAACACCAGAAAAATTGCCAGTCTACTATCTGGATTACGCCGGATGTACGAGTAACATATCCAGACCAGGTGACGGACAACAGCGTCTAATAGTTCACTGACCTCAGTGACCACTTAGCATCAGGAAGACTGTTAGAAGCCTGTTATCCACGGAATTGTTTGGGATAGACTATATTGTTATACCGCCACTCCAATGTACAGGAATATTCTAAAATAACAACAAGTGTACAGTTATACGGCCGCGGTGTTTTCAGAGATCCAGCAAAAAAAACGGTCCAGTTTTGAGAAGGAAACAGGGGAATACGAGATATTGATATTCTCAATTTTTATGTTTTGGTAGGGGGGGAGGGTTCTATGGATAAATTGGATCCGCTTTTCTTTTCTTTTTTTTTAGGGTTTTTTATTTTTTTTTTTTTTTTGGGTGGAAAACCCGTCTTGTCTCGTATAATAATTATTATAATAATATTAGCAATTGGAGTTGCAATTGTCCCTTTCAGTTGCCTATAGCTCAGTCCTTTGGACACAGCGCGACAGTAATATATCGTTAAAAACCTATTCTTCAAATTTCTCGCAGCTCGGATCGCAATAAACAACATAAACTCTCACACCTGTTACACAGAGTGGTAGGCAGAGAGTAAAGACTTCCATTTGGCACAATTCCGATATGACTCTCTCGCTGCTTTCACCTCCATGTTACGTATATATCAATTAAGGGTACTCTTAATTTGCTTTTAAATTTTAAATTTAGTGAAGTATTCGCATAAACATATGAAATCATTATCTAATGTTGTTCCACACAGGTCACCTCTGGGCTGCCGGCCCGTCATGCAGCTCATGCGGCAGCGAGTGCGTGTCCGCTTGCGGCACGAGACGCTTCCGCACTTGCTGCTTCAACTACCTGAGGAGGAAGCGCGGCTCTGAACTGTTGCAGGTGACGTGATTTGTTTCTACAAAAGAAATTGACACACGTGGTATAGCCACGTTGCAGATATATTGTAGCTGTAGCACGAATGGTCTCGAACGGGGAAGGACCACGCTCTCACAGAATACCAGCGTAAAATATTAGTAATGCTGCCGTGTTTTGTATGGTGAGTGTACTCGTAGATAACTGGAGACCCTTTTTACTGGAAACGAGGCATTCCATCTCAGTCCTTACAGGAGATAACGCACCTGCATTTTGATTCGTAATCGATGGAGGAGGATCGAGGATAGATGCAGATGCTGCTGTGTTTCGTATTGTGAGCTGAAAACTATTTTGATTCTTAATAAATGATAGCATGTAGATGTCTATGCGCCACAGCATCCACTTACCATCAGGTAGACTGTGTGCTCGTTTGTCACCCTTAACTTATAAAAAAGCTACACACTCGTTTCTCGCTGATCTTATCTAGCTTATAGCTCTAGTCGCTTCTCGTTCATCATTAGTGGTGCGACGATTGCCTAACTTTGAGCTATAATATTTTTAATAATAGTTGTTCTGTACCATATATATACAAACATACAAATATCGCACTTTCTCTTCATAGTATTAAGTATAGATTTAAGTTTGTTTTACTTTGGAAAATCATATTATTAAATTCAGTCATATGGTTTGCAGATCAAGCCGGCAAACGATGTTAGTCATGTCGTAGAGAACTTCGGAATACATACACAGGCACCCCCTCAATTCGAAGAACCAAAGCTGTGGTGGATGAAAGTTCTCTCTAGTGAAAATCCTGACTTCGGTAGCTACGAAGATTGAAAACCTATAGGAATTAATTTAGTAATACAAATTATATCTATTGTAAAAACTAATACTAGGAATTTTTTGTAAAATTTGATTTGAAAATAAATACTAAATTATGTTAAACTGACATTTTATTTGTGACACCAATTCAATTGAATACCGTAATCAACCCTGGGGATGAGGTGGTCGCTTCCAAGCTGTTTCTAAAATAAATTTTGTAAATATTTTATGACCATTGACATTGTAATTTTTTTTTTAAAGTCCTGCTGGATTTTTTGCTGGTTCTTCCCAGGATAGAGGTTTTTTTTTCCAACCAGTGGTATAGTGTAAAATTGACTTTCAATAAGAATTGCTTGTTACTACTTGCGTCGTGACACCAAGTCAATTGAATACCAGAGTAAAATAGCAGGTTAATGCTGCTGTGTATCGTATGGTGAGTGTAGAGAACCGGAAACGCTTTTTATTGGAAACATGGCAATCCATCTTAGTCAACAAGTTGGTGTACATTACATTAATAGATTCCCTTACACAAATAGACAGATCCACGTGAAGCTAGTAAAAGTGTGTTAGAAAGATTCGTGGTAGCTCAGATGGTTAACGTAAAATCACAGTACGAGAGTAACCAGAGTTCGATCCCCGCCGGCACCAACCAAATTGTTAATTGCAGTTTTAAGTGCTGATTTACCAAGCGCTCGGTGGTGAAGGGAAACGTCGTGAGGAAACATGCATTTTTGATAAATAAGAATAAAAAATATTTCGAAGACATGTGAAGTTCGTCAATACGCATTGGGGCAGCATGGCGGACAATTCCTTGCCCTAAAACCCTCTCAGAAATGAGCGGAGGCCTGTGTGGGACTTATATAGGCTGTAACTTTAACTTTAACTTAAGCAAGAGTCCCCGCACCTAGTAAAACGACGTGAGTAACACATATCCAGCAAACTGTTCTCGCACTAATACGCTGGAGATTTAAAAAATTTAAACGAACATTTATTTTATAGAATAAGTCTGACAAACGAACACATAGTCCCCCTGACAGTAAATGAATGATGTGGCCCGTATACATCTACATTTATCATCAATTAAGAAACAAAATGTAGATGACGCATTCGTGCTACAACGATAATAAAGCTGCAGCGTGTCTCTATCACACAAATGTTTGTAAACTGTCTCCGCGGTACGGGATAAAATCATAGTGCGTGGGTGAGGTAAAGTTTTAAATAATGTTTTAGGAAAAATAGTAAAATAAGATATATCAACTGCCTTTCAAACTACTTATTAAATTACCTACCCATCTTATTGTCTATAAAAATCTAACACCCGCAAAGATTCACTGCTAATCACATTCCTCTGCCTTTGCAGAGAAGATAAGCCTTAATAGTCTTGTTATCAAGTGGATGAACGTCTCTCACAATAGGGATCCGCTCCCAACCACCGGTCTGGGTTATACTTCTGGCGTAAATGTGAATACCAGCACTGATCAGAATTCATAATTTCTTCATCATCTTTGTTTTTATAGAAGTGGAGGAAAAACTAGCTTGTGGTTCAGCTCATGGTTATTTTCAACTACCGGCCATGAACAACAGCACCAGGAGAATTGCAGGTGCGTTGCCGGCCCTTTAAACAAGGATTGAGCTCATTTTTGAAGGTCCCTAAGTCGTATCAGCTTGGAAAAATTGCAGGTGGTAATCGATTCCAAATATTCCATAGATTCTCATAGGGGTGATATTTGTTTATCTCCTGATTTTTTTCTCTATCGCCTCTTACGAAACCCACGGATCGATATGTGGAGTGACTCTTACTCATCCTAAACTAAAAATAAGCAAGAAAGGCTATATACAGCACACAAGTTTTAGCCATTTAAAATTTTAGACGCGATAAAGTCATGTTGCAGCTACATAAGTAATATAGATGTAGCAAGAATAGGTGAAGACCACACTCTTGCAGAATACCATCGTTAAATAGCGGATCGATGCTGCTGTGTTTCGTATGGTAAGGTAGAGAACCGGAAACCCTTTTTCTTCGAACCAGTGGTAAAGTATAAAATTGACTTTCAATAAGAATTACTTGTAATTATTTTATTATTTTAGAATAAAAATTATTTTATTCTATTCTATTCATTTATCCCAGTTTAAAAACAAAATGCAGGTACGTAAAATGAAAATAAAGATGCGCTTTGATTCGATTGTTTTAAGTCTAAACTAATTCCGCCTATGTTTTGTAAATCTTAATATATATAAATTACGTGTCACGTTGTTTATCCGCGATGGACTCCTAAACTACTTAACCGATCTTAATCAAATTTGCACACCGTGTGCTGTTTGGTCCGACTTGAGAGATAGGATAGTTTTTTTTTGCCCATGAGTGACCCACAATTTTTTTTGGGAATTTAAGGATTTTTAATAGGACATAACAAACTACTACACTACTAAAGGGTCGTCGAAAAGGGCAGAACAACATCTGCCTGGCAAGCTAGTATATGATAAAATGTAGACATAGCGTTGCTAGATGGTCAGATGCCTCCCGTTTCAAACAATATCTAGATCTCTAACGAAATATAAAATCTCTCGAGCGCTTGCATAAATAAGATTAAACTGTTTTAACGTTTAGTACAGTGCTGCGAGCTGTAGGTTCAATCCCGAAACATACATTTGTTTACCAACGTTTCGGTTTACGCTTAGATACTAAAAATCGCCAAAAACTACCCGGGTCTAACTGTCTTTCCATGTGCATTAATGTGTCAATTTAAAACGAAATTTGTCATAAAATATTAATAGTAAAAAAGTCGTCATAATAATATTTTAATAAAAAAGTTTTAACCGTACGGCAATATTCCTAGCACAATATTATATATTCTATCGTATTGGAAAACGTATTTTAAGCATAAACTATTATCTGTGATTCTAAATTTGAATAACTCTTAAAAAAAAAAAGAAAATTAATTTTAGTGACAAAATAGGAAGCAGCAAATGAAAAAATGTATCGATAAGTTTTTTACAAACAGTATCATTACTTATTGGAAAAGCATCAAGATTGAATTTTAAAAAAAATCAAGTGTACGTCGTGGTTTGATGTCTTGATGTCAATGTGGGATTATAAGTTAAGTCTATTTCACTGTCCTATTAGTCGTATTCAGTCAAACTTATTAGACACTAAATGTTATAGGATATTATGTTAGGTGAAAATGCGCGAAAATATCAAAAGGCAAACTAGACAGTTCCACTGCCGTACCAAATCTTTATCTCCATCAGCTTGTAAAAGATCGATAATGGAATAATTGATAAGAAATACAATCTTTATAATCTCAGAACAATAACTAAAGCATAGAAGAAGCCTGTCTAATAGCTATAGATACATCTCTTTTTTTAAGTATGTCGGAAAAAGATAAATAAATGTTTGTCAATAGGTACCAATGTACATTTGGCAAACTTGAGCTTGGATACCTTGGTTACCTTTGTTTTAATAAGAATGTTATTTTACTAATTACTTAATACTAATTCAAAAAGAATGATTTAAAAAAGTTTTTTGCCTATGGCTATGTTCATCTCAAATTGTTCGTATAATACGCTGGCTTGTCTTCAGTCTCTCACGCTTCCCCCCCCGAACGGGTTCCCGCCTTGTCGTGGCGGGGGGCTTAGTAGCCGTGGCTTGGTCTCCCACGGTGAACAAAGAGGAACCCACGTGGCTGGCCCGAGGTGAAGGGCCGGCCTGAGGTGGCCACTCCGAGTGGGCTTGGGGAGCCCACTTCGGATGTGTGCTGGTGGACTGCAGCGAGTGGGGACTCGCGCACCCTCTACCGCTGCAGCCGAGGTGGAGTCACGGAGGAAGAGGAGTGTTGGTATGGCGATGCGCCACTCGCCCTATCCTCCGCGACTCAAACGGGGCCGCACCGTTGATGCGGTGGTGATGGGGCTGCGGGGGAAGAGGATTGTCGGTATTGCGAGGCGCCGCTCTCCCTATCCTCCGCAGCCGAATCTTGGTTGGCGGCGGAGCCATAGACCAGATCCGCCGCTGGGGTCGGGAAGGCTAGTACTTCTAAGTGCTCGTTTTTCCTGGCCCCATGGCCTTCGCGCATCGGACGCGGGGGCGTCTGTTGCGCAGATGCAATTGGAGGCCGTGGAGGAAGGCGTGCCATGTATTCTGGTGCGCCTTACCTGGGAAGGAGAACGGGGAGGAATATTCCTCTCCCGAGGAGGTGCTGCCTTGGGGCGGCAGTCGCTGGCAGGGCCGCGGAAGTGTGCGAAAGCGTTTCCGTAGCCCTGCCAATATGCGACGAAGGTGGAACACCATGGGGTTTTAGTCGGTGCGAGTCCGACATAACCCGTCCTTGCCCCCGCGAGGCGGGTATGCGTAGGCATTTCCCCATGTTAAAAAAAAAAAAAGAAAAAAGGCTGTCACGCTTTGTTAAAATTGAGTTTTCCCTTGGAAATTATATTGTTACGAGCTTGAGGTTCGTGACAATAAAAATTGCCGATAAAATTACCTAAATTAACACTTTAATTTACTTTACACAAATTAAAGTTAAAAACACTAATAATTAAACACACTAATTCACTTTATTCCGCTCCGAAGCTTCGCTTGTTTCGCCACTTCAATACTGCTCCGATCGCATCTTGCAGCGCCTATTTATTTAAATTAGCAAAGAAGCATCCGGAATATTCAAGTAAATTGGCGCAAAGGGACGAGTGTGCGAGTGTAGATTTTCTAGAAACTTAGTTCTTCGGATGGCGCTATCGGTTGAGTGATTTGCGATGTCATTTTCTCAATGCTCCCCTCGCTCTCGTTTCTGACACTAGATGGCGCTAGTGTATCGTCGACTTGAGCGCGTAACAATATTTTTTTCGCAGTGTGAAAGTGTGAATCGAAAAATTAATAAAAAGAACAAAGCCCTGCATTATAGTGGCATGTAAATCCCATACCTCTAGGAAAGAAAACGACTCCGAAAACAGCTTTCACCGGTAAGTCAGGCATTTTCGATTGATAGAAATACACGCTTTTTGTCATATTTACCTTAAATTCGAACAATCTTTTAATAAATTAAGATTTTTGCATATTTCAAAGTAATAAGATTTAATATTTGTTGTTTAAAAATTTTAGTTAAAATTTTGGCAATAGTATTGGAAAAATATATTTCTAGCATAAATTATCGATAGTTTTAAGACTAAATTACTGTTTTCCTACGGACTTCAATTTAAGACAAAAATGGATCGACGCTATTGCACGTCGCAATTGGGAGTGTAAAAAGCACCACCGTATTTGTTCCTGACATTTTAAAGATGATTGCTTTATAAATTTTGAACACAAATGGCGCAGGCTGAAATTAAATAAAATGCTATATCTCCACTACATGTGCGGGATAACAAACATTATACAATAAGATCCTTTTTATAATAAACCTGTTTATGTTGTACATCACTGTTGTTTTGATTTGTTTAAAAAATAAATTGTTGATTACGCGGTGTCGTTATTTTTATGATGATATTTTAACTGTTGACATTAAGTATCCCACACTTAAAATTCAAAATTGTTTATCCTGCATCTACACTGGCAACTGCATCAACATCCAGTATGTCTGAAAAGAATAATGCATGAAATAATAATGACAATTGCACCTACACCATCCAGTGCAACATCAACCAGCACATTTGATTCTAGTGCAAAATTAACTACTACACTTAGATTTAGTTCAACACCAAGTCAGCAAAAAGTAATTAGTCGTGTCTAAATTAGAACAGGATTTAGAAAAACTGCAAGAAATTTCCAAACGATGACGTTTAAAAAATAAAAATTTGGATTTAAAGTTAAAATTAGAAATTCTTTTGAATGAAGACAAAATAGAAAAAGAAAATTTACTAACATTAGCTTCAGTGAAAAATATTTACAGAAAGAAATGGGAGAAGATAAGCGTTAATACTCCTTGTAATTGAAAAAATTCGCAGTCACTTTAAATTATTTATCACCGCGAGCATATGAGTATGTGCGCAATGTATTAAAAGATATTTTGCCACACCCAAAAACAATATGCAATTGGTATCAATGTATTCAATGTGATCCAGGATTCACTACAGAGGCCTTTGAAACTATTAGAGAAAGGGAAAACTTCCGGACTTTAAACTTTACTTTCGTTGGCACTCTTTGTAACTTGTCTACTTGTGTAATTTTTTTAAACTTTATTTAAAGATTTGTAAATTTTCTATCTAATTGTAGAATAAACAAAACTAGACTATCGATCTAAGCTAAAATATCCACTGGGCCTATAATCGTTCTCCTACGTCGGATGATCGGTGGACGCCCACTTCTAGTTCTAGTAGTAAAAGCAAATGTATTATTCGCATTGAGAAAATCCAAACAGCGTTTGAAGTGACGTCATAGATACAGCGTCTGTTTGTCACTCAAAATGCAAAGTAAACTATTGTTCTATATAAAAAGAGGCGAGTGTCTGATATTCCGCAGTTAATCGCTGGCCATCTTGTGGGAACAAAAATTGGTGCCAAAAACATCGACATGTTGAAAGTTTTTGTCATTTTCGCTTTAATGTTTGTTGGTCGGTTACTAATTTTGTTTCTTTTAAATGTAATATTTAAAGTTCTCCACAGTAATTTTACTTACAGCAACAACGTTTTAGAAAGCTTTTCTTTTATAGAATAAAGTTGACAAACGGGCACACAGTCCACCTGATGGTAAGATCTCGATTAAGTATCATAACGCAGATGCATTGTCAGCCCCGAGGACTAAGATGGAATGCCTCGTTTCCAGTAAAAAAGTGTCTCCAGATCTCTACACTCACGACACGAAATATAGCAGTATTAAGCTGCTATTTAGCTATAGATGCTATAGAGCGTGGTCCTTCCCCGGTCGAGCCGACCCATTCGGGCTACAACTATACAATTAATATAGCTGCAGCATGGCTCCACCACGCTAAGTAACTTGGTAAGACATTTTTTTTTTATTTAAGCCTCGCAAATCATCCTTGGCATAAATCGGTGTTCTTTTGCGAGGATTTGTAAGTGCGGGATGATCTTAAACGTGTATTTACAGGCTGTAGGCTTAAAGTTAAAAAGTTAAAATTAAACGCGACAAAATCCGTAAAAATATTATTTGCGTAAATATAAGAGATTTGTATCTAATGTTGCTGCACACAGGCCACCTCCGTGCTACCGGCTCGTCATGCAGCTCATGCGGCAGCGAGTGCGTGTCCGCTTGCGGCACGAGACGCTTCCGTACTTGCTGCTTCAACTACCTGAGGAGGAAGCGCGGCCCCGAACTGTTGCAGGTGACGTAATTTTTTTCGACAAACAAAAGTGACAAACGTGGTATAGCCACGTTGAAGATATATTGTAGCTGTAGCACGAATGGTCTCGAACGGGGAAGGACCACGCTCTCATAAAATACCCGCGTAAAATATTAGTAATGCTGCCGTGTTTTGTATGGTGAGTGTACTCGTAGATAACTGGAGACCCTTTTTACTGGAAACGAGGCATTCCATCTCAGTCCTTACAGGTGATAACGCACCTGCATTTTGATTCGTAATCGATGGAGGAGGATCGAGGATAGATGCAGATGCTGCTGTGTTTCGTATTGTGAGCTGAAAACTATTTTGATTCTTAATAAATGATAGCATGTAGATGTCTATGCGCCACAGCATCCACTTACCATCAGGTAGACTGTGTGCTCGTTTGTCACCCTTAACTTATAAAAAAGCTACACACTCGTTTCTCGCTGATCTTATCTAGCTTATAGCTCTAGTCGCTTCTCGTTCATCATTAGTGGTGCGACGATTGCCTAACTTTGAGCTATAATATTTTTAAAATAGTTGTTCCGGAGATTACCGTACATATATATACAAACATACAAATATCGCACTTTCTCTTTATAATATTAAGTATAGATTTAAGTTTGTTTTACTTTGGAAAATCATATTATTAAATTCAGTCATATGGTTTTCAGATTAAGCCGGTAAACGATGCTATTCATGTCGTAGAGAACTTCGGGATACATGAGGAACCTCCTCAATTCGAAGAATCAAAGCTGTGGTGGATGAACGTGCTCTCTAGTGGAAATCCTGACTTCGATACCTACGAAGATTGAAAACCTGAGACTTAGCTTAGTATTATAAATTGTTTTTATTGTACATAGGTACCCATACAAGGAAAGTGTTGGTAACATTTGATTTAAAAATAAATACTTCATTCTATTAAACAGGCTGTTTATTTGAATACCATCGTAAAATAGCAGGTAATCTTGCCCTGTCTGGTATGGTGAGTATAGAGAACCGGAAACGCTTTTTATTGGAAACAATATGGAATGTCATATTCCATCTAGGCTCAATTTACATTGTGGCGGGATGGAATGGAACGAAAGCGTCAATTTTGCCTCGATGCGCAGCGAGGCGGGTCACTTCGCCTTCGGGCTACGTAACAATCGCCTTGGGGCTGTAGAAAAGCTAATCTAGATTAGACAGCCTTCGCGCCACTTCACTCGAATTCAACAGACTTCACCGACAGTAGTTACAAGAAACCTTGAGAATTCCCTGAAAGACGCGCGACTTCTTTTTTGGCTCATATCTAGTTTGCGTGTTACGCAATTAACATAAGAATCATTTTACTATGTACAATTTCGTGACGAAAACTCGCTTCCATTTCGTTTAGCAGCAGTGTAAATTGAGCCTAGTCTATATGTTTGTGTAAATTACCTTAAAAGATTCCGTTACAATGATAGATAGATTCCCGTGAAGCTAATAAACGTGTTAGTAAGAGTCGTTCCACGTAGTAAAGCTTTACGCCGTGAGTGACCTACATCCAGTAGTAGACTGCTCACACACTGATACGCTTGAGATTTAAAAGATTTCAATAAACATTTTTTTATAGAACATGTGTGACAAACGAGCACACAGGTCACCTGATGATAAGTGGATGCTGTAACCCATAGGCATTCCATCTTAGTCCTCAGGAATGACAACGTATCTGCGTTTTGATTACTAATCGAGGATAAATACAGATGTCTATGGGCTACAGCATCCAGTTACCATCAGGTGGAATGTGTGCTCGTTTGTCATCCTTATTCTATTAAAAAAAGAAAGCTACGGACATAATATAGCTGCAGCGTAGCTCTACCATGTATAATGTTTGTAAACTGTCACCGCGATACAGGATAAAATCATAGTATGGGGGGTAAAGTTTAAAAAAAGTTTTAGAAATTTGTAAATGTAGGAGGGGTACGGCCACCACTAAACTACCATCTCCGAGTCAATCCGTAGTGATTAACTTTATTTTTATACAGGATCCGCTTCATCACAAGTGACCATCCGATTCAGAACAGTAGTTCGAAAGGATTATATGATACGAGTACGAAGGATTATATTAATGTTAATTTAACTAATTCTAAGTGGAAGTCTAACGCGAGTAGTTTTTTTTTATAATATTGTAAATTTTGCAAATTTATAACATACGGCAAATATGGCGCGGGACGAATTCCGCATGGATCACGAGTTTGTTTGGCCGACATTTTATTGAAAGAATATTTTATAAGTGGTATAGCCACTCTGCAGCTATATTATGGTTGTAGCACGAATGGGTCGGCTTCGCCGGGAGAAGGACCACGCTCTTACAGAATACCAACGTAAAATATATGTTTCGTATGATGAGTGTAGAGATGCGGAGACCCTTATTTTCTGTAAACGAGGCATTCCATTTTAGTCCTCACGGGTGACAACGCATCTGCATTTTGATTCGTAATCGAGGATAATTGTAGATGTTTATGGGCCACAGCATTCACTTACAAACAGGTGGGCTTTGTGATCGTTTATCACCCTTATTCTATAAAAAAATTAACACTATTAACATTACCAACACTCTCAGTAACCACTGCCGGTGAAGTTTAAATGCGTGTGTTGGTAATGGTCCACGATAGTACTCTAATGGCGGAATTGAACCCATGCCTTTTCGAATTTACAATTCGTATCTTCTATAACCATAAGGCTATTGCCGCTTTGCAATTTATTGTTCCAACTTTTTGTACATGAAACGACCTCGCTTTGACTGACTTTGACTCTGACGTTTGACTGCCTTGTTGGTCCAGTGGTTGTAGTAGTGCGACTGCTGATCATTAGGTCCTGGGACCGAATCCCGGGTCGGGCCGAAAAAATTATTGAGCTTTTCCGCCAAGAAAATCTAAGTAGCTGCCCGGAGTCATTCACCCCCGTGGAAGCACATTCTACGTGTTTCTGTCGTGCCACGGACTATGAGAGTGAGGCAATGGCCTGTCCTGCGCTGATGGCTAGTCGTTCATTGAGACTGGCCGCCGTGACCGAAATTTTCAGAAGGAAAAAAAACTAAAACTTAAATTATCGTAGTCTTCTTTCCCGCGATAAAGTTCCAAGAACGCTGGCTGCGGTTTTTCGTTGAACTGCTGTACTTAGCTTTTGACAGAGAAAAGAGACAGCCCTCTTATCACCAGCAGCGACGTGAATTCGCAGATACAGTTCCTTTAGGGATTTAACCTAGACACCACGCACCGATAGTCCTTACAGCAAGTAGCACAAATATTTATTCATGTGTCTTAGACTCTCTTCTTTGTCTGTCAGCGCGGATCTGAAACACGGCTACTCTGTCAGAGCAAGAAGAGGGTGCCTCAGCGGCTGGAAGAGGTCGTCCCTTGGATGATGACAACGAATGACAACTGGACAGCGATGACGGGTTATGAAAGGGAGGTCTTGCTAACGAAGAAATGGAGGAGTTGTTGCGTTAAGAAGCCATAAAAAGGAGTACCAGCACTATAAAGTAATGCTAACGCGATCCCGTGGTGCTGGGTTCTTAACAGAGAGGAACTTTTAGTGGATAAAAATCCCACACTACGGGTCTTACAACGACTTGACATGTGTCTTTTTGAAGATTTCCTCTCTCTCTAATAAAGAATTTTTAAAAATTTTTCTTAGACTCATATTTACATTTACTCAGTTTAGCCGCTTCTAACGCCACCTGGCCCCCATTCGAAGTACTTTTAGGATGAGAAGCTACCAGAGTTTGAACGTACGTAGCATCTTACACTTGGATTTTACCTCTCTACTAAAGGACCAAACTCGTCCCGTCGGGTCTCCTGTTATGGTCTTTGTTTTTATATAGCATAAGGGTGACAAACGAGCAGACAGTCCACCTCATTAGGTTCATTCCCACTGGAAGTGTATGTTGTGTCCGATAGACATCTACATTCTATCATTGATAAATAATCAACATAGTTTCCAGCGAACCATACGAAACACAGCAGCATTAAGCTGCTATTTCACACTGGTATTCTGTGAGAGCGTGGTGCTACCCCAGTAGAGCCGATCCATTCGTGGCTCAACCACGTAAATGTCTAACGAGGTATAGCCACTTATAATGTCTCTCAATATCCCGTTTATTCGTTCGCATTTTTTTCATTTTCTTTGACGTTCCCGTTCATTCGCAAAAAAGAACAGAGAGCAAAGTGGAAAACTAAGGAAATATAAAAATAAAAGTTACCTAATAAGGTAACATCAAAAAGAGAATAATAAATTGATGAACTATGTACGTTGAATAAAAAGTTGCTCAAACTAAAACCATAGATTAAATAATGTTACTACGTAACTTAAACTTTTAAGTAACGTAATACGATGTATAAATGGTTTGTTTCATTTTTTTATTGTGCGAGTATATTAGGTCTTATGTTTTTTTTAACGGTGACGTTGTATCTGCGAAAAGTTCAACATAGGTTAAACCCACAATTCCTATGAGACACCACTGAAACAATTTATAATGGCACATCACTGAAGTCGCGTAGAAAAAATTTAGATATGATATTCCTACGTAAAACGTTTAATAACAACATTGATTGTCCAGCAATTATACATCAAGTTGCTCAAACTAAAACCATAGATTAAATAATGTTACTACGTAACTTAAACTTTAAAATAACATACACGGTAAACATGGTTTGTTTTAGTGTATTATTGTGCGAGTATATTTGATCTTATGTTTTTTTTTTGAACGATGACATTGCATCTACGAAAAGTTCAACATCGGTTCACAATTCGTATGAGACACGACTGAAACAATTTATAATGTCAAATCACTGAAGTCGCGCAGAAAAGTCCTGTAATTATACATTTATGTAATGTGCCAACGAGGCTGCCCAGGAAACCGTGCGCCCTATTACTACATGTAGAGTTATACCGATCGAACTTGGGAATTATTTCCCATTAGCGAGACTGGCCCGCACCTGTAACGAACTGTCCTCGAAGATATCTGGCCTGGCCTCGTAATTATTTGCGATAGTTTACCTGTTTTTAAAATATAAATTATTACATTTCTTAAAATACAATACTTATTAAATTTAAATTTAATGTTTTTTAAATATTATGTTTAAATATAATTTTATAAATGTAATGCTAATCTGAGGAATACATTACTATAATCATGCACACCTTTAATAGGTATAGCAGTAATTTAATGATAGAACGTTAGTTAATTTTTTTAATTATATTTATTTATTCCTAATTGTATTTTAGAATAAGATTAATGCATTTTGTTACATAGACTTATGTAACTACAAGTTAAGTCCCGGATACACTAGGGGACATTTTGTCCCGCAACATGACGCGGAACACTCAATCTACGTGACGATGCAACGCTGCACAGTAACCCGCAACATGGCCTGCAACATTTTACGTGACGCCTTTACAATTTTGGGCCATTTTGTTAATGCAATGTCAAGTCTGATATGAGGGCCAACAGCGTTCCGTAGTATTGTATCCTGTATGGTTAATACGTATTGTATAATTTCATTATACTGTATATAGAAGAACGATCGCCAGCGTGTGGTTTAGAAATCATTGGAACAAATAAATACTGTTTAGTGTTTACGTGTGTGGATAATGAAACACTCACACTTTATCAGAATGTTTTTGTTCACACTTGACACTCAAGGAGGCTTTTTTTTGCGCCCGAAGCAAATATGGGCAACCCTCCGGAAAACGGAAGAGGGAGGCGGTGAATGCTCATAGTTATTTGGAGACTTTTACCCACTAAACACCGCCTTTATGGATTGGCTTACCGATCTGACGAGAGATCTCTAAGCTGTATACGAACGCGACCGTCCTTGGAAGAAAGGAGGGCGCAAGCGGCGAAAAGCCGCTTAGAAATGTGCCTAACTAAGGCAGATTAAGGGATGTGTCAGCCGAAAGCTTGTTGGGGGGGTCCGAGAGAAAGTTTCTCGGTCTGCGCACACGATAGCGAGTGGATAGGGGCTGCATAGGCAGCTGTCTCACGAATGAGATGATTTGGGTGGGACTCTGAGGCTTTGAAAAATCTCTCAGAGAGTGATTTGAGGAACTGCTGGATTGTTGGGAGCTCTAAGTCTCGGTGTAGGTCGGCATTACATGGACATAATAGGGCTTAGTGGCCCTACGACAGAATAGATTTTTGAAGCTTTTTGAAGTTAATTTATAACTTTGGGCTTAGCGTGTGCGAAAATGTGGGCCGCGTAGGTCATGACAGGTCGTATGCAGACCTTATATAGGGTTCGCTTGTTGCGGAGGGACATTTTACTGTGTCTGCCCAACATACTGTTGAGCCTACCCATGTAAAATCGTGCGGTGCGAGTTACCTTCTTGTTATGGGACTCAAAAGTGAGCCTTGCATCAAGGGTGACGCCTAAATATTTGGCTTTTGTTTGTCATGGGACAGGGGTTCCTAACATACTGATTGGCGGAGTGGCGGTGAGACTGTGTGGGGTTGTGGGGTGTTGTTTATAAAATAAATTTTTGTTATTTATTTGTTAGGGTTTTTTTTTATTAGCATTTTTTTTTTTTTTTTTTTTTTTTTTTTTTTTTTTTGTGTGTTTTGGTGTTTGGGGGGGGTTGGGGTTGAGGAATAAAATTTTTTTTTTTATTTTTATAATTAAAAAAAAAAAAAATTTTTTTTTTTTTTTTTTTTCGTTTCGATACTAGATGGCGCTGTCGGTTGAAAGATTAGTGGTGTCATTTTCTGGAAAGCTCCCCTCGCTCTCGTCCCCGACACTAGATGGCACTAGTGCCGGGTACATGACGTCAACTTAGGCTCGCAACACTGCCCCCTCCTAAGACATGCTCGCCCCAGCATTATCGGCCCCATAATAACGCGCCAAGCGATCCACATGGACGATCTTAGGAGTCCCTCTTGCGCCTTTCTGTATCCGGTAGGTTACATCGTTGATCCTGGTTACAATCCGGTACGGGCCGTCTCATTTAGCTTGAAGCTTAGGAGATTTCCCTTTGCTGCGGACTGGATTGTGCAACCACACTAGTAAACCTTCGTCGAACCCTTTGTTGTTCATTTTGCGGTCATACCGGGTTTTCATCTTCTCAGACATTTGCTGGCCCGATTGTCTGACGTGCTCGAAAATGTCATTCATTTTGTTCCACAAGTCTTTGCTAATCGGTTATACTGCTGGGCATCAGGTGGTATCCCGGTGATCAGGTCTGCAGGCAGCCGTAATTCTCTTCCAAAGTTTGCGAAAGCTGGTGTCACTGCTGTACTTTCGTGAATAGCGCTTCGATATGACAACAAAAACGGTTGTATGTGCTTGTCCGATTCTCGTTGCCGATTGTCTACAACTTTTGCTAGGTACCTCTCCAATGTCTGATTAAATCGTTCTACCGTTCCATCAGATTGCGGGTGATAAGAAGCCGTTCTTATTTTATGAGTACCCATAACTCGGCAAGTTTCCTTGAATATTTGAGACTCAAAATTCCTTCCTTGATCGCTGTGAATCTCTAAAGGTACTCCAAAACGACAGAAGTTTATCTGCAACTGTTGAAGCTTCTTGATTTGGAATGGCGAAAACTTCTGGCCACTTAGTGAAGTAATCCATCACAACTGGTTTGTAGGTTTGGGTGATAGGATTAACTCCCAGATGGCCTCCTGAACAATCATTATGGTACAGCTGTAGAACATCCGGTACTTTAGCTTTAGGGACAACCATTGGCAAATGACAGCTGTCTCCCCGAACATTTTCCCATTTACGGCACAGAAATCCATCCTGAAGCAGCAAGCTGTCCCACTGGGCCCAATAGCTTTTAGTGGTCGAACTCATCACTGAGACGTCGCTCCACTTGGGCTTGGGAGCACTGGCCTTCATCCATTCCAGAATCGGCTTGATGTCCGGATCTTCCTGCTGTGCACGTTGTAAGCTGTCCTTCCACTCGTTGCTGAGGTGGTCTGTCCTGAGCATCTTCACGGATACCACTTCCTTACTCTCTTGCTTAGTTCAATGTCTGCAATCTTCAAGACAAGGTCTTCTTGACAATGCATCTGCGTTGCCATGAGATTTCCCGCTGCGATGTTCGATCTTAAAGCCTCGAACTGCAATAGCCATTTTAGTGCAACATGGTCAGTTCGTAAGCGAAATTTTCGCCCTAGAAGATATTTGCTAAAATGCTGCAACGACTTTACCACAGCTAGCAATTCGTGACACAATAGATCCTTTCCGATTTTGACAACGACTTGCTGAAGTACGCTATCACGACCTCTTGGTCACCATTCCGTTGAGACAACACACCGCCAAGTCCTATATCACTTGCGTCTGTGTCAACTATAAATTCTATGCTTCCATCAGGGTATCCCAAAATAGGTGTTTTGCACAGACGGTCCTTGAGCTCCTGGAATGCGATATTGCAACTTTCATCCCAGCAGAAATGTCGCTTCTCCTCGGTTAGCTTATACAGAGGTTTGGCTATATCTGCAAAGTTCTTCACAAATCGCCGGTAATAGGAGCACAAACCCAAAAATGCTCTAACCTGCGTCTTGTCTTTTGGAACCGGCCAACCCTTGACAGCGAGCGATTTTCTCTGGATCGGTGCGGATACCTTCTTCCGATACTACATACCCCAAAAAGTTAACTTGCCGTTTGAATAGTGAGCATTTCTTCGGACTCAAATTGAGGTTGGCAGTTTGAATCTTCATGAGCACGCGTTCCAGGTTTTGAAGGTGTTCCTCAAACGTACGGCCTACGATAATGATGTCATCCAAGTAGACCAGACAGGCATCGCCAATTAGCCCGGTAAGTACAAGTTCCATCAGCCTTTCAAACGTTGCTGGAGCATTGCACATCCCAAACGGCATTACTTTAATTTGCCACAGACTCTTTCCCGTCGAGAACGCAGTTTTTTTCTTGTCCTTAGGGTCAATTTCAACTTGCCAGTAGCCACTTTTAAGATCCAGCGTGCTAAACCATTTTACTCCTGTAAGCATGTCTAGCGTGTCATCAATTCTTGGCAAGGGATAGCTATCCTTCTTCGTAACGTCGTTCAGACTGCGGTAGTCAACACAAAACCGCATGCTGCCATCCTTCTTCTTTACCAGCACCACTGGTGAACACCATGGACTAGAGGAAGAATAACACAATCCTTCACCATTCCTTCAATCATGGTTTCCACTTCCTTTTCACGTGCTACCGGCAATCTTCTTGGCCGCTGACGGATAGACAATTCTTCTCCTGTGTTTATTTGGTGTTGAACTAAGCCAGTCTTTCCTATGTCAGCATCGTTTGATGAGAAAACATCGGCGTACTTGTGTAACAACTTCTTCGCCTTGACCATTTCTGTCGGGGAGAGAACGCTGCGACAGTCTTCCAAAAGTTTGGTCACTCTCGTTTGTGTATCCTTGCTGGGGGTCTCACTCGATAGATATTGGCACTGACGTAACCAATCCACTTCCTCACAAGTACCTACCAGCGTGCCTTTTTCTATAATCTGTTCCCGGTCACAAAGGTTCAGCACACGTACTCCTGAGATGTCAGTGGTTCTGACCAAGGTTCGAGCTACTTTCCGTGGAAGGTCATTGTTTACCGTTTCCACAAGTACACAACCGTGAGCTTGCCCAGCGTTTCGGGGAAGACTAACCGGAACAATCGTTTCCGATCTCGGCGGAAGAACAATCTTCTTAATGCTGTACACGTTTCCTGGTAACGCACCTTCCATAAAAAGTTCCTCCTGTCCACATTTCAAGACACCTTGCTTAACGTCGATCTCACAACAGTTATTCCTTGAATAAAACTATTATTTACGGATTTTATCGCGTTTAATATCTTTAATTTATTTTTATTATTATCCCGACGTTTCGGGTGCTTTACAGCGCCCATGGTCACGGGGGGGACTGAGATGTTTGACGTCCCAATGTCATAGTTAGTCCGGCTACCTTCAGTTTTTTAATATTAATTTTTGGTCCGATTTACGCAAAACGAGCTTATAGTATCATGAAGTCTTGCAGTGGTATGCTTGGGTTTGGGTTTAATTTTGTTGATTATAGGATCCCAAGCAGATGGTAGCACCCAACCATCTTCTCTATTGAAATTTGGATGTTTTTTAATTTCAATAGCCTCGCGTATCATCCTTGGTAGGAATCGGTGTTCTTTTGCGAGAATTTGTGGTTTATCAAATCTAATGTAATGGTGGGGACGATCTTGAACATGTTCGCAGACTGCAGACTTCCCGGAGCGTCGGTGCTTCACATCAGCTATATGTTCCTTCACGCGGGTTTTTATAGATCTCTTTGTTTGACCTATGTAAGAGAGACCACATTCACAATCTAGCTTGTACACACCTGCATCTTGTAGAGGAATATTACATTTGATGGATGGTAAAAATTGACTAATCTTCTTCAGCGGCTTGTAGTATGTCTTAATGGACGCTCGCTTCAAGATGTAGCCAATCTTGTCCGTGACTCCTCCAACATATGGTAGTAGAGCAGGTGCGCGCTCGACTGTTGCCGGCTTCACTCGTTCACTGTGACGTAGGCGCGGGACCCGAAGCTTGTTGTCTTGCAATACTTGCTTGACGTGCTGAAGCTCCGCGGCCAGATGTTTTCTGTCACAGATTCCTCGTGCTCTCTGAAACAAAGATTTACCCACGGTAGCTAACTGTGAAGGATGATGGTGAGATTCACCATTTAGATATCGGTTGGTATGGGTCTTTTTCCTATATACAGTGTGACCAATAGTGTTATCAGGATTTCGGATGACTAAAACATCTAGGAAAGCTAAAGAATTATTTGCCTCTAACTCCATTGTGAATTGTATTTTAGAGTTTATGGAGTTAAGGTGGTCTAAAAATGCAGTTACTTTGTCAGATGGTAAAATTGTGAAAGTGTCGTCTACGTACCGCTTGTAGAACCTTGGATTTACAGGAGCAGTAAGAAGGGCTTTCTCCTCAAAGTCCTCCATGAATATGTCGGCGACTATGGGAGACACAGGTGAGCCCATCGCCACACCATCTACTTGCTTGTAGAACTCCTCCTTCCACAATAGATAGCCAGATGTGAGGCAATGTTCAAGTAGTATTGCATATTCTTGAGGCATGTTATTTTCTTCTAGCTTCCTAGTTACAATTGAGATGCAGTCCACAATGTGGTCCAAGGTTCTACAAGCGGTACGTAGACGACACTTTCACAATTTTACCATCTGACAAAGTAACTGCATTTTTAGACCACCTTAACTCCATAAACTCTAAAATACAATTCACAATGGAGTTAGAGGCAAATAATTCTTTAGCTTTCCTAGATGTTTTAGTCATCCGAAATCCTGATAACACTATTGGTCACACTGTATATAGGAAAAAGACCCATACCAACCGATATCTAAATGGTGAATCTCACCATCATCCTTCACAGTTAGCTACCGTGGGTAAATCTTTGTTTCAGAGAGCACGAGGAATCTGTGACAGAAAACATCTGGCCGCGGAGCTTCAGCACGTCAAGCAAGTATTGCAAGACAACAAGCTTCGGGTCCCGCGCCTACGTCACAGTGAACGAGTGAAGCCGGCAACAGTCGAGCGCGCACCTGCTCTACTACCATATGTTGGAGGAGTCACGGACAAGATTGGCTACATCTTGAAGCGAGCGTCCATTAAGACATACTACAAGCCGCTGAAGAAGATTAGTCAATTTTTACCATCCATCAAATGTAATATTCCTCTACAAGATGCAGGTGTGTACAAGCTAGATTGTGAATGTGGTCTCTCTTACATAGGTCAAACAAAGAGATCTATAAAAACCCGCGTGAAGGAACATATAGCTGATGTGAAGCACCGACGCTCCGGGAAGTCTGCAGTCTGCGAACATGTTCAAGATCGTCCCCACCATTACATTAGATTTGATAAACCACAAATTCTCGCAAAAGAACACCGATTCCTACCAAGGATGATACGCGAGGCTATTGAAATTAAAAAACATCCAAATTTCAATAGAGAAGATGGTTGGGTGCTACCATCTGCTTGGGATCCTATAATCAACAAAATTAAACCCAAACCCAAGCATACCACTGCAAGACTTCATGATACTATAAGCTCGTTTTGCGTAAATCGGACCAAAAATTAATATTAAAAAACTGAAGGTAGCCGGACTAACTATGACATTGGGACGTCAAACATCTCAGTCCCCCCCCGTGACCATGGGCGCTGTAAAGCACCCGAAACGTCGGGATAATAATAAAAATAAATTAAAGATATTAAACGCGATAAAATCCGTAAATAATAGTTTTATTCAATGTGTAGTGTTCGCGTAAATTTAAGAAATCATTACAGTTATTCCTCATAAAGTCTAAGCCCAGGATGCAGTCGTCCATTATATCAGCCACGATGACATTATGCAGGTAGATCACGTTACCTAGCTTCAACTCCATCTCCTTCTCTCCACAGAAGGGTCTACGCTGACCATTGGCTGTTACCAAATTAATGCGTTCTCGGTTGTATGCGGAGTCCCCAAGGAACTGACTTATAATTTGGGAGCTAACAACCGTGCGAGAGGCTCCAGTGTCTATGGTCAGTTTACACGGCATTCCGTTGACCTCGCCCTTGATGATCAGACTGTCCCCATCGAGGGTTTGTGAGATCCAGATCCTTGAGTCTGTTTTAACATCAGCCAGCACCCGCCCCGCAGTTCTGGCTTTAACTCGTTTCCCTGCTGCTGCTGGGCGGGGCTGTTAGCCGCACCAATCTCCTGATATCGTTCACCTTCCCTCTCTACGGTTCGCTTAGGGCAGCTGGATCGAAGGTGGCCCCTTTCCCCACAGCCATAGTACCTAGGGCTGTATCCTGTATCCTTTATTGCAGTCGCGAACCGTAGCTGCTGCAACCTCCCTTACGCGATGGGAGCGAAGATCCTGCCGCACGGCTTCCACCTCCAGTGCATGGGCCAAGGCGTCCTTTCCAAGGCTGCTGCTGTGAGGCTCGTAGTGCCCGAGCCTCATAGCAGCTCTGACTTCAAGGTCGCGGAAGCCGTCGATGAATGTCTGAATGTCTTTAAGCTGCACGCGAAAGACGTGTTCCAGGTGAGCGTCACCATATATCGCCTCCAACGCCTCAAGGAGCTGCTTGTAGGTCACTTTTTTACCGAGAGCTTCCAACACAGGTAAGGCTTGGTCGCGCAGGCCTAGAGTGAGTGCAGTCATGGCTTGGCTTTTATTCCAGCCGTTCGCCTCCATGACGGCCTCGAACTGGATTTTGTAGGCCGACCAAGAAGAAGTCCCGTCGAACGGCGGCACTTTGAATCCACGTAGCGAAGGTATTGTAACTACTACGGGAGTTGTTGTTCCATCCCCAAGTTTGAGGTCAGCCATCACGTTGTCAACCCGATTGTTCACATGGTTGATTCGGGTTTCATATTTTTCGACTCGGGTTTCAGCTTCCGACAGGCGGTTGTCGGTTGTCATGTTGAGCACCCCTATCCTTCACCTCCCTTATCTTCCCAAAGGCAGCGTGAAGGTCCTTCATGAGGAGCATCTGCTCTTCCGACCGACGAGCCTGATCCGCCTGCTGATCTTCTAACCGACGGGCCTGTTCCTCCTATCGGCGGGCCTGTTCCTCTTGTCGACGGGCCTGTTCCTCCTGTCCGCGCTTCAGCTGTATATATAGGAGGAGGGCAGCACAGAGCCTTGAGTGACACCGGCTTTGATTTGACGAGTAGAGGATAGCTTGCCTTCATGTCTAAAACGAAAGGTACGATCCTTCAAATAGGAGGCTACAGGGCGGACGAGGCGGTCAGGGAGGCCTAAGTCGTACAATTTGTAGATAAGCCCTCATGCCAGACTCTGTCGAATGCCTTGGCAATGTCGAAAAAGACCGCGATGATCTTTTGACGACGAGGATAAAAACCGCTGAGGATATATTCCACTATGCGGTGAACTTGCTAGGGACACGAGTGTTTGGCACGAAACCCGAATTGTTGAGGACAAGAGGGTCGCCGTCTGTGGGAAACAAATGGCGCCTCATGCGTACGAGAATAACTCGTTCGAAAAGTTTGCCCATGGCCTTGAAGAGGCTGATGGGACGGTGATTGGAGGGGAGGTGGTGAGGTTTGTCTGGCTTGGGAATGCCAATGACAGTTGCCTCTTTCCAAAAGGTGGGAAAGTAGCTGAATTCGAAGCAGGCGTTGAAGATTATGGCAAATAAGGTGATCACCTGCTCCAAAAAGTGTTTAAGGGCTTGGTTGGAGATGCCATCCGCACCCGGTGCTTTTTTGGGCTTAAGTCCTGTGATAGTAGATGAAATCTCATCTTTGGACACAGCGATAGGGTCAGAAGCGGTGGGGGGCGAGTTCCGGCGACGGACCACGTCCTCCGTTGGATATGTAGGGGTCAGTGGGTTGTGAGCTGGGAGAGCATTGAGCGGTGACGCTTTTGGCGAAGCACTCAGCCTTTTCTTCGTCCTCGAAGGCAATAGAGCCGTAGGGACGAGACAGAGGGGGAGTGTGCGTGATAGCGTCTATCCGGAGGACTCTCGCCATCTGGTTGTGTTGTGTTGTTTGTGTTTGTGTGTGTTGGAGTTTGCGTTGAAGGCGGTGGGCTGCGAGTTTATACTCGGGAGTGGGATAGCGTGCAGCTCTACTGAGAGCAGCTTTTTTGGCTTTTAGTAGTTTGCTAATATCTAGGGGAAGACTAGTTTTAGCAACCGGAACAACCTTTTCATTCTCATTAAGAGAGGATGTTATAAGAGAGGTGAGATTTTCGACCGCGGTGTCTATTTTCCCCGTACTGTCGAGGACGTCGGAAGAAAGGGTTATGGGAGGGTCCGAAGAGTCTTTAGCCGAGGCTAGAGAATTCCTGAAGCCCTTCCAGTTGGTGTAGGTTTTGGAAGTGGGAGTTGGAGTTGGCTGATGGCCAAGAAGGAGGGATACAGGATGGTGGTCGGATCCCAGATCATCGAGAGACTCGATTGCTCTAAGGTTAAGGGAGAGTCCTTTAACTAGAGCAAAGTCTAGCACGTCAGGAGCGTAGTTAATGTTGTCGGGATAGTGGGTGACAGGGAGGGGGCTGTAGACAGTCAGGTCGAGAGACTGAGTGATATTGAGCAGCACTCTGCCACCACTAGTAGTAGTGCGGCAGGTCCATTCAGTATGCTTGGAGTTAAAATCTCCAAACATACATGACTGAGTCGCCTAATGCAAGGATGGCTTCGAAATCACTCTTAACGGGGAGTGTTCCGCTAGGGATATAGCAAGAGGCTATAATGATAGACTGGTGTCCAGTCATGGCTAATCTAGTGATAGTGGCTTCCATACTGGTAAGCGTCGAAGTGGGGATGTTGGAGCAATGAAGGGACTTTTTGTAATAAATGGCAGTACCGCCGCCTTTGCGGTCGGGTCTGTCTTTACGAAGAAGTGAATAATTTATAATAGAGAGGCCTTTAGAGACCTTAGGGCTGAGGTCAATCTCCTGAAGGAGGAGGAGGTCGGCTTCGCGATCTCGAAGAAATAGCCTAAGCTCTGAGAGGTTATTTCGCAAACCGCGGATATTGAACGAAACAAGCGATAAACCCTTTGGTTTGATGCGACCGTGCGATATTGCGGGAGCAGAGGGCTCCGGCATAGTGTTATTACAACGACCTTAGTAGGTCGATTTGCTCAGCAAGAGCAAGGAGACGGTCCTGAGGGGACTGAGCAGCGCGCAGTTTACGCGCAAGGATAGAGATTTCCCTATATTGATCTTATTCATAGTGTTAGACACTAGGCTTAGATCATCTACTATAGGGTCTGCCTGTTTTTGTGGGTCGGCGGAGGGCCGCGGGATATTATTTGCCTTTGGGAACCAAGGGTTTATTGGGAGTGGCGCAGGCTGGGAGAGCGGAAGGCTCATAAGGGACCGTGGAGGACCCTAAGGTGGCCGATAGGGGCCCTGAGGGGCCCGATAGGTGCCCTGTGTGGGCTGACATGAGCCCTGAGTGAGCTGTGGTAGGAGCTGGCCCTGGCGGGGCATGCGGCTTCCAAGAGCCGGGAAATTTCGGTCATTGACCTAGGGTGGAGCTTTGTGGCTCAGAAGTAGGCGAGGAGCGCGAGGGCAGCCTCTAAAGTTGGCCGGGTGGCCAGTTTGACCGCGACACATGCGGGTGGAGATTCGGCATTTTTGGGCCGAGGGCACTCTTTCGAGTGATGGGGTTCTAGGCTCTTAACGCCCCTGGGTGGGGCTGAGCAGTTGGCTGCCGCGTGCCCATAGAGTTGGCAGTGGTGGCACTGCGCTGGGTAACCGCGCCGGTGTGGGGCTTCGACCTTTACACGCGACAGGCCGCACACAGTGCATACCTCGCGGAAGATGGCCTTCGCCTCCAGCACATTGGTAAGAACGAGGAGGGCGAGGTTAAATCTCTCGCCCCTGCTGCTGTGCATCTTGTGCACAGCCTCTATGAGGAAGCCTTGGGATTTAAGGTCTTCCAGAAATTGACAGAAGGAACTCCGCGGAGGACCGCCTTGATTTTTCTTTTTTCGGCGAGAGCGTATGTGTGATAGGATACACGCTCGGCCGTGAAGAGACGGGTTATATTCCGGAAGTCTTCTATAGACGCTGGCATTATTTTGATGGCCTCGCCGACATTGGTGGCTTGGTCATATTTGAAACCCTTATCGTAGAAGGTTTTGGACAGCTGTGTAAACTTCGCCTTATCTCTGAGAAAGACAGGGGGACTTGGCGTTTAGCCAGTTTGGGAGACAGTGGGTTGCTGGCTTGGCAGTAGTGTCTTGCGACTATGAGGGGGCAGCGTTTGGGGGTGCGGAGGTAGGGGTAACGATGGGGGCTGCGGAAGTTGAGGCAGCGGCGGGGGATGTGCGGGCGGCGGCGGCGGCCGCCGGGGCGGGGGGAGTGCGGGAAGCCGCGTAACGCTTCGGGCCGCGCTTGGATTTCACTAGCGTGAAATGGGCTGAATCGGTGACCGTTCCTTTGGAGTCGGATGATTCCGGGGAGCCGGTGGAGCTGTGGGCTGTCCTCCCGGAGAAGAGGTAACGGACGTGTTGTCCGAGTGCTCTATATCGGAGTCGGGGGACCCGGCGAGTCGGTCTGCGGGGCAGCCGCTTGGGTCGCGAGGAAAGCCGCGACGGCGGGCGGGGGGACACATGCCTTAGGGGCAATGGGAGAAAAGGTGTTGACGAGAGCGGTCTCGTTGATTTGGATGGGTAGGCCTGTGGCTTGTACGAATTGGGCGACCACGGCCATAAGTTGGCTCGCAAAATTGCTCATGTCTGTGGCAGACATGTTTATAGACATGATTTGGACAGGGGGGTGACTATTTTAATCTAAGAATCTAGAGATCCCTGTTCTTAGAAGAACAGGGCCTTGGGTGGTAGATGGGGAGGACTGATGCTCTATTCCCAGAATCTGAGCTCCCTATGTTACGACAAGAACAAGGGCTCGCTCTGAGAAGAGCAATAGACGTTCTTCCAAGAACAGTAACAACAACAAAGTAACAGCATAAAAATAATAAAACAATAACAGAAAAAATTAAAAATAAAAATCAAACAAAAAATAAAGCAAAGCGTGCTCGAACCTCCCCGCCGAAGCGAGGGGGCAAGAACGGTGCGAAAACAAAGGAACTCACTGACAGCGTCTGCTCGGCCGGGGAGAACGGGGCGCGCGGGCGAGAGATTGCACACCGCACGAGGACGGAGCGCGGACTGAATGCGACTCAAGGAGACAAAGTTTGTACTATACATCATAATGAAAATTCAAATGATACCGCGATTCACTCGAAGATACCGCCATCTAGTTAGCACAGGAAGAACTAAATTAACTTGAAAAGTTTGTTAGCTAAACATTCCGCCGCCCAAAGACGATTAAAGTCCTTTAAAAAGTGAACATAAAATAAATAAAAACAAAAGAATAAAACAAACTAAATTCTTATAGCTAGTCGGAATCAGCAAGGGGCCGAGGGCACAATTTTGCGACAGGCCTCTTAAAAATATTACCCTTGTATGGTAAAGACACAACTGTTGTGACGCCATCTGCATCTGGGAGCATCCGAATGATTCGTCCCGAAAGCCACTTTCCAGGAGGAAGTCTATCATCTTTTACTAACACGAGAGTACCTATAGCAAGTTCTGGCTGACTCTTGTTCCATTTATAACGTCCATATTTTTTTATAGGATAAGGTGACAAATGAGAACACAGTCAACCTGAAGGTAAGTGGTTGCTGTAGCCAATAGACACCTCCATGTATCATCGATTACGAATCAAAATGCAGATGCGTTAAGATCCGACTGAGATAGGATGCCCCATTTCCAGTATAAAGGGACACCCTTAATACTGGAAATGGGGCATCCGGTTCTCTACAATCACCACACCAAACACAGAAGCATTGAGCCGCTATTTTACACTGGTATTATGTGACAGTGTGGTTTTTCCTCGGTTCATCCGCCCTATTCGTGCTACAACCATGATAAAGCTGTATTACTACTAACTAAATTATCCACTGGGCCTATAATCGGTCTCCTACGTCGTAAGATCGAGAGACGCCCACTTCTAGTCCCGAAAGCAAATATATTATTTGCATTGAGAAAATCCAAACAGCGTTTGAAGTGACATCGTAAATACAGCGTCTGTTTGTCACTCAAAATGCAAAGTAAACTATTGTTCGATATAAAAAGAGGCAAGTGTGTAATATGTCGCAGTTAATCGCCGGTCATCCTGTGGAAACGGGAATTGGCGCCAAAAACATCGACATGTTGAAAGTTTTTGTCATTTTCGCTTTAATGTTTATTGGTCGGTAATTAATTTTGTTTGTATTATATTTAAAGTTCTCCTCAGAAATTTGGCTACAGCGACAACATTTTCGGAAGCTTTTTTATAGAATAAAGGTGATAAACGGGCACACAGTCCACCTGATAGTATGATCTCGATTAAGAATCAAAACGCAGATGCATTGTCAGCCCTGAGGACTAAGATGGAGTGTCTCGTTTCCAGTAAAAAAGGGTTTCCGGATCTCTACACTCACAACACAAAACACAACAGTATTAAGCTGCTATTTTATGCTGGTATTCTGTGAGAGCGTGGTCCTGTCCATGACCCCTGTCGAGTCGACCCATTCGCGCTACAACCATAATATAGCTGCAGCCTGGTTCTACCACATATGAATAGCTGATATAGAGTCCATCGCCTTATTTCGTTCTTTGGGCGTCGCAAAAGGTGACTGGGAGCGAAACGCCAGAAAAATTGCCATTCTACAATCTCGATTACGCCGGATGTACGAGTAACATATCCAGATCAGTGACGGACAACAGCGTCCAATAGTTCACGGACCGCAGTGACCACTTAGCATCAGGAAGACTGTTAGAAGCCTGTTATCCTCGGAACTGTATGGGATAGAGGATTTTGTTATACCCCCACTCCACTGTACAGGAATATTCTAAAATAACAACAAGTGTACAGTTATACGGCCGCGGTGTTTTCAGAGATCCAGCAAAAAAAAGGTCCAATTTTGAGAAGGAAACAGGGAATTACGAGATATTGATTTTGTCAATTTTTATAACGTATAATAATTATAGTATTAACAATCGGAGTTGCAGTTGTCCCTTTCAGTTGCCTATAGCTCAGTCCTTTGGACACAGCGCGACAGTAATATATCGGTAAAACTTATTCTTCAAATTTCTCGCAGCTCGGATCGCAATAGACAACACAAACTCTCACGCCTGTTACACAGAGTGGTATGCAGAGAGTACAGACGTCTATAACGTCCTATAGACCAAATTTCGGTCACTCCGGCCAGCCTCAACGCAGATAGCCATCGGCGCAGGACAGGATTATAGTGCCCAAGTGTATGCGCAAGTGTGTACTCGTAATCCGATGGGACGGTAATACTACACGACCGTAGATAGATCAGGTGCAGGATCAATGGTTTTACGTGATTTCCGAGGCGGGGGTGGGGGGTGAGATACCGCCAACTTCTTGACTCCGGGCAGCTACTTTCTAAATTCTAAAGGTCTTTTGATATACAATTTTTTTTAATATATAGAAGAGAAGGCAAACGAGCATGCGGCTTTCCCGATGGTAAGTGTTGACTGCCGGCCATGAACCACTGCAACACCAATTATTAGGATTACCCTGGTAATTGGGAATACCCCGAGGCCCGAAACCTGCGGGGCAGAAAGCCCGTGCGGATCACAACGATCGTCAGGGGAATTGCAGGTGCATTGCCGGCCTTTCAAAAAGGAATACACTTACTTCTTGAAGGTCCCTAAGTCGTATCGATCCAGAAAAATCACCGGTTTTCGATTCGGAAATTTCAAATAGAAGTCGTGTAGTGAATTAATCAAAAATTATCTCTATATTAGTAGATTTCTGCAATCTGCGCATTTAATGATAATCTACATACAACTATCTAATGTTAAATGAAACTTGTGATATGGATTTTATCGCGCTTAATTTTATCTTTTTAATTCCCAACGTTTCGGGTGCACCCATAGCAATGAACAACAAGACACATAATATAATTCTGCGTAGATCGGATCCAAAGTAGTAATTAAAAAGCTGAAGTTAAAAACATGAGATGTTTGACGTTCCAATGTCATTGTTAGCCCAGTTCAGATTTTGAATATAAATGTTTTTTCCGATCTAAGCAGAACGAGTTTACAGTATCTTAAAGTCTTGCAGTTGTAAGTTTGGGTTTGGATTAAATTTTGTTAATTACATTATCCAAGCAGATGGTAGCACATATCAATCTTCTCTATTGAAATTGGGATGTTTTTATTTTATTTTAATATCCTCGCAAATCATCCTTGGTAGGAATCGGTGTTCTGTTGTGTTGTGGTCTATGAAGTCTTATTTAATACCGATCTTAAAATGTTCACAAACTGCCATGACTTCCCGAAGAGAAATTAAAAACTTCAAATTAAATACGATAAAATACGTAAAATTAATTTAATTTAGTGAAGTATTCGCGTAGATATATAAAATCATTATCTAATGTTGCTGCACACAGGTCACCTCTGTGCTACCGGCTCGTCATGCAGCTCATGCGGCAGCGAGTGCGTGTCCGCTTGCGGCACGAGACGCTTCCGCACTTGCTGCTTCAACTACCTGAGGAGGAAGCGCGGCCCCGAACTGTTCGAGGTGACGTGATTTTTTTTTCTACAAATAAGAGTGACAAACGTGGTTTAGCCATATTGCAGATATATTGTAGCTGTAGCACGAATGGTCTCGAACGGGGAAGGACCACCAGCGTAAATTTTTAGTGATGATGCCGTGTTTTGTATGGTGAGTGTAGAGAACTGGAGACCCTTTATACTGGAAACGAGGCGTTCCACCTTAGTTCTCAGGAGTGACAACGCATCTGCATTTTGATTCGTAATCGACGATAGATGAAGACGTCTCTGGGCCGCAGCAACCAGTTACCATCAGGTGGACTGTGTGCTCGTTAGTCACCCTTAACTTATAAAAAAACTACACACTCGTTTCTCGCTGATCTTATCTAGCTTATAGCTCTAGTCGCTTCTCGTTCATCATTGGCGGTGGGACAAGTGCCTAAACTTAACTTTGAAATATAATATTTTTCAAATGGTTACAGTTGTTCCCGAAATATATATATATATATACAAACATATGTACAAAACTCGCACTTTCTCTTTATAATATTAAGTATAGATTTAAGTATGTTTTACTTTGGAAAACCATATTATTACATTCAGTGGTATGGTTTGCAGATCAAGTCGGCGAACGGTGTTAGTCATGTCGTAGAGAACTTCGGAATACATGAGGCACCTCCTCAATTCGAGGAACCAAAGCTGTGGTGGATGAACGTGCTCTCTAGTGGAAATCCTGACTTCGATACCTACGAAGATTGAAAACCTAAGATGATAAGCTTAGCATTATAAATATTTTTATTGTACATAGGTACCCATACAAGGAAAATTTTGTAATATTTGATTTAAAAATAAATACTTCATTCTATTAAACAGGCTGTTTATTTGAATACCATCGTAAAATAGCAGTTAATCCTACCCTGTCTGGTATGGTGAGTGTAGAGAACCAAAAAAGCTATTTATTGGAAACTATATGAAATGCCATATTCCATCTCGGCTCAATTTACATTGTGGCGGAATGGAATGGAACGAAATCGTCAATTTAGCCGCGATACGCGGGAAAGTGGGCCACTTCGCCTTCGGGCTATACAACAATCACCTTGGGGCTGTAGAAAAGTTAATGTAAATTTCACGCCTTTCGCGCCACTTCCCTCGAATTCAACAGACCTCACCGACAGTAGCTACAGGAAACCTTGGTAATTCCCCGAAAGACATGCGACTTCTTTTTTGGCTCATATCTAGTTTGCGCGTTACACAATTAACATAAGAATAATTTTACTATGTACAATTTCGTTACAAAAATTCGCTTCCATTTCGTTTAGCAGCAGTCTAAATTGAGCCTAGTCTACGTGTTGGTGTAAATTACATTAAAATATTCCGTTACAATGATAGATAGATGCACGTGAAGCTACTGAAAGTGTGTTGGAAAGAATCCTTCCACCTAGTAAAACTTTACGACGTGAGTGACCTACATCCAGCAGTAGACTGCTCACACACTGATACGCTTGAGATTTAAAAGATTCAATATTTTTTTTTATAGAATATGTGTGACAAACGAGCACACAGTTCTATCTGATGATAAGTGGTTGCTGTGGCCATAGACGTCTACATCTATCCTCAATTAAGAAACAAAATGTAGATGACGTATTCATACTTTTTAATACGTGGTAAAGCCACGCTGTAGCTATGTTATGGTTGCAGCACGATTGAGTCAGCTCGACCGGGGTCAGAATCACGCTCTTACAGAATACCAGCGTAAAATAGCAGCTTAAAACTGCTGTGTATCGTATGGTAAGTGTAGAAGATCCGGAGACCCTTATTTACTGGAAACGAGGCATTCCATCTTAGTTCTCAGGAATGACAACGTATCTGCGTTTTGATTCCTAATCGAGGATTAACCGAGGTTCCTCGCGTGTCCGGCTAGCTGCTAGCAATATTCCGTTTATCTAATCACGTGGCAATAGCGACGACTAGGGATGGGCAAGTGAAAAACCATATCGATATATATCATATCGATATTTTTAAACATTATCGATATATTCACGTGATGAATATCGATATATCGTCATGTTTTTTATAGTATAAGGGTGATACATGAGAACACAGTCCACCTGATGGTAATTGGATGCTGTGGCCCACAGATATCTACATTTTAACCTCGCTTAAGAAATAAAATTCAGATGCGTTGTCACCCTTCAGGACTGGGATGGAATGCTGAGGAAACGGTTGGTTCAACAACATACAAAGCATTTTTAGTGTATTGTGAGAGCGTGGTGCTCCCGGTGTTACAACCATAATAGCTGCAGTGTGGCTCTACCACGATGAAAATTGTTTTGCATAGTGTTGTAGGATAAGGCTCAAAATGGTATTACTGGACGGTTGGATGACGAAAAAAAACGACAACGACACAAGAATTTTTTGCAGCTTCTTTTGTTGCTTAATGTTTTGTCGGTTAATACATTTTAAAATATATCGAAATTAATACGAATTTGATACGACACGATGAATATTGAATATCGATATATCGCGAATTCTAAATATTGACGATATATATATATATATATATATATATATATATATATATATATATATATATATATATATATATATATATATATATATATAAAAGGTTCTCGAGTGGTAGCCTCGTACCGGTAGGCGAGGTGTAGGGCGACTCCCCACTAGATGGAGTCACGACCTGGTAAGACATGCAGGAAGTCGATGTATGCAGGTGCCTCAGGACCCTGCTTTGTGGCATACCTTGGGGGAGGCCTATGTTCAGCAGTGAACTTGTGAAGGGCTGTAATGATGATATATATATATATATATACCAGAATTGCTCGTTTAAAGGTATAGGATAATAAACGTAAAGCGACATGATCTATTATAAAACATAATTTTGATAGTTCTTGAATAAAACAACTTTTACGAATTTTATCGTCTTTAATTTATTCTATTTTTAATTCCCGACGTTTCGGGTGCTTCTTAACATCCATGGTCATAGGGAACTAAGGTGACTGACGTCCCGATGTCAGTGTTAACCCGAAGTACCTTCAACTTTTAAGCTATTGCATAGCTTCTATCGCGGGCCTTGAGCGCGGGGACCGAATCCAGAAATTCCGTAACAAAAAAAAACCTCACGCTCCCCACTCCGACGGGCACGGAGGTGTGGCGTTGAAAGCCGTGCATCGTCTAACGTCGTTTCAGTTCGGCAGACTTCGGCACGGTGTTTGTGTGCGTGCGACTAGACGTATGCGTGTACACTAGCTGCTAACTCAATGATAAAAATTCCTGAATAACCTTCATGTATTGTAAAATATTAAAAATATTTTAAACAATATTAATTTCTCATTTATTCAATAAGAGAAAAAAAATTGTTTTCTTATCGGTCACCACGCTCAAAAAGTGTAACTTGATTTAATATCAAAGACTTAACTGCATAAATAAAATAAATAAATAATTATAATTGCAGAAGTTGATAAAAAATGCTATGCCATAGCTTTACCGCGGCAGTCACCGAGTGCCACACGCATTTTTTAATTATTATTTATGGTCCGATCTTCGCAGAATGAACTTACTGTGTCTTGCAATCTTGCAGTGGTATGCTTGGGTTTGGTTTTAATTTCACTAATTATAGGGTCCCAAGTAGGTGGTAGTACCCAGCCTTCTTCTTTATTGAAATTAGGATATTTTTTAATTTCAATAGCCTCACGTATCATCCTTGGTAGGAATCGATGACATTTCGCTAGGATTTGTGGTCCATCAAATCTGATGTAATGGTGGGGGTCGTCTAGGATTTGATCACAAACTGCAGACTTCCCGGAACGTTGATGCGTCATAGTTCTGTATGTTCTTATCTTTGCTATATGTTCTTTTACGTGGGTTCTAATTGATCTTTTTGTTTGCCCTATATATGAGAGACCACATTCACAAATCTTTGTTACAGAGAGCACGAGGGATCAGTGACAGCAGCTTCAGCACGACAAGCAGCTTCTGCACAACAAGCTTTAGTAACGCCACCGCATGGCGAAATGATAAAATACTCATGTTTGCGTTGTCAAAATTTATCAAAATTTAAAAAAAAATTGTCATTGCAAAATACAGGTTCTATTACTATTTACTATGTATGTGTATTTACACTAAGGGTTGTATAAATGTTATGTTATGACACATAGTGTGCGTTTGGTAGGAAAAAGCGCTTGTGAGCGCTTACTAGCGCTGAAAAACAAACTATACATAGACATCAACATTTATACTCGAACAAGAATGAAAACGCAGATGCGTTGTCACCCCTAAGGACGAATATGAATGCATTTTTTCCAATAAAAAGGGTCTCCGGTTCTCTATACTCACCACACCAAACACAGCAGCATTGAGCTGCTATTTTACGCTGGTATTCTGTGAGAGTGTGGTTCTTTCACTGTCGAGCCGACCTATTCATGCTACAACCATATAAAAGCTGTGGCGAAACCTTGGTTGGTTCTCCTAATTAGACTTAATCTTTGTTGGTTTGTCTAGATCTAATAAGAATTTAACTGGAACGTTGGAACGTTAGCTGACCCGTTGCCACTATATTAAACTGATCTGTTGGATTATGTCAGTTCCTCTTATTCTACAGTGGATATCATCGTCACGGAATCTATCACGCATTCTATCCGTGACTTTTTTATAGAATAAGAGTGACAAACGAGGACACAGTCCACCTGATGTTAAATGGATGTTATGCCCAATAGACCTCTTCTTTTATTCTCGATTAAGAATCCAAATGCAGATGCATTTCACCCGTGAGGACTAAGATGGAATGCCTCGTATCGAGTAAAAAGAGTCTCCGGATCTCTACACTCACTATACGAAACAGCAGCATTAGGCTGTTATTTTACGCTGGTATTTTTTGAGAGCGTGGTTCTTCCTCGGTCGAGCTGACCTATTCGTGCTACAACCACATTAAAGCTGTGGCAAAACCTTGGTTAGTTCTCCTTATTAGACTTAAATCTTTGTTAGTTTGTCTGGATCTAATCATAATTTGGCTATATATCATAAACACTCACGCCTTTCACCCAAAGTGCTAGGTGGAGAGTACCTACGGACTTCTATTTGGCACGATCCTGACACACTTGCCTAGCCTCCTTTACATCCACATGCCTGCGTATACATGCCCGTCGGTTAAAGGTAATCTTATTCTGGCCCATCTTCAATATATCGCCAATTTATTCGATTAACTTTCGTCTAAGGCGTCCCTTCCTGACTTTACTTTAGATAAATCTTTGGCACTCTTTGTAACTTGTCTACTTGCGCAATTTTTTTAAACTAATTTGAAAATTTTGTAAATTAACTATCTAATCGTACAATATACAAAAATAGACGATCGGTCTACGCTAAAAAATCTTCTGGGCCTGTAATCGGTCTCCTACGTCAGATGATCGAGAGACGCCCACCTCTAGTCCCGAAAGCAAATATATTATTTGCATTGAGAAAATCCAAACAGCGTTTGAAGTGACACTATAGATACAGCGTCTGTTTGTCACTCAAAATGCAAAGTAAACTATTTTTCTATATAAAAAGAGGCAAGTGTCTGATATACCGCAGTTAGTCGCCGGCCATCTTGTAGAAACGGGAATTGGCGCCAAAAACATCGACATGTTGAAAGTTTTTGTCATTTTCGCTTTAATGTTTATTGGTCGGTAATTAATTTTTTTTAATATTATATTTAAACTTCTCTGGAATTTTAACTACATCAACAGACAACATTTTCGGAAGCTTTTTTTGTAAAATAAAGTTGATAAACGAGCACGCAGTCCTCCTGATGGTAAGATCTTGATTAAGAATCAAAACTCAGATGCATTGTCAACCCTGAGGACTAAGATGGATTGCCCTGTTTCCAGTAAAAAATGGTCTCCGGATCTCTACACTCACTACACGAAACACAACAGTATTAAGCTGCTATTTTACGCTGGTATTCTGTGAGACCGTGGTCTTTCCCCGGTCGAGCCGACCCATTTGTGCTACAACCATAATATAGCTGCAGCATGGCGTTACCACGAATGAAAAGCTGATATAAAGTCCATCGCCTTATTTCGTTCTATGGACCTCGCAAGAAGTGACTGGGAGCGAAACGCCAAAAAAATTGCCAGTCAGTATCAAGACCGGTGACGAACAGTAGCGTCCATTTGTAATTCATTGACCACTTAGCATCAGGAAAGCGGTTAGAAGCCTGTTATCCACGGAACTATAGGGGATAGAGGATATTCTTATACCACTACTACACGGTGCATGAAACTTCTTAAAATAACAACAATTGTATGGTTACATAGTTAACAACAATTATACGACTGTAGCATTTTCAGACATCCAGTTAACAAAATCGGTCCAGTTTTAAAGAACGAAACAGGGGAATACGACATATTGATTTCGTCATTTTTTTAAATGTATTACAATAATATTAGCAATGAGAGTTGCAGCTGTCTCTTTCAGTTGCCTAGCTCTGTCGTTTGGCCACAGCGCGACAGCAATATATCGTTAAAAACCTATTCTTCAAATTTCTCGCAGCTCGAATCGCAATAAACAACACAAACTCTCACGCCTATTACGCAGAGTGGTAGGCAGAGAGTACAGACTTCCATTTGCCACAATTCTTATATAACTCTCTCGTTGCTTTCACCTCTATTATACGTATACGTCGGTTAAGGGTACTCTTAATTTGCCCCAACTTCAATATATAATGTCCTACAGACCAAATTTCGGTCACGACGGCCAGCCTCAACGGATACGCAAGCACAGGAGCACTCTCTATTCCCTCACTCTCATAATCCGATGGGACAGTAAACCAACACGACCAGAGAGAGATCAGGCGCAGGATCAACGATTTTACATGCTTTCTGTGGCACAGGGGTGAGACTCCGCCAACTTCTTGACTCCGGGAAGCTACTGAGAATTTCATATACCGTTTTCTAAATCCGTCCGTGACCTCTGAACTAATTGGATTTTGACAAATTTAACTCAATCGATATATCAGTTGTGTAGGTAACCATTGACATGTTACACCATGTCAATTTTAGCATAGATACTATATCGTCATCATAAAACAAATATGGTGGACGTTAACTGTCAAAAAATTTGGATCTAAATAAAAGTAAATCAAAAAGAAAATTAATCGTGTACATATTGTGTTCAAAATAGATATAGTAATTTTTGTGGGTAAACTTCAACTTCTTTCTGATGTGAAATGAAAATAATAAATAACTTTGGTTGCAGTTCTGTGTCCTGCAGTGGTATTTTGATATTGTTTTTTTTTTTAATATAGAAGAGAAGGCAAACGAGCATGCGGCTCTCCCGATGGTAAGTGTTGACTGCCGACCGTGAACCACTGCAACACCAGGGGAATTATTAGGATTATCCGAGTAATGGAGAATGCCCCGAGACCCGAAACCTGGTAGGCAGAAAGCCCATGCAGATGACAACGATCGTCAGGGGAATTGCAGGTGCATTGCCGGCCTTTCAAAAAGGAGTAAGCTTATTGCTCTTGAAGGTCCCTAAGTCGTATCAATCCAGAAAAATCACCGGTTTTCGATTCGGAAATTTCACATAGATGTCTTGTAATGAATGAATCAAGAATTATCTCAGTATTAGTAAGATTTCTGCAATCTCCGCATTTAATAATAATCTACTTACAACTATCTAATGTTAAATGAAACGTATGATATGGATTTTTATCTTTTTAATTCCCAACGTTTCGGGTGCACCCATGGCAATGAAAAACAAGACACATAATATAATTCTGCGTAGATCGGATCAATAGTAATAATTAAAAAGCTGAAGTTAAAAACCTGAGGTGTTTGACGTTCTAATGTCATTGTTAGCCCGACTACCTTCAGCTTTTGAACATAAATGTTTTTTCCGATCTAAGCAGAGCGAGTTTACAGTATCTTAAAGTCTTGCAGTGATAAGCTTGGGTTTGGATTTAATTTTTTTAATACATTATTCAAGCAGATGGCACCCATCCATCTTTTCTATTGAAATTGGGATGTTTTTTTTAAATTTTAATAGCATCGCAAATCATCCTTGGCAGGAATTGGTGTTCTTTTGCGAGTAGTGGTCTATCAAATCTTATGTAATACCAGGGACGATCTTGAAAATGTTCACAGACTGCAGACTTCCCGGAGAGCAATTATAAAAGTTAAAATTAAACGCGATGAAATCCGTAATATTAATTCAATTTAGTGAAGTATTCGCATAAATACATGAAAGCATTATGTAATGTTGCTGCACACAGGTCACCTCTGGGCTGCCGGCCCGTCATGCAGCTCGTGCGGCAGCGAGTGCGTGTCCGCTTGCGGCACGAGACGCTTCCGCACTTGCTGCTTCAACTACCTGAGGAGGAAGCGCGGCCCCGAACTGTTGCAGGTGACGTGATTTTTCTACAAATATTAGTGACAAACGCGGTAGAGCCATGCTGCAGTTATATTATAGTTGTAGCACGAATGGTCTCGAACGGGGAAGGACCACGCTCTCACAGAATACCAGCGTAAAATTTTAGTATTGCTGCCGTGTTTTGTATGGTGAGTGTAGTGAACTGGAGACCCTTTTTACTGGAAACGAGGCATTCCATCTTAGTCCTCACGGGTGACAACGCATCTGCATTTTGATTCGTAATCAAGGATAGATGTAGATACTGCTGTGTTTCGTATTGTGAGCTGAAAACTATTCTATAACTATTTGATTCTTAATAAATGATTGAATGTAGATGTCTATGGGCCACAGCATCCACTTACCATCAGGTAGACTGTGTGCTCTTTTGTCGCCCTTAACTTATAAAAAAGCTACACACTCGTTTCTCGCTGATCTTATCTAGCTTATAGCTCTAGTCGCTTCTCGTTCATCATTAGTGGTGCGACGATTGCCTAACTTTGAGCTATAACATTTTTAAAATAGTTGTTCCGGAGATTACCGTACATATATATACAAACATACAAATATCGCACTTTCTCTTTATAGTATTAAGTATAGATTTAAGTTTGTTTTACTTTGGAAAATCATATTATTAAATTCAGTCATATGGTTTGCAGATCAAGCCGGCAAACGATGTTAGTCATGTCGTAGAGAACTTCGGAATACATGAGGCACCCCCTCAATTCGAAGAACCAAAGCTGTGGTGGATGAACGTTCTCTCTAGTGAAAATCCTGACTTCGGTAGCTACGAAGATTAAAAACCTATAGCAATTAATTTAGTAATACAAATTATATCTATTGTAAAAACTAAT
The DNA here is from genome assembly GCA_907164705.1 of Parnassius apollo. Taxonomy (NCBI): domain Eukaryota; kingdom Metazoa; phylum Arthropoda; class Insecta; order Lepidoptera; family Papilionidae; genus Parnassius; species Parnassius apollo. The sequence continues at coordinate 1,270,561 of CAJQZP010001211.1, read as the reverse complement.
ACTAGGAATTTTTTGTAAAATTTGATTTGAAAATAAATACTTAATTCTGTTAAACTGGCATTTTATTTGTGACACCAATTCAATTGAATACCGTAATCAACCCTGGGGATGAGGTGGTCGCTTCCAAGCTGTTTCTAAAATAAATTTTGTAAATATTTTATGACCATTGACATTGTAATTTTTTTTAAAGTCCTGCTGGGTTTCTTGCTGGTTCTTCCCAGGACAGAGGTTTTTTTTCGAACCAGTGGTATAGTGTAAAATTGACTTTCAATAAGAATTACTTGTTACTACTTGCGTTGTGACACCAAGTCAATTGAATACCAGAGTAAAATAGCAGATTAATGCTGCTGTGTTTCGTATGGTGAGTGTAGAGAACCGGAAACGCTTTTTATTGGAAACATGGCAATCCATCTTAGTCAACAAGTTGGTGTACATTACATTAATAGATTCCCTAACACAAATAGACAGATCCACGTGAAGCTAGTAAAAGTGTGTTAGAAAGAGTCGTGGTAGCTCAGATGGTTAACGTAAAATCACAGTACGAGAGTAACCAGAGTTCGATTCCCGCCGGAACCAACGAAATTGTTAATTGCAGTTTTAAGTGCTGATTTACCAAGCGCTCGGTGGTGAACGGAAAGGTGAGGAAACTTGCGTTTTTGATAAATAAGAATAAAAAATATTTCGAAGACATGTGAAGTTCCCAATACGCATTGGGGCAGCATGGCGGACAAGTCTTTGCCCTAAAACCCTCTCAGAAATGAGCGGAGGCCTGTGTGGAACTTATATAGGCTGTAACTTTAACTTTAACTTAAGCAAGAGTCCCCACACCTAGTAAAACGACGTGAGTAACACATATCCAGCAAACTGTTCTCGCACTAATACGCTGGAGATTTAAAAAATTTAAACGAACATTTATTTTATAGAATAAGCCTGACAAACGAACATATAGTCCACCTGACAGTAAATGAATGATGTGGCCCGTATACATCTACATTTATCCTCAATTAAGAAACAAAATGTAGATGACGCATTCATGCTACAACGGTAATATAGCTGCAGCGTGACTCTATCACGTATAAATGTTTGTAAACTGTCTCCGCGGTACGAGATATAATCATAGTGCGTGGGTGAGGTAAAGTTTTAAATAATGTTTTAGGAAAAATAGTAAAATAAAATATATCAACTGCCTTTCAAACTACTTATTAAATTACCTACCCATCTTATTGTCTATAAAAATCTAACACCCGCAAAGATTCACTGCTAATCACATTCCTCTGCCTTTGCAGAGAAGATTAGCCTTAATAGTCTTGTTATCAAGTGGATGAACGTCTCTCACAATAGGAACCCGCTCCCAACCACCGGTCTGGGTTATACTTCTGGCGTAAATGTGAATACCAGCACTGATCAGAATTCATAATTTCTGGCATCTTTGTTTTTATAGAAGTGGGGGAAAACTAGCTTGTGGTTCAGCTCATGGTTAGTTTCAACTACCGGCCATGAACAACAGCACCAGGAGAATTGCAGGTGCGTTGCTGGCCTTTTAAAATAGGATTGAGCTCGTTTTTTGAAGGTCCCTATGTCGTATCAGCCTGGAAAAATTTCAGGTGGTAATCGATTCCAAATATTCCATAGATTCTCATAGGAGGATATCTGTCTATCTCCTGATTTAAATATATTATTAAAAATATATTATTATTTGTTTCCCTCTGTCGTCTCTTACGAAACCCACAGATCGATATGGGGAGTGACCATAGAATACTATAATACAGAATAGAATGGCTGTCAACCTTCTTTTGTACGAGGATCGGCGTCGCCGGGAGCACACATACAAGCAATTACGTCGTATTATCACTCCTACAAGCCCGATTCGCTGTGCTGTCCGAGCGAATTGACACATTTTAGATTTTTGATTAATGCTTTTGACTTACTTTATTGTTGTTTCTAATATTCACAAAATATAAATAGTTTCGACTTAGTGGTTGTAGAATATATCTCCTTTATTTAAATTCCATTTCCTGCTGTTCTTTCAACGCGTAACTATTGCATGATTTGCCATTTTTTAAATAATTTGCATGCAGCGACGCTTAACACGAAAGTTGGAAACGATTGATTGTGTTGACATTTATACGTGTGAATTGACATGTTAGTGACATGATAGTGGCTACAGGGGCTCCGCCTACTCCTCCGTTCTATTATGTATGTATTATAGTATTCTATGGGAGTGACCCTTACTCATTCTAAACTAAAAATAAGCAAGAAAGGCTATAGACAGCATACAAATTATTAGCCATTTAAAATTTGATACGTGGTAAAGTCATGCTGTAACTAGTGTACGTGGTAAAGTATAGCAAAAATGGGTGAAGACCAAGCTCCTGCAGAATACTGCAGAATTCGTATGGTGAGTGTAGAGAAACGGTAACCCTTTTTACTGGAAACGAGGCATTATTCCATCTTAGTCCTCAGGGGTGACAACGCATCTGCGTTTTAGTTTGTAATCGAGGATAGATGTAGATATCTATGGGCCACACCAACCACTTACTATCATATGGAGTGTGTGCTCGTTTATTTATTTATTTTATTAGATGTACACAACAGTTTACATTCAATTTTACGTAACATAAATATCTATTATATACAAAATTTTGACCTGGAATACAAACCAAAAACATACAGTTGCAACATGCATTGTCCGTAAACATATATATGTATATGTATTACTCAAAAAAATAAACAATTTATAAATTTAACAAATTTTACGACAATTTAGTAAAAGTTTTATTATAACGATAAATAATTAATGTGGAGTTGACTTGAAGTAGTGGAACAGTTGAGTACGAAGCTCATTTACATTATTATCAAAGACATCAATGTCCTTACCTGACTCAGTCAGAATTATATCATTATAAGAGCGACACATTCGTGTTAAAGGATTGTAAAATGAAGTATTGTTCTTATAGACGTTAAAACGCGTCAAGACGACGCCTTGGATTTGACTTAATATTAAAATTGATTTGGGATAATAGATTTGGGGAAACAATTTTGCAGTGTATTAGTTTATGTAAGCAAAGAATATCTTGTATATCTATTATTAATATCTTGCACGTCTATTACGCAGTGATGAAACTCCAAATGCAAGTAGTCTCTCCTGATAAAACGGTAGCTTGCGACTTATTTTCAGCCTATAACTAACTATCTTATGAGCTTTGTTTTGGATCTGTTCTAAACGCTTGGAGTGCACTTCGTAAAATGGAGACCATACAACAGAACCATGCATGCCAAGAGTACTTCTTATCAAAGCATAGAAGAGATGTATAAATGTGTATGGTTTTTTGAAATGTTTGGTTGTTCTGGTAATAAAACCTAATGTTTTGTATGACTTAGAAATAATGTGATCATAATGATTTCTGAAAGTAAGTTTCTGAAAGTAAATTTGTCACCCATATCTTATAAATGAGTTGTTGATAAGTTTGAGTGAGTTTTGTCATCCCAAATCCGCTTCTTACGACACTCACCGGACGTCACGACGACGACGTTGGGTGATGAATCATTTCAAGCCGCTTCGAAACGGCACGTTTTATTCTTCAGATATTATAAAAAATTAATACTGGCCCTTTTTTCAGAACAGCCTTGGTCTTCTTGAGTAGTGATTTGAGAATCAAACAATAATTTGTTTTAGATGATTTAATAGAAATGTTTCTTTTTTTACATAAATTCTGCTAAAAAATTTTAGAACTTCTTGCAGCAAAAAGTTAAGTTAAATAACTTTTCAATATAAACGGTTTGTAGCAGAAAATAAATTTTCACTAACACCTTCCGAATTGTTTTTTATAGTATAAGAGTGACAAACAACACACAGTCTACCTGATATTAAGTGGAAATTGTGGCCATGTGGCCAAGGGTTAAATTAGGATAAATGTAGATGTTATTATTATATTATATTATCTACATTATTGAATCCTCTGTTTTTCTTGGCATCACTCTCGACTAAGCTAAGCTTCAGTAGAGCTCCCATATATCTAAACTAGCAAACAGACTAAGCTCTGCAGCTTATGCTGTAAAAAATATGAGAGATCTCACTAGTGTCGAGACAGCTAGATTAGTTTATTTCAGTTATTTCCATAGCATAATGTAATATGACATTTTGCTATGGGAAAATGCGGCTGACTTAGAAACTATTTTTGTTTTGTAGAATAGGCAAAAACCGAGTGAGTCTCTTAGAGAAAACTTTAAAAAATAAGTATATTAACTTTGGCCTTTCAGTATATATATGAAAATTTGATGTATGTTCACAAAAACAAAGGTAGTTTTAGTAAAAACGTGATATACACTCTGTAAGCACTAGGAACAAACACAAGTTTTCCAGTTTCTCAACTCCACAGAGTTAGTAATTCATTCTTGAGGCAATGTATACGCATTACAACAAAATCCCAGAAAATATACAAGGTCTCTCTATTACCAAGTTTAAATATTTAACTAAACAAAAACTGTATAAAAAGGGTTATAATGATATGAATGAATACATGCTTGATAATAACCCCTGGGAATGAGGTGGTCGCTTCCAAGCTGTTTCTAAAATAAATTTTGTATCTAAATATTATGGTCACACATTGACAATGTAAAATATATTTTTTTTAAAGTGTCGCTGGGTTTCTTGCTGGTTCTTCCCAGGACAGAGGTTTTTTTCGAACCAGTGGTAAAGTATAAAATTGACTTTCAATAGGAATTACTTGTAATCTATAATGAATAAAAAATATATTCTATTCTATTCTATTCATTTATCCTAGTTTAAGAATAAAATGCGGGTACGTAAAATGAAAATAAGGATGCGCTTTGATTCGATTGCGAAACTAAAAATAAGCAAGAAAGGCTATATACAGCACACAAGTTTTAGCCATTTAAAATTTTATACGTGGTAAAGTCATGTTGCAGCTACATAAGTAGTATAGTTGTAGCAAGAGTGGGTGAAGACCACACTCTTGCAGAATACCAGCGTAAAATAGCGGCTCAATGCTGCTGTGTTTCGTATGGTGAGTACTTTAAAGAAATAAATATATTAACTTTGGCCTTTCAGTATATATACGAAAATGTAATGTATGTTTACAAAAACAAAGGTAATTTTAGTAAAAAATAGTGATATACACTCTGTAAGCACTAGGAACAAACACAAGCGTTCCAGTTTCTCGAGTCCACAGTGTTAGTAATTCATTCTTGAGGCAATGTATACGCTATTAAACGTCTCTCTATTACCATATTTAAATATTTAATTAAACAAAAACTGTATAAAAAGGGTTATTATGATATAAATGAATAAATGCTTGATAATAACCTCTGGGAATAAGGTGGTCGCTTCCAAGCTGTTTCTAAAATAAATTTTGTAAATATTTTGTGACCATTGACATTGTAAAATATTTTTTAAAGTCCCGCTGGGTTTCTTGCTGGTTCTTCCCAAGACGGAGGTTTTCTTCGAACCAGTGGTAAAGTGTAAAATTGACTTTCAATAAGAATTACTTGTAATCTATATTGAATAAAAATTATTTTATTCTATTCTATTCATTTATCCCAGTTTAAGAATAAAATGCAGGTACGTAAAATGAAAATAAAGATGCGCTTTGATACGATTGTTTTAAGTCTAAACTAATTCCGCCTATGTTTTGTAAATCTTAATATATATAAATTACGTGTCACGTTGTTTGTCCGCGATGGACTCCTAAACTACTTAACCGATTTTAATCAAATTTGCACACCGTGTGCAGTTTGGTCCGACTTGAGAGATAGGATAGTTTTTTTGCCCATGAGTGACCCACAATTTTTTTTGGGAATTTAAGGATTTTTAATAGGACATAACAAACTACTACACTACTAAAGGGTCGTCGAAAAGGGCAGAACAACATCTTCCTGGCAAGCTAGTATATGATAAAATGTAGACATAGCGTTGCTATTGCTAGATGGTCAGACGCCTCCCGTTTCAAACAATATCTAGATCTCCAACAAAATATAAAATCTCTCGAGCTCTCACATAAATAAGATTAAACTGTTTTAACGTTTAGTACAGTGCTGCGAGCTGTAGGTTCAATCCCGCACGAAACATACATTTGTAATGGCTTAGGTACTAAAAATCGCTAAAAACTATCCGGGTCTAACTGTCTTTCCATGTGCATTAATGTGTCAATTTAAAACGAAATTCGTCATAAAAATATTTTAATAAAAAAGTTTTAACCGTACGGCAATATTCCTGGCACAATATAATATTCTGCCGTATTGGAAAACGTATTTTAAGCACAGACTATTATCTGTGATTCTAAATTTGAATAACTCTTCAAAAAAAAATAATTTTAGTGACAAAATAGGGAGCAGCAAATGAAAAAATGTATCGATAAATTATTTACAAACAGTATCATTATTAATTGGAAAAATATCAAGGTTAAATAGAAAAAAATATCAAGTGTACGTCTTGGTTTGATGTATTGTCAATGTACGATTATAAATTTGAGTCTAATTCACTGTCCTATTAGTCTTATTCAGTCAAACGTATTAGACACTAAATGTTAGCGGATATTATGTTAGGTGAAAATGCGCGAAAACATCAAAAGGCAAACTAGACAGTTCCAATGTCGTACTAAATCTTTATCTCCATCAGCTCGTAAAAGATCGATAGTAGAATAATTGATAAGAAATACAATCTTTATAATACTAGTTACGCTTTTAAAAAAATTTAAATTAATTATAATTACAAAACTAGGGATGCAAATGAAAAATAATTATATCGAGACGATATTTAGAAACCGTATAGTTATTTATTGGAAAAAATATCAAGGTGTTTACATTGTCAATTGGATAACTGTAGGTCTGATGTGTTAATGTCAATATGTGATAAATAACTTGCATCTGTTTCACTATATTTAAGTCATATTGACGAAGTATTCAAGAAAAATTAAAGCTAACATTTAGGCTCTAAATGTTAAACGTTATTTTAGATAATAATCTCTCGAATAAATCAAAAGGCAAGTGGACAATACCCACTGCATCCTCTTTTGTATCACATCTTTTCTCCGTAAAAGATAGAATAGAAAAAGTAGAACGATTGATAAGTAATAAAAGCTTTTTTAATACTTGTTAATATTTTATTAACCATTTCAAAAATATACTTACATTTATCTTATAATTAGTTTATGATATTGTTATTTATGAACATTTAAATTTTATGTCTATCCAGCCATATAGACATAAAAATCAAAAAACCCGCACGAATCCTTTGCCCTAAAGGCAATCATCACAGACTATACACTATTGCAGCCCTGTCATGATTTCTTTAGACGTCGAATAGCGCCTGCAATCGATTATCATCCACTGTACCATCAAACACATACGGTTCAAAGTCGCTTGAAATAATGTGGCTCAGCCATTGCCTGGGTATTTCTTCGACTACGATCATCGGTAGAGTTGGTCGTTGAATCCTCTCAGCTTTCAAATCACGAATGTATTGCGGTACGAACTGAAACAGAGGCAGTCATTCATTACATTTTCATCTCGTAAGTATTGTAGGTACTATACTGAGAGACGACTGTTGGAATTGTCGCAGAAATGTTATGGCCTCGTTGGTCTAGCGGTTGTAGTAGTGCAACTGCTTATCATGAAGTTATGGGAACGAATCCCAGGTCGGGCCAAAAATCAATTACTGAGTTTTTCCCTCAAGAAATTCTCAGTAGCTGCCCCTGAGTTAGGAACTTGGCGGTGTCTCACCCCCGTGCCTTAGAAAGCACGTAAAACCATTGGTCCTGCGCCTGATCTCCCTCCGGTCATGTCGATTTACGGTCCCATCGGATTATGAGAGAATAGAGAGTGCACCTGTGCTTGCGCATACACTTGGGCACTATAATCCTGTCCTGCGCCTATGGCTAGTCTCCGTAGAGACTGGCCGGCGTGACCGAATTTCAGTCTGGAGGACATTATTATTATGGCCTCATCGCTTACGTCAGACGTACGACAACGGGCAGTAGACTCAAAGGTGCGAGATATATTAAGCAAGACGATCAAGGAAAATTCATCAACGAGAGATGCTAATGTGCTGCTGTAGACCTTAACAGGCCGATAAAGATACAGGAAATGAAGCCTAAAAACGCTACCAATGTTCAAAACTACTGCGATTCAGTGTAATAGTAGCAGTTTAGTAATATAGTACAGTACAAATATAGTTTATGGTTTAGCGGTGTGTGGTGGCGCTACCGTCGCGTCACAAGCGAAACGCACCGAATCCTAAATCGCGCTATCAAAGTTCCGAAGCTTTTGCGCTATATATGGAACAGCTCCGAACTACCCACGGAGCGTTGGTTGCTTCACGGGCAGAACCTTGCTCAGCGGGAGATCTCCCCTTTTCCTTCCACCGATACACTGGTGACCCCGTCGTGAGTTGAACAAGCAACCAACAACCTTTGGATACAACAACTTCACTCTTTTCAGTCTTCAGTTCCTGCAAGCCAGTCTAACTTGTCTACTCACCGCAGATTTATAAGGCAGATTTCTGGCACTTGCTCCTTCACATCGTTCTCACCGGCATCACTTACCTTTACGCACACAACATGCATTCCCCGCCGGTATTAAGGACGCTCCGGTAAACGGACTGCACCATCGATCTCCGGTCTGAGCAAGAGAGAGATGTATTCGCGCCACAAACGAAAAGCACGTAAGCCTAAATCGAGCTATCAAAGTTCGAAAGCTAGCGCGCTATATATATAACAGCCCCGAATTAGCACACGGAGCGTTGGACGCTCCCGGGCATAACACCCTGCACGGCGTTGGATTTACCACAAGTTTTTCCGTTGCTACTTATAAAAGTCCACTGCTAAACATAGGCCTCCCCGATAGCCTCATAGGGGGAGATTTTGCCATGTTGCCACGCTTGTTAAGTTGTAACATTTATTATTCTAAATAGACCATTTAAAATTTATACATACTCGTATAATTGAATTGGACAATATACTTGCTATGAAATTAATTTTATGCGTTGAATGACACGACGGGAGATGAGCTGCTGTGGATAAAAGAACAACAAATAAAATACCTCCTAATAAAGATAGGCACTTACCTGGGGGAAGCGGCGTACGGCCTCTCTCTTGAGGGCTATGTGGGCACGATGAAAATTGCATTGCATTGCGATGACAATGGCGGCGCGCGTATAACTTCCATCATCTCCCTTTTCTACTTGGCGAGGACCAAAGATGCGTCCACCAGTATCTAGCTCCCCCCTACTAGGCATGCCCGTGCGGGGAAGGAACGGAAGAGAGGGGGGGATTATGTCAACCAACCCAACTAACAAATACATCAACAAATACGAAATGCAAGGGTGTGCGTTGGCGCAACCGAATGCTTTGAATAGATAAATCACCATTTTTAAAATGTTTGTCTGTCTGTTCGAGCTAATCTTCATAATGGCTGAATCGATTGTGATGAAGTTTATGAACATAATGAGAGCATTGACAGGAGGGATCATGGCTATATTTTATATGAAAATTATGAGTTAAAAAAAACTAAACGAAAATTTGACAGAATAAGTAGTCTTTGATTATCTTATAGATACCACCCAGGCAAATTCAGAGTACACGTTAATCGTCAGTATAATAGACATATATAAATCCACAATCTGAATTTTCGTGTAGAATAGTGTTTAATAAACCCTATTTATCTTTCTACAGAAAAAATACCTTAATACTAGTTGTGTCGGGACCCCGTTTCTTCCTCAGATAGTTGAAACAGCATGACCTGAATTGTCTCGTGCCACACGCAGACGCACATTCACTGCCACACGAATCGCAGGAAAGTCCAGCAGCTAGGAGGTTACCTGTACAGAAAAAAATATCACCTTAATATAGCTTTAATAATATAGTCACCCAATGGAAAATTAATGATATTGATAGACTGAATCGAATCAACGCTCACTTCGTTACACACCGATATATTACTGTTTAACATAGGCTTACCCAGGGTTGTTTTGCCCCAAATTTACATAGAATGTTTAGAATAAGTAATAAGGTGAATGATGAAAAAAAATTGACAGTGGTAGATCCACGCGGCAGCTTTGGTTCAAAAGTATCGAGACGGGAAAGTACCGTTGTACTTCCCCGTTTCGATACTTTTTTAAACTTTCGTACTTCATACTGTTATTTTGTGAGGTCACGACCTCACAAAAGGCGTCTGGAGGCCCAGTCCCCGCTCCACCCTTTCCTAACATGATAATGAAATTTAAAAATAAAAATCTACCCCAGAAGAGCTCTTCCTGAGCGTGGGTGCTCAGGCTGCCGCGCGTACTCTTGGGGGGGGGGGGCAAAATCCTGCATGCTTCTAACAATGCTACAACAAAATAATGCTAAACAGAGAGATAAACCTTGGCGATCCCTGCCTCGCTTACTTCTGCAACATCAGGGGACATCACTCGAACCGTATCGCTAATTACTACGCCAACCTTGCTCTTTTTGACTGAGTCGCATGTATCCTCTCCAGATGTTATCCGTACTTCGTATCTGTCCTGCCCGGGGTACAAAGTAGATCACTTCTTTGTGGCTCGAGCTGGAATTTGCGTATACTTCAAAGAGGTTATCTGTTCTCGATGCCTCGGCAGTCTTAAAGGTACGGACCCGTCCATCCTTTGACCACGTCCTAGTGGCTACAGATTTGATACTTGATCATAATCAGATCGTGATATTTGGCAATTTTAACGCCGACCACGCCGAAAGGCTTGGTTAACGTTTAACCGATCGTGCCAAGAGATCTGTTTTTGACATATGGTCTGCCACAACTGGTTACTTTGCCTACGTGGATTCCAGATGTGGAAGATCATACACCTTCGCTGTTGGACTTTCTGCTGATCTCTCATCAGGACGAATATTATGTTTCTGTCAACGCCCCTCTCAGCTCTTCGGATCATTGCCTAATCCGGAGTGTGGTGCCACTTACACCCCCGACGCTGTTGCGTTCTGCAGGTTGCCGTCGTGTTTTGGCATTACAAGTCGGTGGATTGGAATGAAAAGTCAGTCTTTCTTTGCATTCTATCTATAATTATATATATATATATATATATATATATATATATATATATATTATATATATATATATATATATATAAGAATAGGTACTTTTTATATATATATATATAATATACCTATGGGGGGCGAGTTCGCTTCTCGCCTGCTAACTTTGTCACTGATAGCACTACAACAGGGAATGGAACTATTTATATCATCATCTATGGTACCCATCGGAGGCAGATCTCAACCTTGGTTTGATCGCTCGTGTAAGACTGCATTACGCAGTACGCAGAAATTATCAGGCCTGGACTGACACTTCGATGGCTCGAGAGAGATGTAAACACCAGCAAGCCTAAAAAGAAGTATAACTTCGCCTCTAGGTCCTTCAAAAGAGTTATTACCAAGGAAAAGTATGAACTTTGGCAGAATTGGCGAGAAATTAGTTCGCCTTCCTTCGGGAACCCGTATATTCTGGTCTCTCGCCAAGACTGACCAAGGGAATTTCTGAAAGTCATCACTACCATTTCTGTACAAGAAGGACGACACACTGGCCTACGCCGCAAAAGAGAAAGCCGATCTTTTAGGCTCTCTTTATGCATCCAACTCGATGACAGGAAGAACGCACCGCCAACTATCCCACGGAGTGAGTGTTTTATGCCTGATGTGCGCTTTATACACTGTTCAGTACGCAAAACTCTCCTCTTCCTGGACGTCAAAAAGGTGAGTGGGTCTGACGGACCCACTCATCTCCTCAATCATGCTGAGGACGTATGCTCCAGAGTTGGCACCGGTTCTAACGTGTCTTTTTCGGCACTCCTACTCCCTAGGCGTAGTCCCGAAATCATGAAAGACAGCTTTCGTACACCCCATTCCTAAAAAAGGAAACAGCTCTGATCCGTCCAATTACAGGTCTATCGCCATCACCTCCTTGTTCGCCAGAATAATGGCGTCCATTATTAACAATTTCTTGTAGATCGGAGCATCAAGGTCGTTGTAGACGGTGCAAGCTCCGATAACAAGCCTATTAATGCTGGTGTTCCACAAGGCTGCGTGCTATCACCAACGCTGTTTCTTCTGCATATTGTGACGGCCCAATATTATATTAATAATTAAATTCAATATAAAGGGGCGTCAAAAATAGTCTTAAAAGATATATATTAAACAATAAAATTACATTAATAACCATAAAGTTAATATAAATACATTTCAGACATTAGACCAATAACATAGTAAATTTAAGGCAAAACATTGTCTTCCATAATAAATAAATTTATTAAAAACTTGAAAAAATATTTAAAATAAGATAAATAATAGAAAATATTATAAAAATAAAGATAAATAACATTTATAAGATAATTAGAAAATTTGTTAAAAATTGAAGTCATAGGAGGTGTTCGTGTATAAAAGAAAATTTTTCTAAGTTGTGGAAGGAGTTCACGTATAGATAAAATTTCTTAAGTTGTGGAAGGAGTTCACGTATAAAAGAAAATTTTCCTAAGTTATGGAAGGTGTTCATGTGTAGATGTCTTCTATGGAGGAGCTGTCGGAGATACATACCTGCAGTTGTACATATATATGGGGTGGTCGGGAGCCCGACTGCCTGAAGTACTGTAGCACAATAACTAGTCCTATATTAGGGACTTATGATAATAAACTCAATGATACAAAAGCAATACTATAGAAGGTCTCCATGATGAATTTGCATAACAATAGTGGGGTCGTGGGTTGAAGTCCTATATATTAATGACTTATGAAAGTAAGGTCTATGATACAAAAGCAATACTATAGAAGGTCTCTATGATGAATTTGCATTACAATAGTAGGGTCATGGGTTCGAACCCTATATATTATTGACTTATGAAAGTAAGGTCTATGACACAAAATCAATACTATAGAAGGTCTCTATGATGAAATTGCATTACAATAGTAGGGTCGTGGGTTCGAACCCTATATATTAATGACTTATGAAAGTAAGGTCTATGATACAAAAGCAATACTATAGAGGGTCTCGATGATGAATATGCATTACAATAGTAGGGTTGTGGGTTCGAACCCTATATATGAATGACTTATGAAAGTAAGGTTTATGATACAAAAGCATTATTATTGTAGATCTCCTTGATGCATAAGCATTGTATCAGGTGGTCGGGTGACCGACTGCTCCTAGTACTGTAGCAAAATGACTAGTCCTTATTAGGGACTTCAAAAGAAATATTATGGTGGCGTGTGTGCTGCTTCACGAGCAATTGGTCCGAGGTAAACTTGGACTCGCTAACCGATGTGTCATAGACATATCATCTTAGTGCTGGTGGTAAGCGGGTTTGTTGTAGCAATACGGCTTTCCCGTGGACATCGCACACACATACCATTTGTGGGTGGCGTAGTAGCGCATAGCGATGTGTCGTCTATATTTCGGATTGGATGATGAGTGTGTTTGGTAGCACTTTTACGTGTAACAGGCATACTCAACTTCATGTCTTAGTGCATTAGCGCTATGATACGTGGAGTTTTGTTCATAGGTGTCTTAGTAGTGTGCTACTATGATACGTTGGTAATATTTTTTATATAACAACAATAAAAACTTTGTTACCAAAATCGATAGGGGTCATGTGGGTGTGTTGTGATTGGGCGCCATCCGTATGATAGTTGCATTGATGCTTAATGCTACTTGCGGTATTGCGTCTTGTGATGGATCTGCGGGTGTGCTGCGCCTGATTCGACGGACTCTTGTGGTTCTGGTCGATGGAGGTATGCGGGTGGTGATGTCTGCTGGGATGTATGGGGGACCTTGGGATGGTGTAAGCCCGACGATAGTCGTATTGATGCTTGTTGCGTTCTGCAGCATTGCGTCTCTGCGATGGTTGTTTGGTGGGACGCTATTCTCAAAGTAGCTTTGCCCAAGTCGGGTCCCTTCATTACGGGGCTGCAGACTGTTTGCCCTCCACGATGTTTTATATAATAACATAATATTATATCTTTGTAACTTTCCCACCTTTGAATGATTGAAGGCAACTTGTTGGTGGGTGAGACAAACATGATCGAAAATGCATTTACTCAACGTCAGTGACACAAACCCTTTCTGATGGCGAATTATTACTCTTATCTTATAACTGCCTTTTGGCTATATCTGCCGTTGTATTGGTTGGTGGAGCATATGTGTCGACCTCATGCGGGTGGTAGCTGGCGGGAGGATCTGAGGAGACTCTCAAGGCTGCGGCTGAAAGCCGCACAACGTGGGACCCCATTCCCTTGAGGTGAGCGGTAGACTCATGACACGCTCCGCGGCTAGTAGCCGTGCTGATCATGCAATTGGTGGTGATGCCATACACTTACATCACGTCTGCAGGAGCGGCGGTCTGGCAGGTGGTGGCGCTCACGGAGGGTTTACGGCCAGTGTGCCTATTTGCCTAAACCGTGTGACGTACATTCACTGTGGCTGGATTCGTTCGTATTCTGTTTGGCGTTTACACGCATTGACATGCGCGGCTTCGGTCGATGTTTGTGCTTACGCACTAACAAGGGGCCAAGCCTCTTTTACTGGTTCGCCAGTTATTTTGCTGTGGACTACGGTCCAGCTCCCGAATTAGCGTTCCCTTCGGGGGAAGTGCTATCAAAATGGTTGGCGCTCACCGTGCACGGCGTGTGTGGGGCCGTGTGCCTCCCCCTACATTTTTTAATAAATGTAGGAGAGCGAAGCCCTTGTATCGGGTATTTTGTATAAATATATTTTGAGCCTTTTCCGAGCGGGAAGGGATAAACAATATTAAATTAATAATGTAAACCTGATACAAGTGGAATTGGGACGTTTTATGTTCTTAACCTTTCTCGAGCCCTGTCTTCGTGAACGGGGTTCACTTAGCTTATAAGGCACTACCAACAGCTTTCAATTGCTCTAACGAATATTCATTCTTCCAAAAGACACCTAAAATAACTAAGTTAATAAACAAACACAACGTAAATTGGGGTCCTAACTAAGACGATCAGGCCAAAATATTACAAACGACCTATTATTAAACCTTTAGAAAGATCAAAACATATTTTATTTATCCTAGTCACATATATAAAATTTTTATTATAAAGGGGAATAAATTATATTTAATCTAACATATTTATTATTATGAGAGAGGGGGTAAGCGTTACAATATGAATGATATGTTGCAATCCCGTAACATTCATTACTCTGCAGATGACAGCACTGACGATGCTCTGTACACCGGCCGTGCCAATCTTTCTCGGGAAAACGTCGCCGAGTACCGTGACATACTTGTGTATGAAGTCGAGTCTTTGCTGAACAGAGTTTCTGATTGGGGGCGACTAAATCTAGTCCAGTTTAACCCTCAGAAGACACAAGTTTGCGTATTAACCGCTAAAAAGAACCCCTTTGTTGTATCTCCTTAGTTTCAAATCACTCCCCTTGTTGCCTCAGCCAGTATCGGAATCATCGGCGTCGACATATCGAGTGACGTGCAGTTTCGTGGTCACTTGGAAGAGAAAGCCAAATCGGCCTCGGCGCTCGGGCCTGGCGTGCTCAGCAGAGCGGGACAGTATTTCTTGCCGGCACACCGCCTGCAACTTTACAAGGCGCAGGTTCGACCGCACATGGAATACTGTTTCCATCTCTGGGCTGGGGCTCCTCAGTACCATCTCCTTCCACTTGACCGCATCCAGCGCAGAGCGGCTCGAATCGTCGACGACTGAGTGCTTTCCGATCGGCTCGATTCACTGGAGCTGCGAAGAGATGTTGCATCTCTTTATATTTTCTTTCGCATCTACCACGGGGAGTGCTCTGAGCAATTGTTCGGATTAATCTCAGCCGCCAAATTTTGTGAACTCACTACGCGGCAAACGTCCCGATACTACCGACACCATCTGGATGCTTGGCGGTCCACAACTGTACGTTTCATTAGGAGTTTTCTTCCGCGTACGACCTCTCTGTGGAATAGTTTACCAACGGCGATTTTTCCGGACCGATACGACCTGGGGACCTTTAAGAAAAAAGCTTACTCCTTTCTAAAGGGCCGGCAATGCACCTGCAATTCCCCTGGTGTTGCGGTTGATCATGGGCGGTGGTAGTCACTTAACATCAAGTGAACCGTATGCTCGTTCCTCCTCTATATATAAAAATATCAATGATATGTTGCAAACCGATAACATTCATTGCTATGCGGACAACAGCACTGGTGATGCTTTATTCACCTGCCGTGCCAATATTTCTCGGGAAAACGTCATAGAAACAAACTTTTGTGTCTGAAGTCGAGACTTTGTTCCACAAAAGGACTGGGGCGGCTAAATCTAGTCCAGTTCAATCCCCAGAAGATACAAAATTTGCGCGTTTACCGCTTAAAAGAAACCCTTCCTTGTATTTCTTCAATTTCAAGGCATTCCCCTTGTTGCCTTAACCAGTATCGGAATCCTGGGAGTCTACATATCAAATGACGTGCAGTTTTGGTGTCCCTTGGAAGAGAAGGCCAAACTGGCCTCTAAAAAAAAAGAGCGGGACAGTATTTGATGCTGGAGCACTTTCTTTCGGCTTGACCAACTGGTGCTGCGAAGAGATGTTGTATTTCTTTGCGTATTCTATCGTATTTACAACAGTGAGAGCTCAGAAAAATTGTTCGGACTAAATCCAGCTGCTCAATTTCACCGTCGCACATTGCGACAGAACTCGAGATACTATCTTTATCACCATGGATGATTGGCGGTCCACGACTGTGTGGTGCGATTTACGAGAAGTTTTCTTCTTCGTGCAAATCCCTTGTGGAATCAAATACCACCAGCGATTTTTTCGGACCAATACGATTTAAAGACCTTCAAGATAAGAGCCTACGCTTTTTTAAA
Organism: Parnassius apollo; assembly: GCA_907164705.1. NCBI lineage: Eukaryota > Metazoa > Arthropoda > Insecta > Lepidoptera > Papilionidae > Parnassius > Parnassius apollo. Next base: position 1,253,705 of record CAJQZP010001211.1, on the reverse strand, counting down.
AGGCTGGCAACGCATCTGCAATTCCTCTCGTGTTGCAATTGTTCATGGGCGGTGCTAGTCACTCACCATCAGGTGAACCGCATGCTCGATGCCCCCTTGCACACAAAAAAAATAATAATTTAAAAACATTCTGTGCTTTTTATTCTTTAAATTAACAATGCGTGTGTGATTTTAATTCATAAATATCTAACACCTACTATTTTACTACGCATGCTACATGCATACACATTTGTAAGAGTCGTTCGATCGGCAAAAACGTTGTGAATTGAATCGCAGACAGAGGAGCGCACGTACTCGTTGTTATTGCCCATAAATCTGCCTGTCCCTCTGGGTGACAGGCGTCAGTGTTTATGTTAAGTGATAAGTTTAAAAATACAATTTAACGGTTCCGCATGCTTTTACACGAAAGGCACACTCCATGCAATTGATCTAAATTCAGCACTACTAATTCTTCGGAAAATAGCGTACGTTAGGGTAATATAGTCATTCGATTAATATGGTCCCTTTTTTATAACTATAAAACTTCAGTCAATGAAACAATAAAAGGTCAAAAGGGTGCCGCTCTTATCGACGCCATATTGATAGTTGACAGTACAGTAACTATATGGTCGTTGTTTTTTTTTAAACTAATTTTTTTTTCTTAGTATATTAGTTACTAGATGTTGCCAGCACTTCGTCGATTCGATTCGATTTTACGGGTTTTATTTTTTCCGCGGAACCCTAATTCCTTTTCTAAAATAAAAGTAGCCTAAGTTAATCCCTATAATATTAACTATCTGCCAGTGAAAGTCCCGTCAAAATCGATTTAGCCGTTTCGGATATAAGCCGGAACAAACCGACAGACAGACGGACAAAAATTTTAAAAATTGTTAATTTTTTTTATAAATACCCTATATACTTTCACATAAATATAGTAAAAATTATTTATTTTGACATTACAAGCAGACACTTTAATTTTATTTATTTGTACAGATAGTACACGACTTTTTGTTTTGTAAAGCTTATGGTGACCATACTACCCTCACGTACCTAAATACCTGTGTGAAACTCCTCGGAAGACGATCCATCCTTCTTATGTCGTCTAGAAGCTGCCTGCGACCATGTCGCTAATACAAAATTACTATTTTAAATAATAAATTCGAGTCAAGAACTATAAAGTTAGAGAATTTTTCCGTCAAGAAATTCTCAGAGCTACCCGGAGTCAGGAAGTTGGCGGTGTCTCACCCTCGTGCCTCGGAAAGCACGTAAAGCCGTTAGTCCTGCACCTGATCTCTCTCCGGACGTGATTGAATAGAGAGTGCACCTGTGCTTGCGCACGCACTCGTGCATTATAATGCTGTTCTACGCAGATGGCTAGTCTACGTGGAGACTGGCCGCCATGACCGAATTTCGGACTGGACGACATGCTGTAGTTGTATTGGTAGTATATTAGTAGTTTTTAACGTGGTAGAGCCACGCTGCGGCTATATTATGGTTGTAGCACGAATAGGTCGGCTTGATCGGAGAGGGACTACGCTCTCACAGAATCGAGGTATTCCATCTTATTCCTCAGGGGTGACAATGCGTTTGCGTTTTGATTCTTAATCGAGGATAAATGTAGATGTCTATGGGCCGCGGCAACCACTTAACATCAAGTGGACTGTGTGCTCGTTTGTCACCCAATGCTATAAAAATCTATTTATCCTATATAAAAAAATTATCACTATTTTAATATATTATCCAATTTACATGTTACCGTGTGGTTGGTTCTTAATAGAATACATTACCCCATTTATTCCCGTGGGTATCGTGAAAGGAGACTACGGAAAACTACAGAAAAACCTTAAAACCACCGATAGGTTGCGGTATAACCTTCTCATAATGTCAGAACAGATTTTTTTTTATATTTCATGTACATGTGGTAGAGCTACGCTGCAGCTATATTATGATTGTAATACGAATTGGTCGGCTCGACGGAGTAAGGTCGCTGTCACAGAACACCAGCGTGAAATTGCAGTTTACTCGTTTTTCACTTTCATTCTACAGAAAAGGAACAAGTCGGGCGCTAAGTATAGTGCATAAAAACTTTTTAACAAAAATATTAAACTGCCGAAAAAAACAAAAGCAAAATATAATAAACCTTTTTCTTTTACCTTAATAACTAAGTTCTTAAACTAATGTAAAGTATATATATATATATATATATATATATATATATATATATATATATATATATATATATATATATATATACAACATTTAACATTATTAACGCACTTTGAGAAAGTAGTTTGTTCAGAATCGTTTACTGAATCGATTCTTATCATTTTTAATATAGGTAATTTTTTATCCCAAAAATAATTAAAACTACGTAAATTACAGTCACACTAAATCTGTACAGTCAAAACAAACTGAAATGGACCGTAACTTAAGGCGATAAGACTTTTAAGAGTGCAGTTTTATTTGTATTATTTCTAATTCTGTCATTCAATAAAAATAAAGAAAAACGAACTTTATCTCAAGCATGTTAGTCTTTGCGTTCTTGGATTTGTACTGTGACCACAACATTCTTCCGGAATTAGTATAACGAATTTGATAAATAATCAGTGCATAAAAATGTTTAACAAAAAATTCAGTGCATGTATTATGATTATAACATTATATACTAATTGGGGTGCCTGAGGGTGTGCGTTAATTACGTTACATATTGTATATATATATATATATATATATATATATATATATATATATATATATATATATATATATATATATATATATATATATATATATATATATTTACAAATATTTTGAGTGTCGTAAAAAATTAAAGCTGTAATCAACCTCAGAAAGAAAGTGTTTGCCAAAGGACAGGCATATGTGGCACTAAGTAGAGTAAAACTCTTGAGGGTATTGCTTTATCTGATCAAGAGCCAAATAATGTATTACACAAACCTCACGATGAACGAGTTTTATCAGAAATGCAGAGACTGAGAGGTCTACACACAAAAGACACACACAGATCTAAAGCTCATTCATCGTGAGTATTTTTTTTTGTAATGTGATAGAAACAGAAACAGAAACTTTTTAATTCAATGTAGATTATAATAATACTTATTGAAAGTTACTTTTTTCATTTACCACTGGTTCGCAAAAAAACCTCTGTCCTGGGAAGAACCAACAAGAAACCCAGCGTGTTTGCAGCATGTAATTAATATATATTTTTGTTTAAAACGTTACCTCCACACTAGGATTTTCTCCTGTATCGTGGGGGCAGTTTACAAACGTAAATTTCACAAAGACACACATCCAGACCCGGAACAATTCATTGTAGGCCATACAAATATTTGTTGCGTGCGGGAATCGAACCCGCGGCTCTCAGCGCTGTAACTCATTGCTATGCCACTGCGCCACGGAGCCGTCCTATAATATGCCATGTTGTAATACACAACTGAGCATTAAAATATGTGAGTAAACAATAAATCACCCCTATTTACCCAGCTTTAGGGTAATTTTTTTTTTCAAAATTTATATGAGACCAATTTTGAGGTATATACCCTAACCAATAAAAAAAATATCAAAATCGGACTACTCTGTAAAAAGTTATGCGTGGTCATAAATAAAAAATATACACGTCGACTTGAGTACCTCCTCCGTTTTATCATCGGTTGAAAAGATACGAAACGTGTGGCCCTACAATCGTTAAGCCACCTGAAAAGCGTGGCGATTGAGACAAATCTTAGTAAACTGTTGAAGAAGTCGAAGAAGAATAAGTAAAGAAGAAAGGAAACAAAATACATCATATATTATAATGATTTTTTCGTTCAAGTTCAGACCATGAAAGAAAGAAAAACAGAGCACTGCATGATTCACGGCTCCGTGGCGCAGTGACTTATCACAGAGTTGCAGCGCTAAGGACAGCTGATTCGAATCTCGCACGTAACAAGTGTTTGTAGGTGTTTGTCCTTGTTAATTTGATGTATATAAACAACCCCCACGATACGCGAAAAATTCGTGGAGGGGACGTTTTTTAAAACATTAAAACAGACAAAAATAAAAGGAAAATAATCATGTTACGCAAAAACCAAGCCAAAACTAAAATCGTTTGCAACCAACAACGTGATTTTAGAAAAAAAGGAAGAAACATTTATTGCAACACGGCACAAACACCATTAGGAACTTAAATTTTACATTTGTGGACAGTGGACACATCATTTCTAAATAGTTTAACAAAATAAAATAAATAACAATAACAATAAGAAATCAACGATTTCACGGATGTAAAAATTACGTATACTTAGAAATTACAGTAAAAAAAAATTAATTGTCGTTTGCATCCATCACTGCAGGCCGTATGAGGAAACTCAAGCTATGGAGAGGGATACGCTCGAAGTTTCTCTGCGTGATAGCCTCAAAAATGAGGATATTCACAGTAGAACCAGAGCAAACGACATAGCCAATATGATTAGTAAGCTGAAGTGGCAATGGGCTGGTCATAGAGCTCGAAGAACCTACAACCGATGGGGAAGAAAGGTTCTCGAGTGGCAGCCTCGTACCGGTAGGTAAAGCGTAAGGCAGCCCCTCATGAGATGGAGCAACGACCTTTTAAAGCATGCTGGAAATCGATGGATGCAGGTGGCTCAGAACCGTGCTTTGTGACATTCCTTGGGGAAGACCTATGTCTGGACTTGTGAAGATCTGTAAGGGTGTGCGCCTCCAGCAGTGACGTTTTACGTGCTATTAAAGAAATAAAGTAGAATGATGCGTGTATGAGTGCGTCAAGAAATTAAGCATGATATTAGTATTACTTAAAATGTTAGTTCCGTTCCACCTATTTTTTTTTTGTTGGTCTGAGCGTTTATTTATAAAAACTTGAAGGAAATAATTTAAAATTTCCATATTTATTATATTTAAAGAAATTCAAAACATATATATCTTATTTAACAATAAAATACTTACCAATAAGAATTAAAGAAACAATGGCAGTAATCTTAAACATTATTTCGCGTAAAGAAACGTTTTGTGCGCCAATTTTGACAGCCTTCTCAAGATGGCTGTCGACTAAGTGAAGCTTACATTAGAATGACAGACATCGGCCATCACGGCTTATTTATATGGGCCAAAGTTTACTTAAGTTGTAGGAGGAAAGACGTGATGTAAATATTTTATTCCTATGTCATGCATTTTTAGCAATATTCTGCCCTAATCTGCCAAGAACATTTTCACCGAAAGGTGCTTTGTAAACTTTTTTCATTAACTACAAAGTTTTTAATCAAGTCAAATGAGTATATTTTTATATTTTTTTATAGTTTATTTTTAAACGTTTATTGCAATCTTTTCTCATTTTTTTTTAAATTATTTTCTCTATTCCATCATAGTCCTTGGGAGTGACAACGTATTGGCATTTTGATTCTTAACCGAGGATGGATGTCTATGAACCACAGCATCTACTTACCGTCAAGTGGATGGACTGTTTGCTCGTTTATCACCCTAAATATAAAAAAAGTATCTCAAATACGTTTGCAACTCAAATTTCAGCGGTATTTCAGTGCGACTTCTTCAGTAATAATCTTATTAATACTTACTATATAATTTACATTCTTTCATTCAATTATTCATTTCATACAAAGTATCAAAGAATCACTCGCTCACCAGATGTCGCTAGCTGACTGTGAGGTGAAGTTTTTTGTTACACAATGTATTTTAATTGAGAAGTTAGTTTTAAATAAAAATATATCAGTTTCTAGTGTTATATTACACAAAACAATACTTCAAAGGTTTACTCTTTATTTTTTTATTGTGGTTTGTTTTATTTATTTTTAATCTCATTAATATATACCGACGGATACGACCTGGGGACCTTCAAGAAAAGAGCTTACTCCTTTCTAAAGGGCCGGCAACGCACCTGCAATTCCCCTGGTGTTGCGGTTGATCATGGTCGGCGGTAGTAACTTAACATCAGGTGAGCCGCATGCTCGTCTGCCCCCTCTTCTGTAAAAAAAATATGACTAATAGTATAACTGTACATATAAATATAACTAATAATACGGAAGGAAACATTAACTTTACATTTTACGAACTAATTAACTTCCCAGCTTTGAAATTTGTCAAATATTACACCTCATTTTTAAGTGGCGCCGCCCTGGTGGCAGAAAAGTCATGCATGCCATTGACTCATAGAGCGGACAAGCGAGCACACCGGCCACCTGATGTTCGAATTTCGGATCGGACCCAATTCAGTTACTAGATTTTTCTCAGTGGAAGCCCGGAGACAAGAAGGTTACGATGTTCCACCCCCGTGAAAAGCACGTAAAGCCGTTGGTCCTGCGCCTGATCTCCATCCGGTTGTGTCGGATAGCCAGCCCATATGACACACTCATGCACTATAACCCTGTCCTGCGCAGATGGCTAGTCTCCGTTGCGACTGGCCGCCGTGACCAAAACTCGGCCAGGAGTATCTTATTATTATTATTTACATCTCACGGACCTTGTCGTGGCGGTGTCGTATGTCGTAAAGGGCGATAGAGGAACACGAATCAGGAGACGGAAGACGCTGCTTCTTTTTTTTTCTTTTTTTAATTATTAAATTAGAAAAAATTAAAACTAGAGTTTACCCGCAACTTCTTTAAACAAAGATAGATATTTATGTATAGCTACGTTTCAAGCATCTGCCGATTCGCCTTCCCAGGAATAGTCACATCCTTTTCGCTTTAGACATTATACTGTTCAATCCCTCCACTTCTCGTTACCTGAAAGACCGGTTTGACTTCAACACCTCCTCTCACGATCGTCACCTTCGTTCCGCTAACAATTTTTCGCTTCGTATTTCAGCACATTCATCCTCCTTCTTCAATAAAATATCCTCCGTTACAGCTGTATGCTTGTGGAACTCTTTGCCTTTATATATTCGACGTGTTCAGTACTTTCTTCCTTCAAATATCTATTCAAAACTTATACTTGGAGCTCTAATATTTCCCATCATAATTCCCGTCCTTAATTGTATCTATCCTACCTATCCTCAACCGTCTTTAACTTATGTGTATGTATATATTTATAATATTTTTACTTAATTTTCAAATTTATGTACACCTGCCATATTTGCAATACGCTGTAAACAACAGTTCCGTCTTAAACAAGGGTTGACTGGAAGAAATTGCTTCCAGAGCGGTAAGGCCGCCTGTTGTACTTTATATATATATATATATATATATATATATATATATATATATATATATATAATATCATCATCATCATTCATCATTACAGCCCTTCACAAGTCCGCTGCTGAACATGGACCTCCCCCAAGTAATGCCACAAAGCACGGTCCTGAGCCACCTGCATCCATCGACTTCCTGCATGTCTTACTAGGTCATCACTCCATCTAGTGGGGGATCTCCCTACACTACGCCTACCGGTACGAGGCTGTCACTCGAGAACCCTTCTTCCCCAACTGTTGTCGGTTCTTCGAACTATATGGCCCATTGCCACTTCAGCTTACTAATCCGTTGGGCTATGTCGGTCACTCTGGTTTTACTGCGGATATCCTCATTTCTGAGTCTATCACGCAGTGAAACTCCGAGCATAGCCCTCTGCATAGCTCGCTGAGCGACCTTGAGCGTCCTCATACGGCCAGCAGTGAAGGACCACGGCTCTGATCCGTAAGTCATCACTGGCAACACGCACTGGTTGTATACTTTAGTTTTCAGAGATTGTGGTATACCTGACGAGAAGATGTGTCGTAATTTCCCGAACGCTGCCCAGCCGAGTTGAATCCGTCGATTGAGCTCTCGGTCGAAGTTAGACTTACCTAGTCGGACTATTTGTCCCAGGTAAACGAACTCGTGAACAACTTCGAGCATAGTGCTCCCAACAACTACCGGCATAGGTGTGAAATAGGCATTAAACATGATCTTTGTTTTGTCCATGTTCATCTTAAGACCTATCCGTTGGGAGACACCATTGAGGTCATTGAGCATAGCGCTAAGGTTCTCCAGCGATTCTGCCATAAGGAGTATATCGTCGGCAAATCGAAGGTGAGTGATGTACTCGCCATTGATGTTAATACCGTATCCTTTCCAGTCCAGTAGCTTTAAAACGTCTTCCAACGCAGCGGTGAAGAGTTTCGGGGATATAACGTCACCCTGTCTTACACCTCTCTGCAGTTGGATAGGTTTAGAACTCAGGTTCTGTACTCGGATAGCCATCGTAGCCCTACTGTACAACTGAACTTCAGCACTTCGATATACCGACAGTCAACTTGGCATCGCTGAAGGGACTGTAGCACCGCCCAAATTTCGACGGAATCAAAGGCTTTCTCATAGTTCACAAACGCCAGGCAAAGTGGCAGATTGTACTCTTCGGTCTTCTGTACAATCTGCCGCAGGGTATGTATGTGGTCTATGGTACTGAAGCCTTTTCGGAAACCGGCTTGTTCGGGAGGCTGGAAGTCGTCGAGTCTGCGTGCGAGACGATTCGTAATGACTCTCGAAAACAGCACGTAGACACGGCTCAGAAGGGAAATCGGTCTGTAGTTCTTCAAGAGAGCGTTGTCGCCTTTCTTAAAGAACAAGACCACCGCACTTCTGCTCCACGCCTCCGGAGTAGTGCCACCATGGAGGACGGAATTGAAGAGCTTCTGAAGGACTTCAAGTACCGGTGTTCCACCCGCTTTCAGAAGCTCCGCTGTAATTCCATCCTCGCCTGGGGCCCTGCCGTTTTTAAGGTGCTGGAGAGCTATTCTAATCTCGCTCAGACTGACGTCCGGGATATCATCGGAATAGTGTCGGGTAAGACTTGCTCTTGGATCGTTACTCACACTTGCGTGTGGCTCCAACGATGATGTGTACAGCTGCCCATAGAACCTCTCAATCTCACTCAAAATCTCCGGCAGAAAACGATGCTGCCACACTCAGTCTTCAGCTTTGACAGTTGGCTCTTTCTGGCAGACAGATCTCTGTTTCCACGAGCTTGTCATTCAAATCGTCCACTGCATTGCAATCTTCTAGGCACTGAAAGCGGTTACGTAACTCGAGCTGAAATGTCTCGGGATTCTGGATTAGAGCACGAGGCGGACGGAGCGTTGACTTCATTAGACAAGACCTCTCCAACTTAACGTTTAGGTTCAGTGTACCTCTAACCATTCGGTGATCGCTGCCGGTTTTCACCCTTGTGATCACTGAGACATCACTGAACAGTTGGCGTCTGGTCGTCATAATGAAGTCAATCTCATTTTTTGTCGAACCGTCGGGGCTCGACCAGGTCCACTTTCTGTGGGGCCGCTTCTGGAAGAAAGAGTTCATCATAAAGAGTCCCTCTTTCTTCATAAAGTCAGCCAGCTGATGGCCCCTACGGTTCCGTTGCCCTACTCCAAATTTCGCTTCTCTTGTGCCTAGTTTTGCGTTGAAGTCTCCCATCAACATCGTGTAGTGGGTTTTGGAGGAATGCACGGCTCTAGAAATATCCTCATACATTTCCTCCACCTCCTCATCGGGATGTGCCGAGGTTGGTGCGTAGACCTGTATGACCTTCAGCGAATACCGTTTGGTAATTCTGAGTATATAGTAGTTCTGAGTATCAGTATCAGTGGGACGACTGGCGCTGAAGAACACATCTCTCTCGGTGTACCAACCGGTTCTGTGTACGGCCCCGTAGGGTACATTATACTGGTGAACAGTGTGGTTAATGTGGTGCATCACTGCGATACCTACATGTACGCCGATGACATGTGCCTATTGTATGCTTCCAAAAACTTACATGAAGCTTGCGTTAAAATACAGGAAGACTTTGATCGGATTACCCAGTGGGCACATGATAACGGCATAATATTGAACTTGAAAAAAACAAAGTGTATGCATTTACATTCTCCTTACAACAGGCTAGCTAAGAATGTACGCTATGAAGAAATAGGTATTGTAGGGCATGACTATAAGTGCTTGCACAGGGGAAAATTATCATGTCAATGTGCCAAAATAGAATTTGTTGATAGTTACAAATATTTAGGATTGTTGGTAGATAGTAATTTTAATTGGAAATTACACATTGAAGATGTATGTTCAAAATTAAGGTCCATTTTAGGCAAATTCTATCAAATTCGAAAAGTAGTAAGTAAACATGTTCTATTAGTGGTTTACTATGCATTAATTGAATCTTTAATTAACTATGGTCTTATTGTGTACGGCCGTACATTTAGTACTTATATAAAACAAGTGAAAAGTCTACAAATACGTATTATAAAATTTTTAATTAATTCAAAAGATTAGATTAGATTTAAATTTGAAAAATTATTTCCTATGTGTAAAATACTCCCTGTTGAAACACGGTTAAAATATTTAATAGCAATTGAACATTACTATACTGACGACTATAAAGTACCTATTACTAACACCTACAACACGCGTAAGGTAAGGGAAAAAAACTTGAAGAGCCTAGTGCAAATAACTATTATGGACAGCGCTTGAATAAATACATTGTACCCAGAATATATAACAAAATAAAATGGTTAAGAGAAACGCCTCCAAATAAAAATAAAAGTAAATTAAGCAAAAATTTATTAAAATCCTCTCTGAAAAGGACATTATTAACAGAGCTATAACACATACATTGTTGCATACTTTTGTTAATCGTCTTTTATGTTTGATTTATTTGATTTGTTTATTGCTGTTGTTGTTTATTTTTTAGTTTAATAATCTCTAAATATTGTGAAATTGTAGTAAGGTAAGGTTATTTTTTTTTTTTTTGTAATTAATTGTGTTTTTGTAGGTGATTGTGCATAATGATATTATATAGTTTTAAGAGCGTGTACTCGCCGACAAACTGATTGCAGTTTGGCGAGATAATAGTGAAAATAATGTACTTACATTTGAATGAATAAAAAAAAATAAAAAAAAAAAGTTACGCGACCCTCGTCGACACCCTCCCAATCTTTACAACGTTGTTGACGAGAGACTTGTGGACGATAAATCCGACACCTCCTATATATATATATATATATATTTTAAATTCATTTTGTCTCGTTCTAGTCTACAATAAAGAGTATATTGATTGATTGATAGATAGATATGTAGTAATCATATTCTTTAGCCAGCAGTTAAATTAATCGAAAAACTAACTTATAAGTCTTTTTTTGATAGAAGAGCACTAGCGTTAAGAACGACACGTAGTTTGGTCGTCGCTTTATCTTCGCGTACAACTGGATAGTAAGGAATATAATACGGAAATTTATTTGAGTCAGTGTAACCGACCGACATATAATTGTTTTCAAGATACTCTTTGACGATGTTATCATATAACCACTTAATATTTGGGTTAGAAGCAAATTTGTGTTCGCGACTTAACAAACAGTGTCTTGCGATATGAAATGAAAGAGTGGAAGATTCTATTTTGCGAGGCAAGGCCACTTGGTGCCTGCTTATCTTAACAAATAAAGGTCTAAGTATATTGTCTGTATTGTTATTATAAACTATTTACTAATTTGGAACTAATAATTAAATAAATTCATCAATACATACAATCATTTTCTTTCGAAATTGTTCAGTAACTTTATTTAACTAAATTATAACATACTTGAGTTATTGTTATAGTGGATGCTGTGTTTACTAGTTAATAGTTTACTATACTGAGCTTAATGCCTAGGCCACACACATCGGGATAGAATTTCGGCGATAAAACTTCACCTTCGGCCTACGCGAAGGTGCCTGGCCAAACTGCACGTTGTAAAGTTTATCAATAGTTTATCGCGATAAACACATGCTAAACTAATGATTGTTTTTTACTAAGATTTTGACAACAGGGGGCAGCTTTAGACGCTTGCATTATTTATTCAAAATGTCTTATCATTTTATTTATCTTCACATATCTTCAAAAAATTATCACCGTCGTAAATACGTCGTAAATTTTAGTTCAATTCTGCACGTTCGCTACGCACGATGTCTGTGGGCCACCTGAAGTGTGGCCGATGGCCGCACAAGCGAAGTTCATCCGATAAAACGCTTTGATATGCGAGAGTTTAATAATAATAATACAATGTTCTCTAGACCGAATTTCGGTCACGGCGGCCTGCCTCAACGGAGGCTAGCCATCGGCGCAGGAGAGGATTATAGTGCCATTTTTTAATTTTGTTTGTCTTCATGGACATATCAAGGGCAATGCCACTAGGTTATACGAGTATTTTAATCGAAAAAATTGAAGTTTTTTTTAATTAAAACGAAAATGTCATATTAACAAATCCTACATTTCGCTCGTAAATAATATGATCAATAATCAAGACATGAACTGAAGTTGAAATTAATCAAATTAAAATAAGCCACGACGACATCAACGTCAAAGTTTTTCAATAAAAATGTTAAAACTTTCAGCGGAGTCATGTTGCGCCCGTGGAATTATTTTAAAATAATACATGCACAGGTTAATTTCGAAACAGACTCTTGAAGGATGCACAAATATGCGTCCAAATATATATAAATAATCCGTATTATCCGCTGTAGCTCAGAGGCTGTAAATTTCACAGTACGCGAGCAACCCGGGTTAGATTTTCGTTGGCACCAGAAATTGTTAGTTACAATTTCAAGTGCTGATTTACCGCGTGATATGTGAAGTTCGTCAACACGCATTAGGACAGCGCGTCGGCTCCCAAACCCTCCCAGAAATGAGAGGAGGCCTGTGCCCAGCGGTGGGACAAATAGTTGAAAAACAGTGTTTGCTCTCTGAGCAATATTAATCGCTGAGCCCATTTGTTGAACTGCAGCACACATGTAGATTTAGTTCTTAAGATTATGTAACTGTTTTTATAATACTCTGCTTTGTATCTAGTTTAATCACTGAATTTACGTGTGTGATTGGAGAAACAAATAAACGCCTTTATCTATCTATCTATCTAGGACGTATATAGGCTGTGTATGAAAGATCATCACTTGAGATCGGCTACACCGATTTTCCGACCTACTCAATCACATAAAAAAATTACAAATTTTTGTATAAAAAATTTTTGTATATGATTGAGTGGGTGCCTGGATGGTTTAGATTTACAACTGGACTAGTTTGTTAATACATTTTGGAGTGTGTGTGCAAGAGTTAAAGGAAAATTATACGTGGTGGGGCCACGCTACAGCTACATTATAGTTGTAGCACGAATGGGTCGGCTCGACCGAGGAAGGACCACGCTCTCACAGAATACCAGCGTTAAATAACAGCTTAATGCTGCTGCGTTTCATATGGTGAGGGTGGAGATCCGGAGACCCTTTTTTACTGGAAACGAGGTATTCCATCTTAGTCCTCAGGGATGACAACGCATCTGCATTTTGATTCTAAATCGAAGATAAATGCAGATGTCTATGAGCCACAACATCCACTTACCACCAGGTGGACTGTTTGCTGTTAAATGGTCGGTTGGAATGGAAATAATTTTACAGGAAATAGAAGCGTCAGAGACATGGAAACGGACACAATACAACTAGACCCGAAAACGAACAATCTGAACTTTTGTAAAAATGTTCGCACGCCTCTCATCTGCACATCCTAACTGAATGTAGACCCTTAATGCACAAACGTAACACTCATCTGGGAAACTATGTACTGCACCCAGAAGAAGTGAAATCGCTCACAGCTAAGTAACTCCTCTTATTCATTGTAGACATGACAGCCAAAGCAGCGACCACAGTAGATCTTTAGACCACATGAACACAATACAAAATACTAGTACGAAATATCAGTAAGATGCTGTATTTAGTATGATGATAGACTAGAAATGGAGACACTTTTTACTTAAAGGCATCTGAGCCCATAAGGGTGATTACGCATCTGTCTTTTGATTCCTAATCAAGGACAGGTGAAGGTCTCTATAAACCAAAGCATCCACTTAACATCAGGTGGTCTGTGTTTTTTTTTTAATAATACACATAGAGTACCAGCGTCTCCCAGAATACCGGCGTAAAATAGAAGCTTAGCGCTGATGTGTTTCGTATGGTGAGTGTGAGAACCGGAGACCCTTTTTACTGGAAACGAGGGATTCCATCTTAGTCCTCACGGGTGACAAAGCATCTGCATTTTGATTCGTAATCAAGGATAGATGTAGATGTCTATGGGTCACAGCAACCACTTACCATCGGGTTTTTTTATAGAATAAGGGTGGCAAGCGAGCACACAGTCCACCTGATAGTAAGTGGATGCTGTACTTCATAGACATTTATTCTCGATTAGGAATCAAAACGCAGATGCACTGTCACCCGTTAGGACTAAGATAGAATGCCTGGTTTCCAGTAAAAAGATCTCCGGTTCTCTACACTCACCATACGAACCACAGCAGCATTAAGCTGCTATTTTACGCTTGTATTCTGTGAGAGCGTGTTCCTGCCCCGGTCGAGCCGATCCATTCAAGCTACAACAATAATATAATAACGTGGCTCTACCACGTAAAAAATATAATAATAATTATTCTAAATATATTAATGCAAACACAAAGATACACATTTGATTTTAAATTAAAAAATGGTCCTTTTTTTCATTAATTATATGCCAGTGCTTGATTACAATCCCATCACGTGGTAAGTGGTAATGAAGCACCTATGGCGAAGACTTATGTCACGATAGGCTATAATGAGATAGTTAACATATTTAAGAAATAAATGTAGTACAGAACTGTTAAATAAGTGTGTTTTTTTAAATGTAATATGATTAGACATCCTTCTTGTTGTCCTAAATAAATAAATATTGTTCTCTCGAAAAATATAGCAAAAGATACCAAAATAATTCCAAACAAAATAGATATCTCTAATGGGAAATAGCACTTGTCTCGCAATCTATTTGTAGTGTTTATGATATTTGCATTCTTTCTATTATTACCAATGACAATTGGTATAATAGAAAGAAAGGCCTATAAAAACTAGAGAAAATTTATGTTTGATGTGTTCACTCTGTAAATACTTACTCTATGCAAAGTGGGCTTGTGACTTGGGTACAGTCAAATGCAAAATGTTTTGTACTTTTATTATTTTACTATTATTTTTTGGACCAAATTAATTATTACTTTTGGAAAATTATATTTATATAACTCATTACTACTGTGAGATTTACCAGAACTTTACTACCTCGCACAACTGTGGAATCGGCTACCACTGTGTTAGGTTTTATAATAGTATCATGGAGCTTCTTTTACGTGTAAGAGTCCGTCTGTGTAAGGGGCCATTCAACAATTACGAATAGGTACCGGGAAGAGGGGGTTAAATGAATCTCTACATGCCCTTGTCTTGGAGGGCAGGGGGTAAAACCCATTTTTACGTAATACTTTGTAAATCGCAATTTAATATTAGACATCCAGTTCCATTTCGGATATCGAGTGGTTTTCTTCAGACTTGCAACGAGTAGTATATTCGGCCACACGCCGAATACCGAATATTCTGCGAGCTTCCTGGCTGAATTGCTGAATATTAGGCCAAAAAAATTTGGCCGGTGTTATTACATAACGTCTTTTATTTGAAGCTGAGATTGTCCGAGAAAAGGAATAAACTACAGTCTAATAATGCAAAAAACATCTTTCTGCACCTTTATGGTTGTAGCACGAATAGTTCGGCTCGGCCGGGGAAGGACCACAGGACATAGAATATCAGCGTAAAATAGCAGTATAATACTGCTGTGTTTCGTATGGTGAGTGTAGAGATCCGGAGACCCTTTTTTACTGCAAACGAGGCATTACGTCTTATAGTCTCTGCATCTGCGTTTTAATTCTTAATTGAGAATAAATTTCATCTATATTTATTTATTTTATGGGCCACAACATCCGCTTACCATCAGGTGGACTATGTGCTCGGTTGTCACCCTTATTCTATAAAAAAAATCAAGTGTATAGACATTCATTTGATAGTGTTTCATTAATTTCAATAAAAACAAAAGTTGATTATAACACCTATGACTTTATTTATTAGAAGAAAATTACATTATTATAAAATACTAACTGCCTCATTGATTTAGTTGTCTTAAACACGATTGCTGATTATGAGGTCCCGGGTTCGAATCCCGGATTGAGCCAAAATCATTTACTGGGTTTTCATAATGATTTCTTATATTTACGTGAACACTATACATTGATTAAAACTACTTTTACGGATTTTATCGCGTTTTATTTATATTAATTTTAATACCCGACGTTTCGGGTGCTTTCTAGCACCCATGGTCACGGGGGACTGAGGTGACTGACGTCCCGATGTCAAAGTTAACCCGGAGTACCTTCAGCTTTTTAATTATTGTTTTTGGTCCGATCTACGCAGAATGAACTAACTGTATTTTGAAGTCTTGCAGTGGTATGCTTGGGTTTAGTTTTAATTTAAAGACTTTTATTATTAATATTAACAAAATTTCTTTTTATTAATATTAATAATAATCGGTTTTAATCAATACTGGGTTTTCCTCAAATTCTCAATAGCAGTCTGGAGTCAGGAATTTAGCGGTGTTTCAGTCACGGTCGGCTATAGTCACACACCATCATGTAAGCCGTATGCTCATTTGCCCCTCTTCTTTTAAAAATATAGCCAGCATGATAAATCTTAGCTATGGTGTAAATCGAACTACGAAGTTTCGAACCGATATAAAACAATAACGAACATTGCGTATAAATAAATAACTACAAGTGAGAGTAAACATAATAACAACAGGAGTCGATTAATGCGGGTGGCTCAGGAGCGTCCTTTGTGGCTTTCCTTAAGGTAGGCCTATGTTTAGCAGTGGACTTGTGAAAAACTGTGATGATGATGATTATTATTATTACATTGGTGAAAAATTTGTGAAGTAAAAAGTTTTTTCTAAAAAATGTGACGACACGGCGCTATAGCCGTAGAGTCTATATTACCTGAGGATGCCTCGTGTAGAGGCGAAACACGTGTCGTATTATCGTCGATGGTGTGTCTTGCCTGGAATAGTGGTGTTGAGAGTAGTGGTGCTTGGTCTAGTGGTGACGGAGTTAGTGTATGCAATTGAGGGAGGGCGGGAGGTGCGCTTCAATCCAGGTAAGACACATCATTTTATATGTTTAGCGGAAAGTTGCAAAGAAATTTATATTTTTATTTTTTATTATAATGGATTTCCGCAAAGTAACGCCTGATTCTATCAAGTGGATTATTTGCTATTTCGCTTTAATGTTCTACAAAAATTTGAAAATTGTACAAGAGCCAAGATGTGTAACATCTGTCTTCTCACTTTCCCGCAATCTGTTGGAGTGATTTCGTGAAAAGGGATGAAAGTGTGTAACAGGAAGCCGGGGAAGCGCGCGCTATTTGATTTGACCAATGAGCGCGCGCGCTCATACTAAATTGTACTGTTATATAAACTTATTTTGTGTGTAAAACATATTAATAAATGTATTTAGTGTCGATAATAAGGGTCTTAAAAAAGTGTAGATGATTGATAAAAAATACAAGTGAGTAATAATGAATAATGACTCTAATAAATATTTCAGTATTCAGCCTGTATAAATCTTGACGTTGATTTCTGTTGCTGCCAATTAATATTTTTAATTTAGATTTAAAAAAAAACAAAAAGCTTTTTTCAGGATATAATGTAAATGTTGCTTATTACCAATATCAATGGTTGCACATCATATGCGGCTACTGTAACGCTCGCTGGTTTCTTTAATGTTTATGGACTTTGAATATGTTTAACACGGGTACAGTTTAATTAAAACTTCAAGAAAATTTTATTACAACTTTTTTTTACGAATGTACTTGACAAGAGTCCATTTGAGACAGTAGAGTTGTGCGAGTATATCGAAACAATGTCAATGACGTTATGAAAACGATGTCAGCACTAATGTCGTTTCCACTTTTACGAACCAGATTTCTGCTAAGATTGTGGAGCAATTAGTCCGTTGTGGTGCTCCAATACGTGACAGATTTTCTTTACGAGGGAGAAGCTTTATTATGGTTGTAGCATGAATAGGTCGGCTCGACCGGGGTTGGACCACGCTCTTACTAAATACCAGCATAAAAAATCAGCTCAATGCTGCTGTGTTTTGCATGGTGAGTGTAGAGAACCGGAGACTCCTTTTACTGGAAACGATGAATTTCATCTTAGTCCTTAGGGTGGCAAAACGCATCTGCATTTTGATTCTAAATCGAGGATAGATGTAGATGTATATGAGCCATAGCTTCCACCTACCATCCACATCATACCACAAAATTGCTTTGTAATATCGCCATCTACTTCATTCAATAGTTAAGGTCATTTTATCGAACAAAAATTGATTTTAAGGTGACACATAAAATATATGCTGGATAGCCAACTGGAAGAATGGATAATTTAATATAAATCGGTAAGTTTTGAAATCATGCATTGTTATGAATGAATTTGATTTTTTTTATAGAAGAGGGGGCAAACGAGCATACGGTTAACCTGATGGTAAGTGACCACCGCAGCCCATGAACAACTGCAACACTAGGGGAATTGCAGGTGCGTTGCCGGCCCTTAGAAAGGAGTAAGCTCTTTTCTTGAAGGTCCCCAGGTCGTATCGGTTCGGAAAAACCGTCGGTGGTAAATTATTCCACAGATTGGTCGTACGCGGAAGAAAAGTAGTAGTGAAACGTACAGTGGTAGACCGCCAAGCATCCACATGGTGTGGATGATACCGCGTAATGCGTTCACGAAATTTGGCGGCTGGGATTAATTCGAACAATTCCTCAGAGCACTCCCCGTGGTATATGCGAAAGAAAACGCAAAGAGATGCAACATCTCTTCGCAGCGCCAGTGAATCAAGCCAATCGGAAAGCACTCGGTCATCAACGACTCGAGCCGCTCTGCGCTGGAAGCAGTCAAGTGGAAAAAGCTGGCACTGGAGAGCCCCCGCCCAGAGATGGCAAAGGTATTCCATGTGCAGCCGAAACTGCGCCTTGTAAATTTGCAGGCGATGTACCGGTATGAAATATTGTCCCGCTCTGCTGAGCACGCCAAGCTTTTTAGAGGCCAATTTGGTCTTCTCTTCCAAGTGACCATACACTGACTCCATGACTGCAGATGCTCGGTGTTATATAGCACCAGTAAGTTATATCTAATGTAAAGCATTTCCGCAGTGAAACTGATAGTAACTTTATGAGTCAACAAGCTTATATCGCATTATTTCGTGTTGCGACTTACACTACACCGATGACTTCTACAAATCATCACTAAAGAATCCGATTTAATATTTACAAATCATATATAATCTATAATTGATTATTCCTATGTTATCCATAAAATAGATTGATACTGTAATAATCTACTAATAGCAGTAATATCATGGATACACTGGATGTACAACAACATCTGAAATGATTCATCCCAGTCTAGAAAATAATGTTTATGCTGCTAATAGACTAGCCGTGTATACCCACGTACCAACGTATATAATATGCAATTTGGATACAGATGATAAACCAGGCTCACATTGGATAGATTTTTAAATGGCATCGGTCAATATTTTGATTCATATGGACGATCACCTGCACGATATCATCTAGAGTTTTAAAAAGGAATTGTAAAAGATGGAACTAGAATGATTCAGAATGAGTGGACTTCAGTTTCTAGTGAATATTGCTTAATGTATTTGCTATATAAGTTTCAAGGATGTTAATTGCATAGTTTACGAGCATATTTACAGGGAACATACTACATTTTATAGATAATAAGCAATAAAATTTTGGAAAATGAAGGATGGTATATTATTATTCATTCAAAATAGCGTGTTAGTTACGAACAAAGAAGTTTAATATAATAGTACGAAGCAGGGTAACGGGTAATAATAGATAAGCGCGCGATGACGGTGTTCAAGGAACAATAGATAAGAAGAAAGGCTGAACACAATGGAAACGTTAATGAGGGTGCAGGCTTACCGGATATCAATTAGATACTAGTTATTTTATCTGCACATATCCAGAACCACGCATCCTATACAAAAAAGGACCGCAGATTCGTGATCAGATACAAACTAACTAACTACTCATATGACAGCCAGATTCACGGGGAATAGTATAGACTACCTAAATAAGGTAGAGACCTTCAAATGTCCTGTCAACACCGGCGAAGGTGTTAGGGTCTGCTATAAGCAACGGCCTGAACTACAGACTAATATCGTGCCGGTAGTGGTCATTGGAGTACAAATGGACGTCGCTTATTTTGATTTCAAAAAAGCATTTGACTTGGTTTATAAAGATGTACTGCTTAAAAGATTAGCAAATGTTGGTTTTACTCCACACTTACTATAATTGCTTGCTAGTTATGTGAGAAACCGGCAGCAATATGTGATATACGCTAGTTTCGTATCAAAACCATATTACGCTCTATCTGGTGTGAATCAGAGTCAAATAGACTGAACAATATTTCGTCGTTTTATAGATCAATTAAGTTATTAAGTTTTTTTTACAATCAGAGTTAAGTTTGAAGATTGTCTACTATAAAATAAGATAATACTGATTTATATAGGTAAATAGTGTTACGTTGAAGCAAAATTGAACATACCTTTGCACAGGGTTATTTTTCTAAGAGTAGTCGAATTTTAAACTTAAGTTCAAATATATAAAAAATGATTTACCGTTATTGCAGTTTTTGAAAATCCGTGTAAATAAGGCTTCTACTTTTATTTGAAATTATCCCTAACTGAATGTGATTTATGGGCATCAATATTTTTGCCTACTGATCTACCCTTACGAATCTGTTCGTGCGCAGTAAAATCATACGTGTAATATGTAGAATCAGTTAAAATAATGCATCAGCACGCATTTTAAATTTAAATGATAAAAAGTACAGAATGTTTGAGGTTTTTTTAATTAAATTTTCTTCACCATTCGCCTATATTTGGCCGGTTATTGCATAATAACCCCTGTATAGGCAAAATATATAAGCCGGTGATCTTTTTAAAAAATCAAAAATTACGATTTTTATAGTATTATTGACTGCAGTCCCAAACATAGCTGGAGCGAGTAAAATCCACGCTCTTTTATCAAGCTTCTACAAAGGCAAGTCTAAAATGGATTGTGGAATTTTATAATAGAAGAGCACGCCTATACTCACGAATGACCTTCGGACCTCTTTAACCCGAAGCGAAGGAGTCGCGAGCTTATTGCAATTTCTAGTTTGTCTGTCATGCAGATCGCTGATTTTTTTGTACTCATGAATGAGTACAAAAAATTTTGTTTTACATTAATGATATTGATAGATAGAAAGTTGTGAAGCTTCTGTGAGAATATCTATTTCCTTAAAATTTTCTCGAAGGGAATTGTGCGGTTTTAAATTGTAAATTACACGTATTGCCATTTTCTACATCATACAAAATTTTCAAATCCGCTGCTTTACCCCACAGCAAGATTCCAAAAGACATAATACTATTAAAATAAGCAAAATATATTTGCGGTTTCAATTTTAAGTTACAATGGTATTCATTGTTATTTTTTGTTAAACATATTGTTTTATACTATACATATAATACGTGTTGCCAGTGATGACTTACGGAACCGAGACGTGGTCCTTTACTGCTGGCCGTATGAGGACGCTCAAAGTCGCTCAGTGAGCTATGGAGAGGGCTATGCTCGGAGTTTCTCTGCGTGATAAACTTAGAAATAAGGATGTCCGCAGTAGAACCAGAGTGACCGACATAGCCCAACAGATTAGTAAGCTGAAGTGGCAATGGGTCGGCCATATAGCTCGAAGAACCGACAACAGTTGGGGAAGAAGGGTTCTCAAGTGACAGCCTCGTACCGGTAGGCGAAGTGTAGGACGACCCCCCATAAGATGGAGTGACGACCTGGTAAGACATGCAGGAAGTCGATGGATGCAGGTGCTTTGTGGCATACCTTGGGGGAGGCCTATGTTCAGCAGTGGACTTATGAAGGGCTGTAATGATGATGATGATGATATAATATTTGTGAATATTTGTGTTTGGATGTATTAAACTGCAACTTATTATCCTCACGCCACGCTATCACCCTATCAATGTCGCTTTGTAATATGAAGGTTAGAGAACAGGAGAACGATCGCCGTAGAAAATAGTGTCCCAGAAATATGGACACCATCAGTGAGGCGCTGCGATCACTAAGTGCAGTCAATATAAGTCATTTTAGTCTATTATTCCGATCAGATGCTCAACCACTTGCACATCCACGCACAATAAAATGTTTCTCCATTTTTTAATGTTTCTTTTTGTCAAAAATTACTAAATTACGGAGAATGAAAATTTTCTACGAAAAAATGAAATGAAAATTTGTACATTATTCAACTAACTTCACCTACTTGTACTCATAAACAGCTAACTTCGCAGTCACTATTCACCGACGTCATCGCCACTATGTATTCTACAATTTTCAAGGACAGGCGGGCTATGCTTTAGTATGTAGTGATCGTTCTCCTGTTCTCTAATCTTCATGCTTTGTAACCTCTGACAGTCCTCCCCATGGAGGTTTGAGAACAGGAGAACGATCGCTACGTAGAATTTATAGCGGCGCTGCCGTCGGTGAGTAGTCGCCGCGAAGTTAGCTGTTTATGAGTACAAGTAGATAAAGTTAGTTGAATAATGTACAAATTTTCTTCGCGGCAATGGTGAGAAAATATTCATGCTCCGTAACTTTTAAGTTTTGACGAAAAGAAACATTAAAAAATGGAGAAATATATTATTGTGGGTGGATTTGCAAGTGGTTTAGCATCTGATCGGAAAAATAGACTGACGATGACTTTTATTGAGCGAACTTAGTGATCGCAGCGCCTCACTTATGGCGTCCATATTTCTGGGACACTATTTTCTACGGCGATAGTTCTCATATTCTGTAACCTCCATGGTCCTCCCGTTCTCTGACCGGCAGATACAGTTTAAGCACAGAGTAAGGAGTAAAAACCAGATTACATATTTCAAAGTCGAGTGGGAGCGATGGTCACCGTTTAACCTTCGTAAAATCTTTACACATGGGGTTTTATGTGACGCTGATAATGGCGGAAAATTGTCATTTAATCATTTAGATTAGTATTTCATGATAGGTATATGATATGAATTAGTTCTATTTGCATCCCTATCTAGACAGAGGTTTTTTTGCGAATCAGTGGTAAATTAAAAATAACTTTCAATGAGTATTTTATAATAATTTTTTGTATTAATAGTGAAATTACCGATAAAACTGGCTGAAAACGTATATTAATATAGTTGTTTAGCATGTTTATAACTCTTAGTATATTTGTACAGAATGTCGTTTTGATAACAAGTAATGTAAACAACTTTTATTATATTAAGAAAAATCGACCAATCACAGCGCGTCTTATCGTAGAACTCTCTAGAAGTTTTTAATTAACTGCGTAATAGTTCATACTAAAAATAATGAAAATAATTTTATGTTCTAAAAGAGTTGTAAATATGACATTGAATTAGCATATATGGCTTATAGATTAAGAAAGTGTAGGAATATTTTGTATAATTAAACGCATTTCGTAGTTATAGAAAAATCAAAGAATTAATGTACCCAAATATTATGAAAACTTGGGACATTTCGTTTAATAACTTTTTACAGTGTTAATGTTTTTAGTAACCTTTATGATATACTAATAAAGTATCAGACTACCGATTTGATGATGTATAACATGTTAGTGTAGCAATTAGTTTTGTATAGAAAATATTGTAATTTATGCCATTTGCATAGTGAACAGTTTATGCAATAAAGAGGCAAAACGGAAAATGGCAAAGTATAGCCAAAGTCTACCTTAGGGGCTCTTGACCCAGTAGGAGTAGTAGTGTGAAGAACTACCAGTGACAAGTGAAGTGAAGTGAGTGGTATCCGATGGTAGCTGAAGTGACTAGTAGCAGTATATAGTGAATAGTGAAAGTGTTAGCTAGCTGAAAAAGGTCGTAACTGATATTCGCAGTTACATATAGTGAAAGTGTTAGCTAGCCTAAAAAGGTCGTAACTGATATTCGCAGTTACATATAGTGAAAGTGTTAGCTAGCCTAAAAAGGTCGTAACTGATATTCGCAGTTACATATAGTGAAAGTGTTAGCTAGCCTAAAAACGTCGTAACGATATTGGTGGTGTAATGATATTCGCAGTTACATATAGTGAAAGTGGTAACTGATATCAATGGTGAGAAAATATTCATGTCCGCAGTTACACAAGTGATAAAATCAGCTAGTTTAGTTTATAATAGCTGCTAGTCAGTAGTGTTAGAAAACCAGCTACTACCAATAGATATTTGATGCTACCGTACAATTTAAAAAATCTTTTGAAATATACAGTGACCAACCAATAGCGAACAACCGTAGTTCAACAACCGTGGTCAATAGTTATAAAATTTCGCGACTAATCAATCAGTCGAACCGCTGGCCACTACCTTGCTATTTGTATTTATTAATCGTGCATTTTGATTTGAACCTTAGTCCACAATATTTCAGCGGCAACCACAAAGACGGCAGTGAAAGTACCCACCGGAACCTATAAGTGTAGGACGTGAGCGACTCGCGAAGTATCTTCGACAACATTTACTCCGGAGAGTTTCGCCCGTCCGGCACAATAATCTATGTTGAATAAAATCATTCATTTAACTTCATTTCATAACCTTTAACCCTATAGTACAATCTTTAGTCGTCATTTAGTAGCATTATATTTAAGATAGAAGACGCAAGCGAACTATTAAACAAGCGCTCAAGTGTTTATGGTTTACTTAAGATTATTTAGTCCATTAGACATCTTTGAGGTACCTACAATCGCATAGACTCTCTAGTGCTGGTACGAACTGCCTTCAAAAAAAAATCTCCAAAAACTTCACAATGTGACATCAACATATTGTGCTTTACAGCGTTTTTAACTAAAGTGTGGCAGCGCTGTCATCGCGCCGCAAGCGAAAAATATGCCGAAGCCTAAATCACGCTATCAACATTCCGAATCATAAACAGCATATATAGAACACCTCCGAACTATCACACGGAGCGTTGGCCGCTCTCCGGGCATAACACCTTGCCCGGCGGGAGATCTCCCCTTTTCCTTTCACGGCCACAGTGGTGACCACCCGACGTGATCTGAACACGCAACCAACAACCTTCGGAAACTACAACTTCAAGCCTTCGGTATTATCCTCAAGAACTCTTACCATTCACTATTGAGAATCGTCTTCTGCAGTCTTCAGTTCCTGCGAGCCAGTCCAACTTGTCTTCGTCTCCACTCACCGCAGATATTATAAGGCAGACTTCTGACATTTGCTCCGGCACATCGTTCTCACCGGCATCACTTGCCAGTGCGTAGTACGACATGCATTACACATCGGCATATCATTCGCACCGGTGTCACTTGCCCTTACGCACACAGCATGCATTCCCACCGGCATTAAAAGAACACACCGGCAATCGGACTGCACTATCGACCTCCGGTCCGAGCAGGGGGGTGATGTGGCGGCGCTGTCATCGCGCCGCAAGCGAAAAATACACCGAAGCCTAAATCACGCTATCAACATTCCGAATCACACGGAGCGTTGGCCGCTCCCCGGGCATGACACCTTGCCCGGTGGGAGATCTCCCCTTTTCCTTCTGCGGCCACATAAAGACTTCGTATTATCGTCTCAACGGTCCGCTAGGTTAGCCTATCGTCATCAGCATATTGTGAACAAAATATATGTTAGACTAGGCTGTAGGGGCATAAAACGTTTTGCCTTTAAAAAGAAAATAAAAAAATATCACTGTCACTGTCAGCTGTCCTGTCACAGTTACAAACATAAATGCCGCTTGCCAATATTTGTGTTGATACCGCATTATGACGCTCTTGCTCTTGCTTTTGAAAACATAAAACAAACATATTTTAATAAAAATTATCAGTGTAGTTACATAAATAAGTTATGACTTAAATTTTACAAATGCTTTACACAACACTTTACATCAATTAAGTGATGCTGAAACGTAATTATTTACTACAAAATTTGTTCGGTATGTGTCATAAATTATTTATAAATTATAATGAAAAATAAATTTGATCATTTTAATTCACCTTTAGCAATGTAGAATATGAAGTTGTTTAAATTATATGCATCCCGTCTGTCATATCCGTCAGATATGTTTGTTAAACAGTATTTATTTTAATAGAAAATTAACGAAGCAACATAATTTATTATATTCATCCGTGTACATTTTCAGTAAAAGTCTAGACGCAATCTATTACATCTAATGCAGTTTAAAAAACAATCAAGGTCATATTATGATTGGGTCAGGCTGTTTTCTATCTCAAGGTCATATAACTGTTCCAATATCATTGTTATATTACATAGTCCACCTGAGGACGCTCAAGGTCGCTCAGCGAGCTATGGAGAGGGCTATGCTCGGGGTTTCTCTGCATGATAAAATTAGAAATGAGGATATCTGCAGTAGGACCATAACAGCCAACATAGGACCCAACGGATTAGTAAGCTGAAGTGGCAATGGGCCGACCATATAGCTCGAAAAACTGACAATCGATGGAGGAAAAAGGTTCTCGAGTGGCAGCCTCATACCTGTAGGCATAGTGTAGAGCGACCCCCTACTAGATGGAGTAACAACCTGGTAAGACATGCAGGAAGTCGATGGATGCAGGTGGCTCAGGACCGTGCTTTGTGGCATTCCTTGGGGGAGACCTATGTTCAGCAGTGGACTTGTCTAGGGCTGTAATGATAATGATAGTCCACTTATAATATTACCTACACATGATGGTTGGGATGGAACCCGGGTTGCATGCATACTATGAAATTTACAGAGACCACAGCCCCTGAGCTACCATGACTCTTATGTGTAGGAGTCTAACTGGATAGTTACCTCCCTTTTTAACTAAATCTGCTACCAAATAGCAATGCTGCACTGCTGTATTTCAATCTAAAGAGTAAAGAGAGTCAGTATAATAACAGGCTGTGAGGCATTCACTCATAGGCCTCAGAGGTGACAATGTATCTTTAGCCTTTGTTTAAAATTGACTGCAGGTGTACATGAACTTTAGTAACAACTTACCAAGTAGAATAAGTTTATTTGTTACTAGTGATCGGCTCCGGCTTTGCATGGTTGATTTCTGGGTATATTAGTAACGTGAATAGATTGGCTCGACCTGGGAAGGACCTCTCCCAAAATACCAGCATACAATATGTGTTTCGTATATTGAGTGTAGAGAACCGGACACCCTTTTTACTGGAAACAAGCCATTTCATCTCGGTCCTCACGGGTGACAATTTATCTGTATTTTCATTCCTAATCGAGGCTGGATGTAGATGTCTATGGGCCAAAGCAACCACTGACCATTGGACTGTGTGCTTGTTTGTCTCCCTATTCTATAAAAAAAGTGAATATAAACCATCTAGAGACCCATTAAAAAACACAAAAATTTTATCAAAATGGGTTGGATGGTTTTTAAAGTCTATAACCGACATAGATAGAAACATTTTTGTGTTTTATATAGATAGACTACAGTTTTGTAATTAGACAACCACATGCATACAAAAGATAGTATGGATGTTATATCAGAACATAATGATTAAATAACTTTCAACCATGTTAAGAAGTTGCTTTTTAAGAAATGAAGAATTTTTAAGAATAAATGAAATTTTTTCCCACATTGGTCGCATGGGATGGGGTCTTTTTGTAGGATAAAATCTGCCATAATACCTCATCAATATAAACTGATTATTTCTGCTTTTGATGATGTCATATGTAAATATAGAGTGTTAAAGGTGCAAGACGTCAAGTACTGATATCATCAATCTGCCTGCAAAACATGATGAAGAACAAAAAAGTCCCTAAAACAGTAATATAATAAAGATGACATGCGAGCACACAACCCACCTGATGGTAAGTGGATGCTGCGGCCAATAGACATCTACATCCATCTCAAATAGACATCTACAATGAAAATACAGGTACATTGTCACCCTTGAGGATGAAGATGGAATGGCTCATTTCCAGTGGAAAGGGTTTCCAGTTCTCTACACTCACCTTAAGTAACACAACAGCATTAAGCTGCTATTTTACTCTAGTGTTCTGTGAGAGTCCTTTCTTTCTTTCTTTCTTTGAATTTATTGTCAGAAAACCCTAATAACTGAACCGATCCAGGATTCAAACGTGAGACCTTAAGATCATCAGTCACGTTTACATCCACTAAACCAAAGGGCAGTTCTTAGCATATCAATGAGAACAAATCATTACATCATTATTGGAATACCCTACAAACTAGCTATGTACTATGTACATACAAGTACAAACTTGTACTTTAACATGCTCATGAGATGGAGAAATTTTGATAACAATTTCAGTTTCCAGGGCATCAAAATGGCTGAAACTGCAATTGAAGAGGTGATGATCAAAAGTGAAGTGATAGAAATATCTGATGAAGAAGAAAAAGAGCCAGAACCAAAAAAGTAAGCCTATATGAATCAAACATACATATATATTTTACAGTTGCGTACAAGTACAAAAATACTCAATAAATATATAGAATGAAGCGTTCATGCTGACTGTGGCCCCCACAAACTCTTTTTTGTTGAGAGTGTCTCGCACAGTCTTAAAGTGACATTTAATGCGCAGACAGGTGGGGCGAGAATCACTCGTGCGGCTTGGATGGTTCAGTGGATATACACTGTAACCATACTACTATCACTGTAGGTAACAATAAAAAGTACCTATATAATGTAATTGTGATGAGAAAAAAAATTATATGCACCCTAACAAAATATGAGAAAAAAGTATTATGTATGAACCAAAACATACAATAAACTAGGAAGAAATATAAGAGATTTTATTTTATAGAATGGGGTGATAAACTGATAAGTGAACACACAGTCCGCCTGTTGGTAAGTCGATGGTCTGTCTTTGATTAAAAATCAAAATGCAGATGCATTCTTACCCCCGTAGGGGTAAGATGGAATACCTCATGTCCAGTGAAAAAGGTCTCGGGTTCTCTACACTCACACTGCAGCTACATTAGTAGTATAGTTGTAGCACGAATGGGTCAGCTCAACCGGGGAAGGACCACTCCCTCACAGAATACCAGCGTAAAATAGTAGCTTAATGCTGCTGTGTTACGTATGGTTAGTGTTTTTTTGGTGATACGTAATCAAGGATAGATGTAAATGTCTATGGGTCACAGCAACCACTTACTATCAGGTGGACTGTGTGCTCGTTTGTCAACCTATCCTATAAAAAAGAAATTTTTTTTACAGGATGAATTTTAAACAGTGTGCGCAAGAATTGCTTAACTTACCTCTCCCTTCCACCATCGGACACTAGAAACTCTGCCCATAACCTTTTCGTTGTCGACTTACCACACATTCAAACCAAACTGTTTGCTTGATCGTCTTTCCATCCGATTACAATGTGGGTATCTTCAAGGCAAGACTGAATAGACTTTTATTATGTAATTGCGCTTTATCATCTTCGGCTGCATCACCATTTACCATCTGGTAGAATAGACAAGCACTGGCTTGGAATAATAAAAAATAAAATTAATTTTTCTAGGAGGAAACGAAAACGGCCTGCAATACAAAAAGATCCCATACCGTGCGACCAATGCGGGAAAAAATTTCAAACCGGCTATGAGCTTAAAAAGCACCAGCGGACCCACAGTGGCGAGAGACCATACATGTGCACTACATGTGGCAAAACTTACACCCAGCTCGGACACCTCAGTATCCACGTATTATCACATCAGGGCATCAAGAACTACATCTGCGGTGATTGCGATGCCGCATTCTACAGGAAGGCAGACTTGGACCGTCATGAAAAGATACACAAGGGTATCAAGCCCTACCAGTGCGAGATATGCCCGAAGAGTTTCACACAAAAGAACAATTTAGTTATGCACTTCAAGATGCATATTGGTGACAAACCTCATCAGTGTACGGTCTGCAGCAAACGGTTTCTTACAAGGAGTAAGCTGATGCAGCATTCGAAAAGACATGATAAAGAGAAAAAAGTGAAAAGTTATGTTCAGGGTTGTGTTCGATATTGTTGTGGGGATTTAATTGAGGATGATGCAGACTGACATACGGAGATAGATAGAACAGTTTAGTTTTTTTGCGATCTCAAAAAGGAGGAGGTATTCAATTCGACTGGTTTTTTTATGTGTGTTACCTCATAACTTTACTGTGGTTAACTGATTTCGATGTTTCCTTGTTATCTGAAAGCTGGTGCTTCTCGTGTGTTATTATATAAATACAATCAAGATCTGACCAGTAGTTTTTGAGTTATCTTTAATAATGCATATTTAATTGACTTCGAGTACACGAATTTGGTTGTATTGAAGTTGGTTGTACAAAATTTTTAATTTTATCACTAGTTTAGATACTAATTACATTAAACCTATACTCAACTTCTTGATACACACTCAAGCACAAATTTTTCTTATTTCTTTCTTTAGCATCTGAGAGGACATCTGTTCTCGACGCCTCGGCAGACTTGAAGGTTCGGACCTGTCCATCCTTTGGCTACGCGTAGACAGCGACGACCATCCGCGCGTCTACGGGTGCCTCTATAGGTCCCATAGCGGTAATGCCGAAACAGACCGACTCTTCGACCACGTCCAAATGGCTGCAGATTCGTTGCTACAGCAGATCCCCTCCGCAGAGATCGTGATCCTCGGCGACTTTAACGCCCATCACGCCGAATGGCTCGGTTCACGTTTAACTGATCATGCGGGGAGATCTGTTCATGATTTTGCCTTGGCATATGGTCTGACACAACTGGTTACTTCGCCTACGCGGATTCCAGATGTGGAGGATCATGCACCTTCCCTGTTGGACCTTCTGCTGACCTCTCACCCGGACGGACATCAGATTTCCGTCGACGCCCCTTTAGGCTCCTCGGACCATTGTCTTGTCCGGAGTGTGGTGCCACTCACGCTGAAATCGCGGTTGCATTCTGCAGGCTGCCGCCGTGTTTGGCACTATAGGTCAGCCGATTGGGATGGGATGCGGTCTTTCTTTGCATCCTACCCTTGGGGGCGGGTTTGCTTCTCGCCGGACGATCCCAACGTTGTTGCGGATTCTGTCGCTGATGTGGTACTTCAGGGTATGAAACTTTTTATTCCTTCCTCTGTGGTGCCCATTGGAAGCAAATCTCAGCCATGGTTTAGTCGCTCCTGTAAAATAGCATCATGCTATAAGCAGGAGTGCTACCGAGCCTGGGCTGACGCATCAGCGTCCAGGGATGTAAACACCAGCGCTCTAAAAAAGAAGTATAATTCCGCCTCTAGGTCCTTCAAAAGAGTCATTGCCAAGGCAAAGTCAGAGCACATAGGCAGAATTGGCGAGAGACTAGTTCGTCTTCCTTCTGGAACCCGTGCATTCTGGTCTCTCGCCAAGGCTGTCCAGGGGAATTTCTGTCAGCCATCTCTTCCATCTCTGCACAGGGAGGACGACTCACTGGCCCACACCGCAAAGGAGAAAGCCGATCTTCTAGGCTCTTTCTTTGCGTCTAACTCGACTCTCGATGACGGGGGGAGTACGCCGCCGACCATCCCGCGGTGTGAGTGCTCCATGGCGGAAGTGCAGTTCACTCAGCGCTCGGTTCGCAAAGCACTCCTCTCCCTGGACATCCATAAGTCGAGTGGGCCTGATGGAATCCCCCCAATTGTGCTGAGGACGTGGGCTCCAGAGTTGGCACCGGTTTTAACGCGTCTTTTCCGGTACTCCTACTCCCTAGGCGTAGTCCCAAAATCATGGAAGACGGCTTTCGTCCACCCGATCCCTAAAAAAGGCGACCGCTCAGACCCGTCCAACTACCGGCCTATCGCCATCACCTCCTTGTTCTCCAAAACAATTGGAGTCCATTGTAAACTGCCAGCTCATGAGGTACCTTGAGGATCACCAGCTGATTAGTGACCGCCAATACGGTTTTCGCCGTGGTAGGTCAGCTGGTGATCTTCTGGTCTACCTAACTCACAGATGGGCGGAGGCAGTAGAGTCCAAGGGGGAGGCATTGGCTGTTAGTTTGGACATTGCGAAGGCCTTCGATCGGGCTTGGCACAAAGCGCTTCTTTCGAAGCTCCCTTCCTATGGGCTTCCCGAGAAATTGTGCGATTGGATCACCAGTTTTCTTGCAGATCGGAGCATCAAGGTCGTTGTAGACGGTGCAAGCTCCGATTGCAAGCTTATTAATGCTGGTGTTCCACAGGGCTGCGTGCTATCGCCAACGCTGTTTCTTCTGCATATCAATGATATGTTGCAAACCCGTAGCATTCATTGCTATGCAGATGACAGCACTGGTGATGCTCTTTACACCGGCCGAGCCAATATTTCTCGGGAAAACGTCTCTGAGTGCCGGGACAAACTTGTGTCTGAAGTCGAGTCTCTGCTGGACAGAGTCTCGGATTGGGGGCGACTAAATCTAGTCCAGTTTAACCCCCAGAAGACACAAGTTTGCGCGTTAACCGCTAAAAAGAACCCCTTTGTCGTATCCCCTCAGTTTCAAGGCACTCCCCTTGTTGCCTCAGCCAGTATCGGAATCCTCGGCGTCGACATATCGAGTGACGTGCAGTTTCGTGGTCACTTGGAAGGGAAGGCCAAATTGGCCTCTAAAAAGCTTGGCGTGCTCAGCAGAGCGGGACAGTATTTCATGCCGGCACACCGCCTGCGACTTTACAAGGCGCAGGTTCGGCCGCTCATGGAATACTGTTCCCATCTCTGGACTGAGGCTCCCCAGTACCAGCTCCTTCCACTTGACCGCATCCAGCGCAAAGCGGCTCGAATCGTCGACGAGCGAGTGCTTTCCGATCGGCTCGATTCACTGGCGCTGCGAAGAGATGTTGCATCTCTTTGCGTATTTTATCGCATCTATCACGGGGAATGCTCTGAGGAATTGTTCGGATTAATCCCAGCCGCCAAATTTCGTGAACGCACTACACGGCAAACGTCCCGATACCATCCACACCATCTGGATGCTTGGCGGTCCACCACTGTACGTTTCAAAAGGAGTTTTCTTCCGCGTACAACCTCTCTGTGGAATAATTTACCACCGGTGATTTTTCCGGACCGATACGACCTGGGGACCTTCAAGAAAAGAGCTTACTCCTTTCTAAAGGGCCGGCAACGCACCTGCAATTCCCCTGGTGTTGCGGTTGATCATGGGCGGCGGTAGTCACTTAACATCAGGTGAGCCACATGCTTGTTGGCCCCCTCTTCTATAAAAAAAAAAAAAGCATCCTGTAAAACTTCAAAGTAAGCATCCCGGCACCTGTTGTAAGTGGCGACAGAGAGTAATAAAATAGAAGACGTCCAGCTGCATCTCCCTGATTACAAAATCCACAAAAAAAACTGTGGTCGTTAATCTGCCAAGCAAGGCAACTATGGCTTATAACCCCACTATGGGGCAACCTAATAGGGAGGCCTATTTTCACCAGTGGACCTTTGAATGTGATGAATGATGATAATACGTATAACTGCCATATTAGATTAGTATACAGCAGACTGCATCGGTATTTGTTACTGCTAAGTGGATATTAGATCTTAAATTGTTAATACTGTTACTAATGAATGATACAAATTTTTCGTGTCATGGTGTGGGGTCGGAATAAAATATCCCAATCCTTTTTATTTGTGTTTAAAAACATCAATTTTTTAACCTTCACTGATAATGGCCGAGTCCGTCGGTCGGAAATCAGCTCAATGAATCGGATTTATGAATAATCCTTTACAGGGCACTGAATTCACCAGTACAGTAGTGACAGTCATTTTTGAATAATTTCTTGAAGTTGGGATATAAAGAAGAATGTTTATGCATAATACACTAACAACAATACTGTAGGTATATAAAAATGGTAGCTGTGCCCCTCGACTTTATCTACGTGGAATTTATGACGATTGAATTTCATGTGTTTCAGAGAGATAAAAAAAATATATTTTTTTGTTATAATTATACGGTATTTACCGTATAATTTTTTAAATATTTTTTTGTTATATACAATATGTAACGTAATGAACGCACACCCTCACACACCCCAATTAGTATATTATGTTATAATCATAATAAATACACTGAATAAGTCCTATTGCCTGAAGTTACGGTCCATTTTAGTTTGTTTTGATTGTACAAATTTAGTGTGACTGTAATTTACGTGGTTTTAATTATTTTTGGGATAAAAAATTACCTATATTAAAAATGATAGAAATCGATTTAGTAAACGATTCTGAACAAACTACTTTCTCAAAGTGCGTTAATTATGTTACATGTTGTATATAAAAAATTGTATTTTGACATTGCAAATGGACTTCAAGTTTTTCGTTTTATATAGATTATAGTACAAGAACAACATATCAATGTTCATTTTTTAACAAATCATTGAAATAAAATGAATTATATGTACTATGAACATCCTCATTTATATACATATAAGTTTATTTTTACATTTCAATTTTACATAGTATGGTATGACTGCCTCGTTGGTTTATTGCTTGTAGTAGTGCGACTGAATGATCATGAGGTCCTGGGTTCGAAACCCGGATCGGGCCAAAAAATCAGTAAGTGAGTTTTTCTATCAAGAAATTCTCAGTAGCTGTCCGGAGTCATGAAATTAACGGTGTCTTACCCCGTGCCTCAGGAAGCACGTGAAGCGAAGAGAGATCAGGTGCAGGTTGGTCCTGCACCTGATCTCTCTCCGCTCGTACCGGGTTACCGTCCCATCGGACTGTGAGCGTGAGGCAATAGAGAGTGCACCTGTGCTCACACATTCATGCACTATAATCCTGTCCTGTGCCGATGGCTGGTCTGCGTTAAGGCATGTCGTCGTGACTGAAATTCGGTCTGTAGGACATTATTATTAATACGGCATATTTGCGCGTATATCTTTTATGGACCAAATGATTCGTTATGTCCAGTTTCAAAAATGCCCAATATACGCAGACAATATGATAAAAAGTATTGAAATAATTAAATTGACTGGGCTTTAAGAGTCCGTTACTTATTGGGCAGAGTAATAAAGAGTTAGGTAGATTAGGATATAACCCCCCCCCCCCGAACGGTCCTGGGCCCAGTTGTGGTGAGAGGGGGGGGCGGCTTAGTAGCCGTAGCTTGGTCACCCGCGGTGAAAAAAAGGAACTCATTTGGCTGTGATGATGTGGGCCAGCTCGAGGTGGCCACTCCGAGTGGGCTTGGCGAGCCAACTTCGTATGTGTGTTCGGTGGGCTGCGACGAGAGGGGTGTTCTCTCCCCCTACCGCAGCAATCGAAGCGGAGTCGCGGGGGAAGAATCCTCTGCGACTCTGGCGGGTCGCACCGTTGGTGCGGTGGTAGTGAGACCGCGGTATGTAGTGTAGAGGTAAGGAGTACAGGCAGAGTCTGTACTGTATAAAAAAGTGTCCGTAGGCAAGCGCTAAATAGCCTTTCACCATAATTCTTTTTACAATAATTATTTTATTGCTTCCAAAATTTTTATTTTCAAAATCACTATCAACGTATTTTACGGCGATTTATCATACCCTGTAGTTTACTCAAGTGCTGTTGTGGGAGAATATTTGAACTGTTATTCACTGCTTACGGATAGACACATTTTCAACTATTCTCTTATGGGAGGATTGTCCTCCTTACCTCTATACTCCATGGGCCGCGGTCTAAACGTTGCCAACCCATTTCAATTGTTTCTTTTCTATCGCATGTGAACTGCTCACATGTGTTTTTATTATTTGTGCTACTGGCCAGTGGCAATTCCAATTTCAAATTAATATGATTTAGCCTGTGCGAGAAAAAAAATAGAATACAGTAGGTATTCAGCGTTTTGTATATTATTCGTCTCATGCTCTTGAAGTATATTTTTCTGAAGGTTTCATTTGCACCGCGTGCGAACCGCACGCATTTTTTTCATTAAAAAAGATGAAAGAAAATAATTATTGTAATTATGTGGACAGTATAAAATTTTTGACGTACATAATCATTAGAATAAAATAAAAAATAGCATAGCCACACTTATAACCTTCATAAATACTTACTGGCTGTATTATCTTATAGCCAACATTAAAAAAATAATGCTATCTTACTATAAATCTCGGGCAATAAAATATAAAACACTTTATTTTTACAATCTCGTACATAATTTTTATTTGCACATACGCTGCGTGTGTTGAATTTTGTTTTGTATATTACTTTGCTATTAACACATTAGTATGAAAGGCTTTTTTAATACATGTAATCATTACCCAGTCAGTGTTCAATATCAGAATAACGTTTCCAGACTAGATAAAAATTGCATAAACAAATCCACAAATTCTGAATATCTTCTATGTTATTTATTTCTATATATTATATATGTTATTATCAAGTGATTAATAGGGCATTATGCATAATGTCCGGGCAATAAAATGTTGAAATTATTAAATAATTTAATTAATTAATTTAAGGCTTTATGTATAAAGTACGTTACTTTTTAGCAGAATTATAAAAATATAGGTTAGATCAGGATTTTTTAATAAATGTTGAAATTGTTGTTTGGAATTAAGTTTTTAATGAAAGGTATTTTTTTAGGAATTCCCTTTGCTGCTATTTGATACTGCAAAGTGGTTTTTCCCTTCCTTGACATTTTTATACCCGTTAAGTTCAGATTTGGTAATTTTTAACGTATTGTCTTAATAGTGGTTTAAATCAAATAATTTATTCAGTATCAGAGTTTTTAGTGTTGATGATTGAGAATTTCTTTTAAGTATATAAATAAATACTTGTGTTAGAAATCCCCCCCTCTCCGTAACATTGTTTAACGAAAATTTATATGATACCTACTTATTTCAATACTTAATCTAAAAAATATTTTTAGTTAATTTAAAGACATATTGTGAGTGTGTGTGCTTACGTGTGTGTCTGCGTGTGTATATGTGTCTCTGTGTGTGTGTGTGTGTGTGTGTCTGTGTATCTCTGTGTGTATTAGATTAGACAAGGTTATATCAAATTGCCTAACAGTTACGTAGCAATAATCATAATAACCAGATAATGTGATAAATGAAGTTTAAATCGGTGTTATAGTGAACCAAATCTAAGAAATACATTTTGATAGCTGTCAGAATTATTGCATTAAGCATGCCAACCAAAAAAATGGGAATGTACAATATTCGATTCTTAAAAAAATCGAAAATCGATTATTTAGAGTTGGTATAATATAATCATTATATTATATCAACCATATATTCATTTACATTTTGGTTTGAATAATACCAGAATAAATTAAAAACGGATAATTTAAAACACAAGATTTATCAATTTCTTCGAAATTGTTGTTATTGCTTATTTCTAGACGCATAGTTATAAAAATTTTAAATTGAAACTAGATTAAAAATAAATTTATTCAATCACTTATAGAACTAGTTAAGCTGTCGTTGTTTAGATTAATTACTATTTGAATTTCAATAATGTATCAAAATTAATGTCTCTTTCAAAGTCATCCATAATCAATACTTTTGTTTTTTTCTGCCACTTTTGCCCAATCATCCTTTGTGACATGGGCACATGCTTCAACGAATATAAATAAAAAAATATTTCAAAAATTTAAAGCCGAGTCACAAAATTAGAAGAAAATACAAAATCACAAAATTACGCACAGTAAGCTCACGAAATGGCGGGAGATTGAAATTACGTAGTGGTTTTTTTTTCAGCGCGGTCTTGTATATGAGTTTTTTTGCCTGCACAAATTTAAGTTGACAAAGTAAAAAATAAATAAACTTGTTTTATTCATGATTCATGTAACTTAAGGAATTTTAAAAATAAAAATTTAACTTAACAAATAATAAATTAAAAAGATCAATGATTCGATTATTTGAATTTTTTACCGATTATTTGAATATTGTTGTCGATTGTTTGAAAGATTCAAATTTAAATTAGTGATATGAAACTATACACATTGTAATGAAATATAGATAACTTCATAATTCTTCGAATTTACGTAAAAGGTTAATTTAAATCGTGTGAGTACGTTTGTGCAAAGTTATTGCGGAATGATTAATGTGAAACGTCAAAAGGTATTTCTTAGATTTGTTTGACTATAGTTACTTAGCTCGATATGACTTGTCATTATTCATATTATCCGGGCATTATAAACAATGCTCTGATTAACCACTTGGCCCATAACATATACATAATGAGGGTTAATAAATTTACGCCCACCAGATGTCGCTAGATTAGAGTGTGGTAAAGTTAGTTGTTACACAAAGTAATTTTAATTCAAAAATTTAAAAAGTATTTAAGAGCGTGTAAATACACAAAACAATGCCTCAGTGGTTTGATCTTATATTTGTTTTTGTTAGTTTTTTTTTTTAATTTTAAGAATATCTGTAGTTTGTTTTATTAATTTCTAATCTAGTTAACATAAAATTAACTTATATTTCAAAAAGAAACATTAAGAACTTTATCACACTGGCTATTTGCAACTCGCTTTGAACTCTCTTGCAAATTGCCAGTATGATAACGCCCTAACCCTTACATTTGAAACAAATAAACTTCCCTCGCAATAAAATCTGTCAATTTACTTTTTTTTTCACTTCGTTGTGCCGCTCTGGTGGCAGAAAATGTCGTGGATGCCTTCACTATGGTTGCGCTCTTTTGGGTTCAGGCCACACTGTACTGATTATCCACTTGAGATAGTCAGGGTTCGAGACTCTCGTGTAGCTACCAACTTTGTTTAACCCGCATACCGAACCCCAGGAAACTATACCAGTGACAAAATGTCCACAAAGTCTAGACGTCATGTTCAAAGGAACCATTAATGGACCCCCACTGTCGCCCTGAAAAAACATCAAATTTTTAGTCTCGCA
Organism: Parnassius apollo; assembly: GCA_907164705.1. NCBI lineage: Eukaryota > Metazoa > Arthropoda > Insecta > Lepidoptera > Papilionidae > Parnassius > Parnassius apollo. Next base: position 1,215,027 of record CAJQZP010001211.1, on the reverse strand, counting down.
ATTTTTTTTTATAGAATTATGGCGACTTTGTTGTATTTAATATAGGTTATATATAATACTTATTGAAACTCACTCTTATGTCTAATTTACCACTGATTCAGAAAATACAACAAATTCTGTGCAGGGGAGAACCAAGAAACCTAGCGGGACTTTAAAAAAAATATTATTATTATTATCCACATTTATCCTTGGTTAAGAATCAAACCGAAGATATTACGATGTCACCCCTGAGGACTAAGAAAGCCTCGTTATCGTTAAAGAAAAGCGTCTGCAGTTCTCTACACTCGCCATACGAAACACAGCAGCATTAAGCTGGTATTTCACGCTGGTATTATGTGCCGTGGTAGCTCAGTTGGTTAGCATTCGCTGCAAATTTCCACCAATGAAATTGTTAATTGCAATTTAAGTGCTTATTTACCACGTGCTCGGCGGTGAAGGAAAACATCGTGGAAGAAACCGGCATGTCTGACAAATAATACAAAAAATTATTTCGAAGACATGTGAAGTTCGCCAACATTGGGGCGCGCGGCAGACATTTCCTTGCCCTCAAACCCTCCTAGAAATTAGGGGAGGCCTGTGCTCAGCAAGTAAGTCGTCCGTATATAGCCTGTAACTTTAATTTCCATCGATCCGATCGAGTCGATCCATTCGTGCTAAAACTACATTATATAATATAGCGGTAGCATGGCTCCACCACGTAATAAAGTTATCTTTGATGTTAAGAAGCACTGTGAAAGGGGGGCTTCTGAAGACGAAAAGTTATTTTAACTTAGTTTCTATTTTTGTACGTGGTAGAGCCACGCTGCAGCTATATTATGGTTGTAGCACGAATAGGTCAGCTCGACCGGGGAACGACCACGCTCTCACAGAATACCAGCTTAATACTTTCGTATGGCGTGTGTAGAGAAGCTGAGACATCATAAAAAGACAATACATCAGGCGTTTGGCCGCTAAATGGAAAAGGGGGGATCTTCCGCTGGGGAACGTGATCGGCTAGGGGAGCGGCCAACGCTCCAGTGATATTTCGAAGCTGTTCTATATATAGTGCGGTAGTGGGTCCACATGACCCATATACATCTACAATATGTCATATACATCTACAATCTTTTCTCAATAAAGAATCAAAAGGCAGATGCGTTGTGACCCCTAATGATTGAGATGCAATGCCTCGTTTCCAGTAAAGTATGTCCTGCAGTGAACTTTTGAAGGACTGTAACGATGATGATGACTATTTTACTTCATGTGAGTCGGTTTGGGAGCGGATACTTACGCTACATGTGTCAGCTGTAGGGGACCTGGCACAGAGCATAGTGTTTGAATCCCATCTGAAGTTTCTTGCTTTTACATTCTTCCTGCACTCCCTTGTTTCTAAAATATTCATTTCACCCTGGAAAATGACAGTATGCATAAGGATTTTGCTGCACTTATTATGACTGCCTAAAATGAGGATATCCGCAGTACGACCAGGGTAACAGACATATTCCAACGGATCAGTAAGTTGAAGAAGTAACGGGCAGGCCATATAGCTCTAAGAACCGACAACCGATGGGGAAGAAACGTTCTCGAATGACACCCTACTATTGATAGGCGAAATGTAGAGCGACCCTATTACTAGATGTAGTGAGGCTCTGGTGAGACATGCAGGAAGTCGATGGATGAAGGTGACTCAGAACCGCTAAGTGTATAGTGGTATAATTTTATATTAAATTTGTACATATGCAAAATAACCGAAAATTTAAAAAAATGTACTCGATTAACAATACAATCTAAATAAACAATTATTTATTATGACAATTTTCGTGCGTTTATATCAACTGCGCATGCACGACTCTACTGTTTCCCGCGCATGCGGATACAGAGTAGTGCACATTTTTTGTTTGAAATAGCTTCTCTACTACATAGTACATATAACTCGATGATTGCAACTAAAGTTTTCAAATTGGTGGACTCTAGTAAAGTTCAGTGCTAAATATATGTGGCAACATAAAAATTAAAGTGTACTTAAATTAGTTTTCTTAATAGTACTTTTTGTAGCCTCTCCTCAAAAAATAAACTTTTTAATTTAATATGTATTTCTCTCGATAAAAACCCCAAAATCCCGACGTTTTCAAAATTTATCTAGTTATTTGGTCTTTTTTTATATAAAGAATATTAACAATGCTAATATTACATTACTAATATTCCCCTTAACCACTCGTGGTAAGCTTAAATTGCTTGTGCTACGAGTGGTTCACGCCAGTAGTCGAATGGCGGATTCGAAGCCACGACCTTTTTGAGTTCGCGGTCCGCGCCCTGCCATTAGGCTACTGTCGCTTTCTTCTTTCGATCTAGCAAACATAGGTAAGGACCACGCTGTCACAGCATACCAGTGTGAAATAGCAGCTTAATGCTGCTGCTTCGTATCGCGAAGGTAGAGAACCGGGGGCCCTTTTTACTGGCAACAAGGCGATCCTTGATCCAATCAAGGCGAGCCTGTGAGATGGTAACGCAGATAGGTATTGGTATCTACGGACCATGTCATCCACTTACCACCAGGTACGCTGTGTATTTATTCACCATTATACTGAAATAATTAAACTAACAATGTAGAAAATTAGTAGTTAAGAAATGTTTGAAATGACTACACGACTAGGGGAGAAATTTTGTGATGAAGGAAAATTGTGTTGCCAGGGTTAAGAAAGAAATGCTTCGATCGTGCAAAGAATATGGCCACTCTCTTAATGTTAGCGACGACAAGTGAATTTAATTATTTAATTTCAATTTATTCTTATTTGTGATATAAAACTAAGTGTAAAGACTGATAGTGTTAATAACATTAAGTGAATTAATTACTTATACTAGCTTCAATTCTTATTTGCAATCTAAAATTACGTAACCAAAGTTAGTAACGAAAGTCAGTAACAAAAGTCTGTAACGAAAATGTGAATCTAATTGCTTATTTAGGTTTAATTAGAATGTTAGAAACGAGATATAAGTCTAGTTACTTATTAGAACTTTCTCTTATCATAATTTAAAGAGCTGTATTAGAAATATTAACATTTAAGTGTAAATTTAATGACTTGTTTAATTCTTTTTCTTTTAAAGTAATTTAAAACGACAATATGTCAATATTTCACTTTTGTAATCTAATTCCTTATTATAAAATAGATTTTAATTTAATAAGAAGCTAAAATGTATTCTGTATAGATTCTTAAACATAATATTATCATGATAAGCATTGTGCATTCCTGCCGCCTGGCGGCGCTACTTATATGTTAAGCGGAAAAAGCTTAGCTACTACGGAACTAAACCGTAGGAAGACCGCGCCACTATTTTTATTTTTTACAAACGTAAATTAAGAGTTTTATGAATGTTTAATGTTCGAAATAATAAAGTTAAGTTATCTCTACTGCCAGGAATGTATAAAAACATTGTAAGGTATGTTTTACCACACATAAAGAAATTTGTAAATTTCCTTTAGAAAAGGTCGTTCTGCGCTCTGATTGGTCGACGGGAATCATTAGTGCCGTGTGCAAATTTTATTAATTCTGATTGATCACAGCTGCCTATAAAAAAGAGGCATTTTTTGTGGTAAAACATGCTAAGTTGACATCTGGCCTAGTGCCAGGTAATCCATCCATCGCCATCTAGTGTCGGGTAACAGAGCGAGGAGAGAGCTTTCCAGAAAATGACATCACTAATCTTTCAACCGACAGCGCCATCTGTTGTCGAAACGAAGAACTAAGCTTCTAGAAGCTGAGACTCGAACTTTCGGCACATTGACGATTGGTGCGCGTATTTACTTGAATGTTCTGGATGTTTCGGTACTAATGTGTATTTATAGGCGCTGCAAGGTGCGATCGGAGAAGTATTGAATTTGGCGAGACAAGCGAAGCTTCGGAGCGAAATAAAGTGAATCAGTGTGATTAATTATTAGTGTTTTAAGTTTTAATTGGTGTGAAGAAAATTAAAGTGTTAATTTAGGTAATTATATCGGCAATTTTTATTGTCACGAACCTCAAGCTCGTAACAATTGGTGTCAGAAGTGGGATAAAATCATGCCGATTTTACTTAAGGAGGAAACGGAGGGTGTCCGTACCCGAAGTCAACGCCAGCAGGAGACGGACCAAAGAAGATTTGCTGGTACAACGCCGCAGACGTCGGAGGGCCAGCCATCGGCTGCAGGCCCGTCAATAGCTCCTACATCTGCAGCACCTGACTTAGGTGCTCTGATGGTGATGCTGCAAGAACAGGCCCGTCGACAGGAGGAACAGGCCCGCCGACAGGAGGAACAGGTCCGCCGACAGGAGGAACAGGCCTGCCGACAAGAGGAACAGGTCCGCCGACAGGAGGAACAGGTCCGTCGGTTGGAAGAGCAGCTGCGGGGCGGACAGGATGAACAAGCCCGCCGATAAGAGGAACAGGCCCGTCGGTTGGAAGAACAGATGCTCCTCATGAAGGACCTTCACGCTACCTTCGGAAAAGAGATACGGGAGGTGAAGGATAAGGTTGCTCAACATGACAACCGCCTGTCGGAAGCTGAAACCCGAATCGACCAAGTAAACAATCGGGTTGACAACGTAATGGCTGACATGAAGAAATCACTGGACGAACTCAAGCTTGGAGATAGAACTACAGCTCCCGTAGTAGCTACAACACCTTCGCTACGTGGGTTCAAGGTGCCACCGTTTGACGGGACTTCTTACTGGTCAGCCTACAAAATCCAGTTCGAGGCTGTTATGAAGGCGAACGGCTGGAGTAAAAGTCAGGCCATGACTGCTCTCACACTAGGCCTGCGCGACCAGGCCTTAACAGTTCTGGAAGCTCTCGGTGAGGAAGTGACTTATGAGCAATTCTTTGAGGCATTGGAGGCAAGATATGGCGACGCTCACCTGGAACACGTCTCGTGCGCAGCTTAAAGATCGCGTGCAGCGCATCAACGAAAACCTGCAGCAGTGGGCTCTAGAGGTGGAGAAGCTGGTGCGAAAAGCATACCGGACTGTACCTGCGCTCTTTAATGGGAACCTGGACCAGACATTCATCGACGGCATCCGCGACCTGGAAGTCAGAGCTGCTGTGAAGCTCAGGCACCACGAGACGCTTAAGGACGCCTTGGCCCATGCACTGGAGGTAGAAGCCGTGCGGCAGGATCATCGTTCCCATCGTGTCAGGGAGGTTGCAGCAGCTACGGTTCGCGACCGCAACGAAGGATACAGCCCTAGGTGCTATGGCTGTGGGGAAAAGGGCTATCTTCGATCCAGCTGCCCTAAGCGAACCCTAGAAAGGGAAGGTGAACGATCTCAGGAGGGTAGTGCGGCCAACAGCACCGCCCAGCAGCAGCAGGGAAACGAGTAAAAGCCAGAACTGCGGGGCGGGTGCTGGCTGATGTTAAAAGAGCCCCAAGGATCTCGATCTCACAAACCCATGATGGGAACAGTCTAATCATCAAGGGCGAGGTCAACGGAATGCCGTGTAAACTGACCATAGACACTGGAGCCTCTCGTACGGTTGTTAGTTCCCAACTTATAAGTCAGTTCCTTGGGGACTCCGCATACAACCGAGAACGCATTAATTTGGTAACAGCCACCGGTCAGCGTATACCCGTCCGTGGAGAGAAGAAGATGGAGTTGAAGCTAGGCAACGTGAACTACCTGCATAATGTCATCGTGGCTGATATAATGGACGACTGCATCCTAGGCCTAGACTTTATGAGGAATAACTGTTGTGAGATCGACCTTAAGCAAGGTGTTTTGAAATGTGGACAGGAGGAACTTTTTATGGAAGGTGCGTTACCAGGGAACGTGTACAGCATTAAGAAGATTGTTCTTCCGCCGAGATCGTAAACGATTGTTCCGGTTAGTCTTCCCCGAAAAGCTGGGCAAGCTCACGTTGTGTACTTGTGGAAAGGGTAAACAATGACCTTCCATGGAAAGTAGCTCGAACCTTGGTCAGAACCACTGACATCTCAGGAGTACGTGTGCTGAACCTTTGTGACCGGGAACAGATTATAGAAAGAGGCACGCTGGTTGGTACTTGTGAGGAAGTGGATTGGTTACGTCGGTGCCAATATCTATCGAGTGAGACCCCCAGTAAGGATGCACAAACGAGAGTGACCACACTTTTGGAAGACTGTCGCAGCGTTCTCTCCCCGAAAGAAATGGTCAAGGCGGAGAAGTTGTTACTCAAGTATGACGACGTATTCTCATCAAACGATACTGACATAGGAAAGACTGGCTTAGTTCAACACAAAATAAACAAAGGAGAAGAATTGCCTATCCGGCAGTGGCCAAGAAGATTGCCGGTAGCACGTGAAAAGGAAGTGGAAACCATGATTGAAGGAATGTTAAAGGATGGTGTTATTGAACCTTTCTCTAGTCCATGGTGTTCACCCGTGGTGCAGGTAAAGAAGAAGGATGGCAGCATGCGGTTTTGTGTTGACTACCGCCGTCTGAACGAAGTTACAAGAAGGACACGCTGGACATGCTTACAGGAGTAAAGTGGTTTAGCACGCTGGATCTAAAAAGTGGCTACTGGTAAGTTGAAATTGACCCTAAGGACAAGGAGAAAACTGCGTTCTCGACGTGAAAGGGTCTGTGGCAATTTAAAGTAATGCCATTTGGGTTGTGCAATGCTCCAGCAACGTTTGAAAGGCTGATGGAACTTGTACTTACCGGGCTAATTGGCGATGCCTGTCTGGTCTACTTGGATGACATCATCATCGTAGGCCGTACGTTTGAGGAACACCTTCAAAACCTGGAACGCGTGCTCATGAAGATTCAGAGTGCCAACCTCAAGTTGAGTCCGAAGAAATGTTCACTATTCAAACGGCAAGTTAACTTTTTGGGGTATGTAGTATCGGAAGAAGGTATCATCACGGATCTAGAGAAAATCGCCCCTGTCAAGGATTGGCCGGTTCCAAAAGACAAGACGCAGGTTAGAGCATTTTTGGGTTTGTGTTCCTACTACCGGCGATTTGTGAAGAACTTCGCAGATATAGCCAAACCTCTGCATAAGCTAACCGAGGAGAAGCGACATTTCTGCTGGGATGAAAGTTGCAATATCGCATTCCAGGAGCTCAAGGACCGTCTGTGCAAAACACCTATTTTGGGGTACCCTGATGCAAGCAAAGAATTTATAGTTGACACAGACGCAAGTGATACAGGGCTCGGCGGTGTGTTGTCTCAGCGGAACGGTGATCGAGAGGTTGTGATAGCGTACTTCAGCAAGTCGTTGTCAAAACCGGAAAAGAACTATTGTGTCACAAGACGCGAATTGCTAGCTGTGGTAAAGTCGTTGCAGCATTTTAGCAAATATCATCTGGGGCGGAAATTTCACTTACGAACTGACCATGCTGCACTAAAATGGCTATTACAGTTTAAAAATCCAGAAGGAAAGTTGCGAGTTGGATTGAACTACTGCAGGAATACGACTTTGAGATCGAACATCGCAGCGGGAAACCTCATGGCAACGAAGATGCATTGTCAAGAAGACCTTGTCCTGAAGATTGCAAACATTGTACTAGGCAAGAGAGTAAGGAAGTGGTATCCGTGAGGGTGCTCAGGGCAGACCACCTCAGCAACGAGTGGAAGGACAGCTTACAACGTGCACAGCAGGAAGATCCGGACATCAAGACGATTCTGGAATGGATGAAGGCCAGTGCTCCCAAGCCCAAGTGGAGCGACGTCTCAGCGATGAGTTCGACCACTAAAAGCTATTGGGCCCAGTGAGACAGCTTGCTGCTTCAGGATGGAGTTCTGTGCCGTAAATGGGAAAATGTTCGGGGAGACCGCTGTCATTTGCAAATTGTCGTCCCTAAAGCTAGAGTACCGGATGTTCTACAGCTGTACCATAATGATTGTTCAGGAAGCCATCTGGGAGTTAAACGAACTCTACTGAAGATCCGAGAACGGTTTTACTGGGTCCACTGTCGAAACGATGTCGAGGACTGGTGTCGCAAATGTACAAGTTGTGCGGCTGTAAAGGGACCTCAGACTCGTAGTAGAGGTGCATTGAAGTTGTACAATGTTGGTGCACCATGGGAGAGAATAGCCATTGACGTGGCGGGGCCGTTTCCAGAGAGTGAAAGCGGTAACAAGTATTTCATGGTTGTGATGGATTACTTCACTAAGTGGCCGGAAAGTTTTCGCCATTCCAAATCAAGAAGCTTCAACAGTTGCAGATAAACTAGTTCATGAAGTCTTCTGTCGTTTTGGAGTACCTTTAGAGATACACTGCGATTAAGGAAGGAATTTTGAGTCTCAAATATTCCAGGAAACTTGCCGAGTTATGGGTACTCATAAAACAAGAACGACTTCTTATCACCCGCAATCTGATGGAATGGTAGAACGATTTAATCAGACATTGGAGAGGTACCTAGAAAAAGTTGTAGACAATCGGCAACGACATTGGGACAAGCACATACAACCGTTTTCGTTGTCATATCGAAGCGCTGTTCACGAAAGTACGTGTCACCAGCTTTCGCAAACTTTGGAAGAGAATTACGGCTGCCTGCAGACCTGATCACCGGGATACCACCTGATGCCCCACGCAGTATAACCGATTATGCAAATGACTTGCGGAACAAAATGAATGACATTTATGAGCACGTCAGACAATCGGGCCAGCAAATGTCTGAAAAGATGAAAACCCGGTACGACCGTAAAATTAACAACAAAAGGTTCGACTAAGGTTCACTAGTGTGGTTGCACAATCCAGTCCGCAGCAAAGGGAAATCTCCTAAGCTTCAAGCTAAATGGGACGGCCCGTACCAGATTGTGACCAGGATCAACGATGTAACCTACCGGATACAGAAAGGCGCAAGAGGGACTCCAAGATCGTCCATGTGGATCGCCTGGCGCGTTATTATGGGGCCGATAATGCTCAGGACGAGCATGTCTTAGGTAGGGGGCAGTGTTGCGCGGCTAAGTTGACATCTGGTACTAGCGCCATCTAGTGTCGGGTAACAGAGAGAGACTAATCTTTCAACCGACAGCGCCATCTGTTGTCGAAATGAAGAACTAAGCTTCTAGAAGCTGAGACTCGAACTTTCGGCACTTTGACGATTGGTGCGCGTATTTACTTGAATGTTCTGGATGTTTCGGTACTAATGTGTATTTATAGGCGCTGCAAGGTGCGATCAGAGAAGTATTGAATTTGGCGAGACAAGCGAAGCTTCGGAGCGAAATAAAGTGAATCAGTGTGATTAATTATTGGTGTTTTAAGTTTTAATTGGTGTGAAGAAAATTAAAGTGTTAATTTAGGTAATTCTATCGGCAATTTTTATTGTCACGAACCTCAAGCTCGTAACAATAAGAAGAAACCCTGAAGAAGTGCTACTGCATGCTCTCCAGTTAACATCACGCCAGCATAACCCGCTCCATTACTAACATTCTCACACACGAACATCAACATTTGTCCTTCGAAAAGCCGGATGGGGTTTAAGGAAAACTAGGAAGATGCCTTCAAATACAAGATCAAAATCAGTGCAGTCGAAGACTACGAGTGAAAGTAACCCTACTACGGGTACCAGTACGACGGACTAGAGCATGAATACGCCGAGTGAATCTACAAGCACGATGGCTTCGACCGCGGCAACATCAGATCGATCGACGCTTACAAGAGCATCGCCCAGCAACGTACACAGACAACCCGTACTTCTTAATAAGAACATTGCCGGAAAGGAATCAACATAGGGGACATAACCCATACCACCCCCCCGACCTGCACCGTCGAAGCGTCAGTTCCTCACCAAGAAGGGAGTCACCAACGCCGCAGATTCAAGAAAGAAGTGTCGCAGTGAAGACATGTCTGAACAAAGGAAGCGTACCAACGTCCAGAGAAAAGAGTCTGCAGCAGCCTCACCCTAAGAAGACGACCCGCGATCCAGACACACTTTCCGTTCGCTCGTCGCATAGGAAGAGAGCAGAAGCGCAAGCAAAAATGACAATGGCATTAAGGGAACTAGAACTGGCAGAAGCTCGGTCAAAAGTTGCTCAAGCGGAACTAGAACTTCTCACCGCGGAGTCAGAAGAAGAAGATGGTGCCGGAATAGAACTGTTCGAACTTACTCGAGAAGTCGAGCGGTGGTTCATCCAGACCGGAGACATGCCTAACAAGAACCACAAACCAATAGAGGCAGAAGAAAAGAAGAGTAACATCCAGGAACTAGCTTCAGTCATACTCAAGCTATCCGAAAAATCACGTGACACCGTTTCACCAAAGCACCTCGAAATCCGTCACTTCAAAGGGGCCTGTGAAGAATGGTTAGCCTTCAAGAGATCATACGAGGATATGGCCGCTTCTTTCAGTAACAATCAGAACCTAGCGCGCCTTAGAATAGCGATCCAAGGAAAAGCTATAGAAGCCGTCCAAAGCCTGCTGTTCACCGCCGAAGACCCACGCGAAGTAATCAAGGGACTAGAAGCAAGATTCGGAAGACCTGGAGTACTGGAACTAGCAGAACTAGAAAAATGAAGAGCCTCCCAAAAGTCGGCGAGAACCCAAGCGACATATGCATATTTGCGAGCAAAATAAATAATGCAGTTGAGACAATCAAAGCCCTGAAGAAACCACAGTATCTCAGTTCACCTGAAACACTGAGAGTTATAGTGACAAGGTGCCGACATCAATGAATTTCGTTGGTTCGCCTACTACCACAGAAGCAGAAGAGATGAATAAATTCAGGAGCTATTACTCGTCGAAGCGTTCCTATAAACAGAAGCCGACATGTGCGGAGACTTCACTCCACCTGAAGAATCCTCAGAGTAAAGAAGAGGAATAAGAAAACCCGTTCATTTGGTACAAGAGGCGTCAAAAGAAAAATATAAGAGGTCATGTCCGTTCTGTGAAGAAGAACATTTCGCACTAGAAGACTAGACTGCAAAAAGTTCAAAGAAGCTAACCTGAATGGAAAATGGGATATGACCAAGAAGGCAAAAATATGCTTCAAGTGCCTTCGATTCAAGCACTCAAGGATCAACTGCAAAGCCCCAGTCTGCAAGCTGTGTAAAAGATGGCATCATACCATCTTACATTCTGACAAACCACCAGCACCAATAGAAAGAGAAGCAAGGGAAAAAGACATCAGTAGCAGGTCAGAAGAAAAGGTCGCCTCAATTCACAACGCCAAAGGAGATGAAAAGGCCTACCTGAAGTTGATCCCAGTAAACCTCTATGGCCCAAAAGGACAAGTTCGCGTGTTAGCGTTATTAGATGAAGGGTCGACGGTCACAATCTTACACGCATCAATCGCTGAGAAGATCGGAGTCGAAGGGAAACAAGAAAAACTTACGATCGAAACAGTCGGCGGGAAGGTGTTGAGAAAAGGTAGTTCACAGAAGATCGAGTTCAAAATAAAAGGGAGCCCCTTTTATATAGAAGAGAAAAGAGGACTATCGTAGCAAGAACAATCGATGACCTGAAGCGGTCTGAACAATGTATAAACAAGGACACCGTGAGAAACTGCGAGCATCTAAAGGCAATTGAAAGCCAACTCCTCTACGTCACCGAAAGACCCAAGCTACTGATAGGCCAAGACAATTGGAAACTAATAGTAACAAGAAAGCTGAATAAGGCACCGTCAGATCCTGTAGCCTCCCTCACAAACTTAGGGTGGGTGTTACACGGATGCGAAACAGGAGCAACTGCCACAGTAAACTTCACTCATTATGGCAGAGCGACCACTGGCGAAGAAAACATAGAAGAAATCGTCCGAGAACACTTTCAGTTGGAATCTCTCAAGATCCAGAATCGGTCACCAACCAACGACAGCGATAGAAGAGCATTAGAAACCCTTGAGAAGACTACAAAGAAACTGCCAAGCGGTCAATATGAAACGGGACTCCTGTGGAAAAAAGAAGACGAAACCCTACCCAACAATTATAATCAAGCAGTCCGACGCCTGGTCAACATCGAGAAGAAACTAGATCAAGACCAAGAAGCAAGAAAGCATTACAAGGAGCAGATCCTGAGTCTAATTGAGAAGAGATACGCAGAGATAGCTCCAGAAACCTCCAACAAAGGAAGAACATTCTACTTACCCCACTTCGCTGTTGTGCACCCAGTTAAGAAGAAGCTGAGAATAGTGTTCGACGCAGCTGCCAAGTACGAAGGGAAGAGCCTCAACGACGCCTTGCTCTCAGGCCCAGACCTGTTACAATCACTATTTGGAGTACTGTTGCGCTTCAGAGAGGGACCAGTGGTCGTCATGGCCTACATACAAGATATGTTCCTCCGAGTCAAAGTTAGAGAGGACGACCGAGACAGTCTCAGATTCCTGTGGCGCGGAAGCCGAAGAACTGGCAAGCCTGAAGAGTATAGAATGTCTTCAATCATCTTTGGGGCAGCGTCATCGCCGGCAACAGCGATATACGTAATGAACAAGAACGCAGAATAATTTAAGAACACTCATCCCGAAGCAGTGAAAGCAATTAAAAGAAACCATTACATGGACGACTATCTACAGAGCTTCGCGTCTACAACTGAAGCAAAGAAGATATCCAAAGAAGTGAAAGATATTCACGCAAGAGCAAACTTTCATCTGAAGGGTTGGGCCAGTAACAATTCAGGGGTACTATCAGAAGTAGAAGACGCCAATCTTTATTGGCGTCTTCTACTTCTGATAGTACCCCTGAACTTTTTTTGTTCTGTTAGTTGTTTTGTTAGTTGCAAGGAGTTCTCTTTAGAACTCCTTGCAACTGACAAAGGAAGACTAGGACTCAGACTAAGACTCTGGGGCTAAGACGGCTAGTAAAAGAAGATGCATTAGCTTTCAACGTCGGGCTACGCAACACGTCGGAGGATCTGCAAGATGGCAGAAGAACTTCAACAAAGAGAGAAGTCACTAGCGTAGTGATGTCCACCTTCGATCCAATGGGTTTTGCAACACCGGTCCTAATACAAGGAAATAAACTAATCCAAGAAATCTGGAGAAAGAAAATAGACTGGGATGAACCAATTAACGAACAACAAAGGGAAGCCTGGATGAAATACTTAGAAGTATCAACATTAGCAAGGCTGAAGATTCCAAGATGCGTCTCACCCAAAGGCAGAAAAGGACAGCTACATACGTTCACCGACGCGAGCGAGGAAGCCTACGCAGCAGTAGTCTACTGGAGAATAGTCGAGCCCGGAGGAAAAGTCCATGTCTCCATGATCGCCGGCAAAGCAAGAGTAACACCGACGAAACCAGTATCAATTCCGAGGCTAGTACTACAAGCGGCTCTACTTGGAAGCAGACTAGCCGCCACAATTGAAGAAGAGTCAGAGCTCGAAATATCGAAAAAGATTTACAGGACCGATTCCAGCACAGTACTGCAGTGGATAAAGTCGGAACCAAGAAAATTCAAAACATTCGTGGTTAACCGACTTGCAGAGATTGAAGAGAAGTCCAAGCCAGAAGACTGGAGATGGGTACCAACTAAAGAGAACCCAGCAGACGACGCCATGAGGGGAACCCCAATCGAATTCGACCACAATGCCAGATGGTTCAAAGGCCCGTCATTTCTCCGTCAACCAGAAGAAAAATGGCCGTTTCATGACTTCAAATCAGAGAGTATTATGCCAGAAGAAAAGCTCAAACAAAAGGTGTTGGCAACAATGGCAGCAGAAGACATCCTTTTGAATCCAGAAAGATTCTCGAGCTGGGAGCGACTGCTGCGCACTACAGCCAGAGTGGTTGCCTTTGCACACTACCTATTAAAGAAGAGCCGTAAAACCACCACCACCGCCACGCGCCAGAAGGATGAGCCTTGGAAACCACAACAGAAAATCCAGAAGAAAGAAGCGCACGCCTCAAACCCATCAGCCAACAAAAATGAAAATAAGTGGCTATATCTACCCCTAGAAGAAAAACACTTAAAGAAGTCCGAAGAATTATTAATGAAGATAAGCCAGAACGGCAGTTTCGCGTCAGACATAGGAAAATTGACGGCGGAAAAACCTTTAGAGAGCTCAAGTCGACTCAAGAAAATCGACGTTTACGTTGGAGACGATGGAATTATCAAATTTAAGAAGTAGGACAATGAAATTCCACGACCAAACCGAAAGAAGAATGAATCCTATCGTTTTAGACGGGAAACAAAAGATGACCCGTCTAATAATACAATACTATCATAAGAAATTCCTTCACGGAAACACTGCTACAGTAATGAACGAGATTCGTCAAAAGTTCTGGATCCTGGGCTTAAGAGCGACTCTAAAGGCGGTCGCACACAGCTGTTAATGGTGCAAGACAAAGAAGAGTTCACCAGAGATACCCCCGACGAGAGACCTACCGAGCGAGAGACTGCAGCATCATCAGTTTCCGTTCTCCTGCACAGCCGTAGACTACTTCGGGCCGTTGCAAGTCACCATCGGAAGAAGAACTGAGAAGCGCTGGGGAGCTTTATTCACTTCCCTCACTACTAGAGCAGTACATCTAGAGCCTTCTCTCAGCACTAGCTCAATGATCATGGCTCTCCGACGAATGGCAGCCAGACGAGGGACCCCGAAAACTATATTCAGCGACAACGGAACCAACTTCGTCGGAGCCAAAAGGGAACTAGAAGAGGCCGAACAAGAAAAAGGTATCAAGTGGAAGTTTATCCCCCCGGGAGCTCCGAATATGGGAGGTGCCTGGGAGAGACTTGTACGAACAGTCAAAACGGCGCTAGCAGTAGTCCTCAACGAGAGAAGCCCACCCGAAGAAGTATTACATACACTAATGACCGAGGTTGAACACATCGTCAATTCGAGACCCCTCACCCCGATCAGCTTGGACCCAGAAGACGAAGAAAGCCTAACACCGAACCACTTTCTGCTGGGCAGATCATGCGGAGCGATTGCGCCGGGTGAAATCAGTGACACGGTGCTGATCGGAAAGGCAAATTGGAGGACCACTCAAAGACTCGCAGACCATTTCTGGAAAAAATGGATCAAAGAATATTTACCTCTCCTGATGCCAAGAAAACTCGAAAAGAGAGAAACCAAAGACCCAAGAGAAGGAGACATTGTGCTGATAGTGTACGCTACGCTAACACGAAATTCATAGCCTCGCGGAGAAGTTATCAAGACCTATCCCGGACCAGACGGAAGAAACAGAGTGCTGGACGTGCGGACATCAGGAGGTTAAAAGGAACCAGACAAACGTTAACTAAGAAACAGAAGGGAGGAATCGAGGCTTCTCTCGATCCGGCCTCCTATAACGCCTACGTTGGGTTCGGGAACAACGTATGTCATCTCCGCAACGGAGTAACACACAAGGGCGATAACCTCTTCCTTTTCAGAAAATAGGTTCAGGCGGGGATTACGGGTCTTCCGAAGTCGTCCCGGTCCCAACGCCTTAATTCTTCAATATGGACTGTATCACTTTAAGGGGAGAATTCCTTGGGAATAAAACAGCAATTATCTTCAAACCGTTCCGTGAGAGAGTAATTACTTTTCCCTATCACTTCCCTATACTTTTTCTTTCTTCTTCTTATTGACTGCTGGTCTTGCACTTTTTCCCGAACTTTCCCGAACGATTTGTAAGAAAACTCGTTTACTGAGCTACCACGAAACTATACGCGAAAGAGAGCTGCGCCCTCTGTGCGATTATGCCACTTAATTATATCAATTTGTACTATCACTCTCTCAAGGTTTGCTCAATAACTTCATTTGTATAAGACATACATTTATACAATTTACTTATAAAGATAGCACAAAAAAATATCTATACTACGACATACATTACATTTTCATATCACAAAAAACCCTTTATTTATTTAACAAAATGTGCTTATTTTACTCACATGTTCAAAGTTGGAATTTCTTAAATATTTTACATAGAAAGTTAAAACAATGTTTCTCACTCGAAATTATACATATCTTAACTAATACAATAGTTTAATTTACATTTTCTCTATACATTTCACTATTAAAACACTTTTAAATTTCTTATACAAAACTATTATTATTTCACTTATTCACAGGAATTTTCACATAAAATAACACAGAATTCACCTCTTTTACACGTAAAATCAATCTGAAATGTTTTACAAGTCATTTTGCATAAATTGCTGAAATTTGCAAATATTTAAATTTCTACATATTTGGCCTCCTAAGTACGTGGCTAGCGTGCGTCTATGAACTCACACTATTTGAACAACTAACTTTTGCACGGCTATCGACTATCAGTAAAAATGGAAAGTTTAGTATACACTAATATCAACAATACTAAGTGAATAAATGATTCTACACAATTCTCAAACGCCGAAAACTATTTCTAATCAGATTCTTATCAGTTATCATGTTTCTTATCAAACAATATAAGTGAATGTTTTCATAAATCAATCATAGAAAATAGGTATTTGTTTTCATACAAAACATATCAAACTCATATAAGACAATACTTATGCAATTAATTTCCATTAATTCTACCTATGCACAGCGATCATCTCGACCGGGGAACAAATCCTGTTCTCTAACTTTATTTTAATATTCCTTTAAATTAACATTATTGGAAAGATGATTTCAACCGGGGAACAAATCCGGTAAAATAATTTATATCTTAAAAATTCCCTATATGAATTTATTAAAAGATATTACTAAGAAAACGATAAACTATTCCGGCCTGGGAGTCGAACCCAAGACCTTCATATCATTAATTCGATATTTCTTTAAGATTCAACTAAGCATTTTCTTATCGGAATGTTGTTGCTTGATAATTTGCTTTTTAGAAGCTATTCGTAATCGGTTAACTAATAAATTGAAATATTCTTATAGGCGCGTCGCCAACAATCTCCCACCCATGCATCAGCACCATCATTTGGGAGGCGTCGCGGGTACCAGGACTATTATTCTGGATGTAGGTCTCCTCAAGATACCTGTGCTAGCAATGTCGTCAACCACTCTGGTGTGACCGTCTGGTCCCGGTAGCGTCCTATTAATATTGCCTTTCGGCCACGTATTTCGTGGCAATGAATGATCTATTATCAAGACAATATCACCCTCATTAGGCTCCATAAACTTTCCGTTATTACCTGTTCGAGGTATTAAAGTAGGCATGTATTCTTTTAGCCATCTTGTCCAAAAATGGTCGGCTAACCTCTGTGCAGATTTCCAATTAAGTTGACCCGTCAGATGTTGCTCTAAAAATAATCCAGATGGTCGATCACCACATGAGCGTCCCAGAAGAAAATGATTGGGTGTCAAACCCTCTTCAGGACTATCCATACTGAATGTTACCAGAGGTCTGGAATTTACAGTATGCTCTGCTTCCAAAAGCAACGTATGCAGAACCTCCTCTCGCGGGCTCCTTTCTTTGAGCGTAGCGGTCAACGCAATTTTAATTGATCTTACTAACCTCTCCCAGGCGCCACCCATGTGCGGTGCTCCCGGAGGTATAAATTTCCATTTAATATATTTTCTAAATTACTCGTTTTTCATGCCCTCATAGCATTCTTCGCATGCTTTCAATAATTCTTTATGTGCAGCTTCGAAATTCGTCCCGTTATCGCTGTATATAACGTCTGGTTTTCCTCTTCTGGCGATAAATCGCCTCAACGCCATTATCATTGACGCTGGTGTCAATGAGGCTGCTATTTCCAGATGTACTGCTCTGGTGGTCAGACACGTGAATAAAACACCCCAACGTTTTTCGTCGCTTCCTATAGTCAACTCATAGGTCCGAAATAATCTACGGCTGAGCATGTAAAAGGTGGTTCATGATGAGCTATTCTCTCCAGAGGAATATTTCCTTGTGGCACGTTCTGCGGTTTTGACCTGTATGTCCTGCACCACTGACAATGATGTGACACACTTCGTACTACATTACGCAGGTTCAAGACATAAAATTTTTGGTTCACCTCATTCATCACCGTCTGGTGATTGGCATGTCCAAAATGATGATGAACTTCTCTAATCATCATTTTAACGATTTCGTGTTTACCGTCTGTATTAGACAGGTTTTCTACTTTCCTCGGTCAAATTAGACTTAAAAGGTAAACGCCCATTTAAACGGAGTAAGTTATCTTCTCCTATTTCCATAGATAATTTACTTAAGCGTGAACTTCTTTCAACGCTTTTGCCTGCTTTCAAGCATTTTATTTCCAAATGAAAACACTCGTCTTGAACGAACTTCCAAATTAATAATTCAGCTTTTTTCAAGAGCGCTATGTCCAACGCGCTATCGGGTCCTTTAACCGACTTTGCTTAAACTTCGTTGGAACACATAACCGACTTTTCGGCTGCGTTGTCGGGTCCTTTAACCGACTTTCTTAAACTCTTGAATTTTTCTACCGCTTGTAAGGTGCGTGTAGTTGCCCCAAGGAATTTCTTAAAGCTGCTAAATCGTCCGTAGTCGGGTAGACTTAACGGTTCTTGCTTTCTCAGCGCATTTACGCCTTTTGGCGATTTTTCTTCACCTGTTTCTAAGCTATTTATGGTGTCCACTTGTTTGATCCATAAATCAGGACTTTTCCTGAGGAATTCAGGTCCTTGAAACCAGCGATGACTTACATCGAAGGTGGAAGGAAAATTTCTAGTGGCGTCGTCTGCCACGTTTTGCGACGTTGGAACCCGTCGCCATTCACATGGTTTACTGTGATCTTCGATCTTAGCCAATCGATGACCAACGAATGGTTTAAAAGCGCGAGGATCTGACTTAATCCACGCTAACACTGTACGTGAGTCCGTCCAAAATACTCTCTCGGATATCTCGTACTTGCTCTCTTCAATAACTGATGCAGCTAATCTGCTGCCCATAAGAGCTGCTTGCAATTCAAGCCTTGGAATAGAATGGTTTCAGCGGCGCTACTCTTGCCTTTACGGCGATCAGCGTAATCCGCCTTTCTCCTAGCTCGTCCGTGGTGACGTAATACACCGCGGCAGCGAATGCTTTTTCACTAGCATCCGTGAAGGTGTAATTCTCCCTTGCCGACGCCTTCAGCAACGGGTCTAGGTACTTCTAAATGACCTAATTTCTTCACTTCCGATATCCATTTACAAAATAACACGTGTAATTCGTGTGTAACTTCTTCATCCCAAGAGATGCCTGACCTCCAAACTTGCTGGATCAGCGACTTCCCTTGAATCGTTATGGGTGATGCGAGTCCCAAAGGATCGAAGACCGACATCACAGCGCTAGTTATCTCCCTCTTCGTAGGCGGTCGTAAACCCTCCATCACTTCTTCCGGTGTGTTACGAAGACTTATGGAGAAACTTATTATATCCCGTTTGATATTCCAGATCAAACCTAAAGTGCGTTCTGTGTGCTCCTTATCTCCCAGTGAAGCACTGTCGCTCTTATATTTATTTTCCATTTTACATAAAACTTCGGGTCGGTTGCTAGCCCATCCCCTCAGTTGGAAAGAAGCACGTTTATGTAATTCATAAATATCGTTTACTATCCTTTCGGCCGTCGTCACGTCGGGAAATGCCTGTAGATAGTCATCCATATAAAAATTGCTTTCCGTAGCGGAAGCTGCTTCTGGATAGATATTTGCGTTATCCTGCGCATTCCTATTCTTCGCATACATAGCGATGCATGGTGATGATGCCGCTCCAAATATGAGTGACGTCATTCTATACTCTTCCGGTGGCGCGTCACGCTTGTGCCGCCATAAGAATCGAAGGCTATCCCTGTCTTCTTCCCGGATTTTCACTTGCAGGAACATTTCTTTAATGTCTGCCATCACTGCCACGCTTCCTTCTCTGAATCGTAGCAGAACGCCATTCAATAAGTCCGGTCCGGTTAAAAATGCATCATTAAGACAACGTCCGCCCGTCCTAGCGGCGGCGTCGAAAACTATTCTTGTTTTCCTTTTTTGTGGATGAGTCGCTGCGAAGTGAGGGAAGATACCACGTGCGTGGGGAAATGGAAATATGGTTCGCTTTCTCTGCGTAACCGTTAACGATGAGATTTTAAATTTGCTTCTCATATTCTTTTTTCAACTCTCTATTTTTATCGAGCTTCTTTTCGATATTAAACAGGCGACTTTCAACCTGCGCTCTATTCGACGGCATGCACTCATTATCTGTGCGCCATAACAAAGCAGTCTCGTACCTATTATTAGGTATACGACGTACCGTTTTGCTCAAAATATTTAAAGCTCGTTCTTCTGGGTCGTTCATGGGCTTTCGCGCAGACACTCCCAGAGATTCCAAACTAAAATAATCTTTGATCAACTTATCCATGTCTTCCTCCTTCTTCGTGGAAATGTGGTTAACAATCTTGACTGGTTTAATGCCACCCGATATGTGACCATGTAAAACCCATCCAAGTTTGGTGAGCGAAGCTACAGGTAGGTTCTTACCTCCTGAAATTAATTCACGAGTAACTATGAGATGCCAATTGTCCTGGCCAATTAATATGGTAGGTCTGGACCTCTCATAAATCAACTCGTCCTTAATCGGGATCAAATGAGAACACCGTTGCAATAATTCTCGACTCACTGACTGCGGAGAAAGTTAAGTGACTTAATTGTTTGTACACTTATCTCTTCTAAGTCGTTTGTGTAAATGCCTTTTATATTAACGTTTAAGCGATACGAACTGTCGTCGTTAATTCGCTTACCTCCCACGGCTTCTATACGTAATTCTTCTTTACGTCCGCGAGGCGCTAACTTCTGAGCCATCCACTCCTCTATGAGTGTCATGGTTGATCCTTCATCCAGAAGAGCTGTGGTCTTGACCTTTCCTTTAGGTCCATACAACTCGACCGGTATAATCTTTATGTATGCACATGCCAGTGCATTCACTGTACTAACAGTTGTAATTTGAGCCTCTTTACCCCCCTCGTCCCCTTGCGGCGAGGTATTTTCATTGGGGTATCGGTGTAGCATTCGATGATGTGACATTCTACATCCCTTTACACCACATTTTTTCCCTTTGCACTCTAACCTCATATGGTTAGGTGACAAACATTGAAAACATACTTTCGCTTTTTTAACCGCTTCCCATTTCTCGCGATTATTCATGTCCTTAAACTTGTAACAACTCACTATGGAGTGCTCCTCGTTACATATAACACACATATGTGTTACCCGACTTACAGGCTTATCTTGGGTTATCATAACCACTTGTCGGTTGTGCCCTTTATTATTTCGGCGTTCTAAACGCTCGCTCGTATTACTTCGGCGCTCATAGCGCTCGCTCTTGAAACGGTTGCGTACAGACCCCTTTGCGGTGTGTACAGTTTGCTTCCTGAATTCAGGACGCTTCCGTTTTTCAGGCACATTTTCATTGCTTAAGGACGTTCCAAATTGTTCACTCAATAAATTTAAAAACTTGGCCATCTTCTGTAACTCTGGCTGCAAAGGATGCTGAGCTCGATATTCAAACCATTTAAATTTAATCATAGTTCCAAGTTTCTCGACTATGCGGTTTACTAACTCCGGTGAGTATAAATACTGTGGTTGATTCAATGCTTGTATTGTAGCAACCACGTTCGTAATGCGACTTGCAAAAGGTCCTATATTCCGGCAGTCTTCTGCCAATCTTGGCATACGTTTTACATTCTCGATTTCGGCTAGAATGAGCATCTCAACCCTACCGAATCTTCTTTCGAGAGCGTTCATTATTTCTTCAGGTTCACACAAAGTAAACAACAATGACTTAACCGCTTCCTTAGCGGTGCCCTTTAATGCCCTCCTAAGGCGTGCGACATTCTGCACCCCTGAAAATTGGCTTCTCGTGTCTTCAAACACCGTTTTGAAAACTATCCATTCACCCGGGTCTCCATCGATCACCGGTAATTCCTGGAGGAAATGAAGCTGGGAAGACTTATCTTTACCCGCTATCTTTATTGCACTCACAATCGCTTCGGTCAGTTCTGACACCTCACTGGCGTGTGTTTTCTGTGCATTTCCTTGGTTGCGCTCGATCTCCGCCCCTTTGCGGCGTGATCCTTTACACGCTTCCTTATCAGTAATATCGGGTTGCGTTACACTAACCGGCGCGCTCATTATGGTCTGTTGAACCCAACTCCTTACGAAAGGTTCCACCTGAGTATTCCGCTCTTCATCATCCTCACTCGAGTCGATCTCCTCTTCTCGGTTGAGACGTGCCAACTCCAATTGAGACTTGGCTAAGGCAGCAGCTGCCTGTGCTCGTTCGAGCTCTGAGCGTTCGAATTTAATCCGCGCCTCTAATTCGGCTTTCAGCCTCGCCGATCGCGATGACCTTACTACCTCTCTGTGACCCTTTGTCACTAGTGTGCCCGATTACTGTCCTTGACGATGCCGCTTCTTCGGTCCTTTGACCTACTTTTTCGACTACCGTTTTACTCCTGGATATAACGGATTGTTGTGCGGTGCTGGCCTGCGTACCACTGGTGTCCGTCCTGTTGCTTGTCGTTGCCACGGAGGCCCCTGAGTCCCACGTGCATGTGGACGTATCGGTGGTGGCTCCACTTGAAGGAGTTGTTCCACTCAAAGCAGTAGCTGTGGTCGCTCCAGATGGTTCCGCGTCTTTAGCTTTTCTTGAGGGCCCTGTCCTTGTCTTGGTTCCTTCGCTTCTCCCTGCTGGTCTTGTGCCTTCTTCATCTTGCAGGAAGGTGATTGTTGGCCTACAGTCCCTAACTGTCCCTACGGTCCCTACAACCCCTTACTTACAACCCTTCTACACCCCAACCTAACCCCACCACCCCTCCCCCCTTTATCTCCCAACCCTACAACCTTACTACCACCCTAACAGCCCTATCAGCCCTATCAATCCTGAACGGGGCCTACCGAGGTGAGCCGTCCAGGGATGGAGTCGTGCAGGAATGGAATGGAGGAAAGGTTTAGGAACTGTCCCGCCAAGGAATATGACGAAACAGTCGAGCGGTAGTGCAAGCGCAGTCTCGCTCGAGAGAACTGCTCCACCCGAAGGTGTTGTGCCAGAGCCCGACCGTTCGGCACCGTTAGGTGGTCGGGATGTATGCTGCGCTTCGTCGCCCAGTCGCCGGTGACGCCTCGTCCAGGCGCCCTCTCCCGGCCGCGATGCAGTCAGGTGCCCACGAGCACCCTCGCCTGGCAGCAGCAGCGGTAGATGCTTCTTCTTCTTGCACCCTCTGATGACCCGACAGGAAATGCCGGACACGGTCATCCGACAGGAAATGCCGGACACGATCGTCCAACAGGAAAATGCAGAGCACGCTTGCCCGACAGGAAAAATGCCAAGCCTTGCTTGGCCACGATGAGCGCCTTCACAAGGCACCTGCGCCTGGCTGCGATACGTGCCCCATGCGAGCACACGCCCCAAGCCGCAATCCCGATTTTCTTTCTTCTGGTAGTTCCAGGTCCGGTCCTACTGCGCTGACCTGGTCTTCTGGCCTTTGGTCCTGTTGCTTCAGCTCAAACCTCCGGCTTCCTTCGGTTGCTGATCTTTACTCGGCTCCGAAGGTCTTCTTTTTCCATAACCAGCAGTCCACAGCTGGTTCCTTGATCCTGCTCAGAAGGACCACTTGAAAAAGGAACCAGAGAAACGTTAACTAAGAAACAGAAGGGAGTAATCGAGGCTTCTCTCGATCCGGCCTCCTATAACGCCTACCTTGTGTTCGGGAACAACGTATGTGATCTCCGCAACGAAGTAACACACAAGGGCGATAACCTCTTCCTTTTCAGAAAATAGGTTCAGGCGGGGATTACGGGTCTTCCGAAGTCGTCCCGGTCCCAACGCCTTAATTCTTCGATATGGACTGTATTACTTTAAGGGGAGAATTCCTTGGGAATAAAACAGCAATTATCGAGATAATATTCAAACCGTATCCGTACTTTTCCCTATCACTTCCCTATACTTTTTCTTTCTTCTTCTTATTGACTGCTGGTCTTGCACTTTTCCCGAACTGTCCCGAACGATTTGTAACGTTGTTCGTCGTCTTCATGCACCTAGGTACATGTAGGTATCGGGCCTCGGGGTAAACCCCATTACCCGGATATCCTCATGCCCCATAACTATGGGGCAGTCATTTTAGCCTATTCTTGGCATGGATAGTGCTACGTTTTATAACGTAGCCGGATAAGAATTATTAGTCGGTGAACTACGGGAAAAGGAGGTTATTAATGGAGGTTATCTAAGTAAGGTCTAAGTTGGCCTTTCAGCGGCATTGGGGGTTGTTACTCGATTCTCTAATCGATATAGAGAGGAGTTCTCTTGAAAGAGGTCGCCCGTCCGGGGGCCGAGTGTGCAACGGTGCAAAACCGTTGAGATGGTCATGTGGCCCGTTATTGGCACGGTCGAACATGCCGCGCGCTAGCCGGGCCACGAAGTCGGTGATGGTCTCGACTTTCAGATCGGCCGCTATGACGTCATTCCGGACGTAACGACCTGCTCCGACAATCGTCCTTAATGACAGGTTCTGCTGAGCCTGTAGTCGCCGCCTCAGAGGGTCGCTCCGAAGCGCGTACCAGGCCGGAGCAGCATAGGTGGTAATGGTCCGGATATACATCTTGTATATCCGGAGCTTGGTCTTTATTGGCAGCTTGGATGCCAGGACCGGATGAAGCATCGCCCGCGCACATCTGGCTTTGCGGACGACGAAGTCGACGTGCGCAGTCATGCGCAGCGCCCTTGTCGATCCGGCACCCGAGGTATGTCACGGCCTTCTCGTACGCGATCTTCTGGCCGTCGAGAGTTAGCGGAGGTGGTAGATTTCTGAGACGGCGAGTGAGCAGAGCGGTCGTCTTACCAACGTTGACGACCATCCTCCACTCGTTCAGCCATGGTGGCAGCAGGTCCAGCAGACACTGCATTTTGGCAGTGGCTATATGGGCTCTTCTGGACGAAGTGAAATAGGCGCTATCGTCCGCATATATCAGCGCCAGCTCAACATCGTCCTCCCATTCTTGCAGCCTGCCTGCCAATGTTGGTACGTCGTTCGTGTAAGCCGCGTACAGGACTGGAGACAGACAACTCCCCTGTGGGACGCCGGCACTGATGGTTCTTGTTGCGGACTTGGCGTCCTCTACGCAGACGTAGAACTTCCTGTCTTCCAGGAAAGACGCCATTAACCGCAACATAGCAGGGGGGACACTGGTCTGCTCGTGTAGTTTGTATAGTAATCCTGAGTGCCACACCCGGTCGAACGCTTTCTCGATATCGAGAAAGACGCCCAACGATATGCGGCCACGATTGTACTCTGCCGCAAGCAGGTGCAGCACTCTAGTCAACTGTGTGACTGTAGAGTGACCCCTCCTGAATCCGTGCTGCTCCGCCCGAAGTTGGATGCACGGATGGAGACGTCTCAGCAGCAATCTTTCAAACAGTTTAGCTATGTGCGGTAATAGCGTAATCGGCCTGTAGCTGGCAGCTCTACGCCTGTCCTTCCCGGGTTTCGGCAAGACGATAATTTTGCCTTTCTTCCATTCCTCCGGGAAGTGGGATGTCCGCAGTATCCCATTGTAGAGTCGACCAATCTCTACTAGGACTTTATAGGGCAGTGGTCGGAGTGCAGCGTTGGTAATCCCGTCGTGTCCGGGCGCCTTCCTCGGTTGCAGGCAGGTTACTGTTCTCCGCAGTTCGGCGGTGGAAATGAACCACTCTCCTGCAAGAGGCGGCGCAGGTGACGACAGGAACTCCTGTACGCGACTTTCCTTTATGGCATGAAGCTCCATGAACTCCGCACTTGCAGGATTCGGCATAAATTGCTCCTCGATGTGCTCTCCTAGGATATCCGCTCTGCCCTTGGCATCGTGGCATGTTGGTCACGGGGGTCGTTTTTGTCGGTTCAGTTTGTAGAGCGACGCATTCTGCTCTTCCGCCTTCCATATGCGCCGCTCCCAGGCCTCTCCTCTGAAGGCCTGGACTGCAACCGACAGTTCCTCCGATAAGGTGTTTAGCTGTGTTTTCAGTCTTGGGCAGCGAGTACGCGCCCAGAGCTTCCTTAGCGCTCTTTTGCGCTTGATCTGCACGCTTATCTCTCGCGGCAGATCGTCACGCCTTTCTGTAATCGGAACGATCGTAGAGGCCGCGTGGAGGGCCTCCTGGATGTTTTTGGTAATTCTAGTAGCAGCGGCCTCTACGTCGTCCGCTGTACTTATAAATTGGTGGACTGGAGGTCTCGCCTGCAGATGTTGTGAGTAGAGCCTCCAGTCGATGCGTGTCTTAAATGCTCTGGGCGTCGTAGTCACCGCCTTAGTGCCAAGGGTTATCAGAATCGGGAGGTGCTGTGAACTCAGGTCGTATAGCACCTCTACCACTACTGGGTAGTTGACGTTCCTAGAGAGCACGATGTCTAATACATCCGGATGTTGCCTCGGGTCTGTCGGAACGTTGGTTGGTTCTTCGGGACCTAAAACGTCATAGTTGTTCCTCTCAGCGTCTTCGTATAGTGCATGACCCGGCGGGGTGATCACTCTGGACCCCCACGCCGGGTGTTTGGCGTTTAGGTCCCCGGCGATTATAGTAGGTGTTTCGCCTTCCATCACCGTCCGGATGTCTGAGGAGCAGAATGGAGTCCCTGGCGGGCGGTATGCTGCGTAGATCCTTAGTTCCTCGCCCGCCGCCTCCATTCTTATGCCGATGGAGCGCATAGTCTGGTAAGGTGGTAGTTCCAGCTCTTGATGGACGATGTCCCTCCTCACAAGAACCGCCGTCCCTCTGTAGGCGGCCCCTTGAGGGGTGACCTCGTCCCTTCTGTATAGGTGGTAGTTTGGCAGCTTAATATGCGTCTTAGGATTTAATTTTGTCTCGCCCAGCAAAATGATGTGCAAGTCCTGTTGCTGGGCGACTGTGCGGAGTTCATGCAGCTTCTGCTGTATTCCGCCCGGGTTCCAATAGAGGAGGCGCAGATTACTCTCCTCCGTAATGCCGGGCTAATAGGTTTGCCAGCGCCTTCATGATCGCCGTAACTGGATCTGTCCCGGCTCTTATGTCAGCCAGGACTTGAGTGCCGACCTCGATGGCAATACCAACTAAACGTTGTATTGTGTTTGCTGTCTCGAGGTCGGTGGTAGGTGTTTTCCTGTATGAAGGCGTTGGCAATTGTCTCGGGTGTGGATGTTCCTGGTCCTGCCCTCTTGGCTTATGGGTAGAGCGCGCTGTAGCTGTAGAGCGGGCTCTACGTTCTGGTAGAGCCCTTTCTGGCACTCTACCCACGCTCTTGGTCGACTCCCGAGTAATCTGCGCCTCTGAGGTTACTGGTCCAGATGTTGTCGGGGTAGAGGTGACAGCCTGAGGAGGCTGCGACTTCTTCCTGCTCCTCTCCCGCCTCCTCTTCTTGGAGGGTTGCCGTTCTGTGGCAGGGTTGGTGGGGGGGCTGTAGAGTCGCCCCGGTGGTTGCCCTTGTCTCTGTGGGTTCCACCGTTTCCTTAGGTGTTACGGGTGGGGGGGGGGTTCTGGTTGCCTGCCCTTCCCTGTGATGGTAACCCACCCGTCTTGCTAGATGGTGACAGCTTTTGGGCGACTCTGGGGGATCTTTTTTAGGGTCCTCCGGGAGTAGCCCCGGCAAAGTAATCCCCTGCCTCCTAGCAGCCCTCCTCAGGACTGGGCAGCGGCGGTCATTTGCCGTGTGGTTTTTGCCACAATTGGCACATTTGGGTTCCTCCTCTCTACCCCGAGGGCAAAGGCTCGCTATGTGCTCCCCGGCACAGCGCACACACCTCACTGGCCTGAAGCAGTTGGCGGAGGCGTGCCCGAAGGCCTGGCATCGGTGGCATTGAGCCGGTCCTGCTTTTCTCTGCCAGGCCTCGATGACGACCCCTCTCATAAAGAGTAGCTCGTCGACATTGTAGAAATCCTGGAGCTGCTCCAGGCTCAGGTGGTCTAGTTGGGCAAAGTAGATGCAGCCAGGTCTGCCTCTACGCGGTGGGATTGCCTTAACGTATTTGATGGGGAAGCCTTTTACCCTTATAGCCTCCTCTATCTCTTTGGTGTCTGTGCCCATTGGTAGACCCCGGATGCCCACTTTGGTGGGCTTGTCCTCCTCCGGGGTGTAGCAGTACCATGAAAGCGTTGGTGTTTCCTTAGTTAGCTCCACCATATAGCGCTGAACCGTACGGAATTAATTTGCGCTTTGCGGCGTGAACCTATACCATATGGGCATAGCTGGTAGATGGTCGTTGACCATCATCCTGCGGGAGCCCGGACGGGTTTGATGTTGCCACCGGCGATGATCGGCCGGCGGATGCTGCCAGGGTTGCGTAGGTAGTCGACCCCCAGCTGTAGGATTCCTTGCCCCCCTGCTCATACTGAGCCGGAATCGTGGCCTCGCCGATCCGGTGATATGGAGCGAGGGGGGGTTGTGGTGGAGAAAGTGATTTCGGTGGCGATCTCAGCACCTTCTTCGTCGTCACCACCTGGTGGTATGCTTCATCTTCTGATGAGGATGGTGCTTCATCTGATGACAGCTGGGAGCCTATCCGTTGCCTCTTCTCATAAAGGGAGGCTTCGGTTTCTGGTGGTGTATGGCGTCTAGCCGTTTTCTTAGCCCGCTGCTGTTGGGGCGACGGTTCCTGCCTGACCGTGTGCTCAGACACGGCCGGCGTGAGTGCGACGCCCGGTGCGGGCTCCTTTCGCGGCGAGACGGTTTTCCTCATTGGGATATGGGAGAACGCTGGCACCGTTCTGGTGCACTCCGGGTTCGCCAGATCCCTGATTACTAATGGTC
Organism: Parnassius apollo; assembly: GCA_907164705.1. NCBI lineage: Eukaryota > Metazoa > Arthropoda > Insecta > Lepidoptera > Papilionidae > Parnassius > Parnassius apollo. The sequence goes on along the minus strand of CAJQZP010001211.1, from coordinate 1,186,505 downwards.
TCTCCAACACTCCTTTCTTATCCGGTGGTACTCTTGACTTGGGGGGTGGTTCCCCTTTGTCCCTACCCGACATGATAAGGTGTAACCTAACCTGTCAGTTGTACTCTGAAGGCCCTATCTATATATGATGGTGATAATAGTAAGCGGCTTTCCTCACTATGGGCACTGCCTACCCCTTTTGCAAACAAAAGGGTTGGGGGAAGTGCGACGGTGGCACTTTAATGCGCGACTAGGCACAGAATGCCCGGAACGCATAAAGTGCCAAGAATCACCTAGGAGCCGGTGACCTCGACGCCTCACTGAATCACGGGACTCAACGATCGGCGGAGTATGTCGTACCGGCGGTCATTTGCAGCCACTGCTAACTACAAACAACGCACACCTAGGAGATCCTTGATGATAATTGATCCTTGATGATGATAAAACGATTTGTAAGAAAATTCGTTTACTGAGCTACCACGAAACTATACGCGAAAGAGAGCCGCGCCCTCTGTGCGATTATGCCACATAATTATATCAATTTGTACTATCACTCTCTCACGGTTTGCTCAATAACTTTATTTGTATAAGACATACATTTATACAATTTACTTATAAAGATAGCACAAAAAATATCTATACTACGATATACATTACATTTTCATATCACAAAAAAACCTTTTTTTTATTTAACAAAACATGCTTATTTTACTCACATGTTCGAAGTTGGAATTTCTTAATATATTTAACATAGAAAGTTAAAACAATGTTTTCCACTTGAAATTATACATATCTTAACTAATACAATAGTTTAACTTACATTTTCTCTATACATTTCACTATTAAAACACTTTTAAATTTCTTATACAAAACTATCATTATTTCACTTATTCACAGGAATTTTCCCATAAAATAACACATAATTCACCTTTTTTACACGTACAATCAATCTGAAATGTTTTACAAGTCATTTTACATAAATTGCTGAAATTTGCAAATATTTAAATTTCTATATATTTGGCCTCCTAAGTACGTGGCTAGCGTGCGTCTATGAACTCACACTATTTGAACAACTAACTTTTGCACGGCTATCGACTATCAGTAAAAATGGAAAGTTTAGTATACACTAATATCAACAATACTAAGTGAATAAATGATTCTACACAATTCTCAAACGCCGAAAACTATTTCTAATCAGATTCTTATCAGTTATCATGTTTCTTATCAAACAATATAAGTGAATGTTTTCATAAATCAATCATAGAAAATGGGTATTTGTTTTCATACAAAACATATCAAACTCATATAAGACAATACTTATGCAATTAATTTCCATTAATTTTACTTATGCACAGCGATCATCTCTACCGGGGAACAAATCCTGGTCTCTACTTTATTTTAATATTTCTTTAAATTAACCTTATTGGAAAGATGATTTCAACCGGGGAACAAATCCGGTAACATAATTTATATCTTAAAAATTCCCTTTATGAATTTATTAAGAGATATTACTAAGAAAACGATAAACTATTCCGGCCTGGGAGTCGAACCCAAGACCTTCATATCATTAATTCGATATTTCTTTAAGATTCAACTAAGCATTTTCTTATCGGAATATTGTTGCTTGATAATTTGCTTTTTAGAAGCTATTCGTAATCGGTTAACTAATAAATTGAAATATTCTTATAGGCGCGTCGCCAACAGGAGGAATACTTCGCCGCCCAACTCGACGTGTCATCGTGCTGGTACCAGCAGAATCGTCGCCTCCGGAAGATAAAGTGCTACGTACCGTGGGGGAGAATGTTAGCGACGACAAGTGAATTTAATTTTTTAATTTTAATTTATTCTTATTTGTGATATAAAACTAAGTGTAAGGACTGATAGTGTTAATAACATTAAGTGAATTAATTACTTATACTAGCTTCAACTCTTATTTGCAATCTAAAATTACGCAACGAAAGTTAGTAACGAAAGTCAGTAAGAAAAGTCTGTAACGAAAATGTGAATCTAATTGGTCTTATTTAGGTTTAATTAGAATGTTAGAAACGAGATATAAGTCTAGTTACCTATTAGAACTTTCTCTTATCATAATTTAAAGAGCTGCATTGGAAATATTAACATTTAAGTGTAAATTTAATGACTTGTTTAATTCTTTTTCTTTTAAAGTAATTTAAAACGACAATATGTCAATATTTCACTTTTGTAATCTAATTTCTTATTATAGAATAGATTTTAATTTAATAAGAAGTTAAAATGTATTCTGTATAGATTCTTAAACATAATATTATCATGATAAGCATTGTGCATTCCTGCCGCCTGGTGGCGCTACTTGTATGTTAAGCGGAAAAAGCTTAGCTACTACGGAGCTAAACCGTAGGAAGACCGCGCCACTATTTTTATTTTTTACAAACGTAAATTAAGAGTTTTATGAATGTTTAATGTACGAAATAATAAAGTTATCTCTACTGTCAGGAATGTATAAAAACATTGTAAGGTATGTTTTACCACACATATTAAAGAAATTTGTAAATATCCTTTAGAAAAGGTCGTTCTGCGCTCTGATTGGTCGACGGGAATCATTAGTGCCGTGTGCAAATTCATTAGTGCCGTGTGCAAATTTTATTAATTCTGATTGGTCACAGCTGCCTATAAAAAAGAGGCGTTATTTGTGGTAAAACATTCCAAATCCGGCAATGTAAGAATAAAGCATCAAGAAAATAAATAAGAAGAAACTCTGAAGAAGTGTTATTCATTGCTCATCTAACTGCTACTGCATGCTCTCCAGTTAACATCCCGCCAGCATAACCCGCTCCATTACTAACATTCTCAACACTTAACGTGCTTGGATTAGTAAAATCTAATATAACGTAACTTGATGAAACGTTTGTCGTTTTGTTTGTGTATTTAAATATAACAAACTACGGCATTTGGTATATTTTTAACCGACTTCAAAAAGGAGGAGATACTCAATTTGACTATTTTTTATGTGTTAACTTTTTTTAGGTAAACCGATTTTCATTATGCTCTTTTTATTTGAAAATTGGTGCTTCTCATGTGGTCCCAATAAAGTTTATCAAGATCTGACCAGTAGTTTTTTATGTGTCTTTAATAATGGGTCTTTAATTGACTTTGACATTGATGATGTTCTCATTTTATTTATATTGAAGACGGCTGTACAAAATTTCTAATTTTACCAATTGTTAAAAATATGCAGAGTTTAGTAAACATGGAATATGGTTTTCGAAGTTACATAATATATTATTATTCTGAAGAATTTTAAAATAGGAGGTTTTTCTTAGATAATTAATATAAATTTATACGGATACATTGTCTAGAAATTAATTTCGTTTCAAAAACCAAATCTATTTAGATTTTAGAAAAAGTGTTATCACTGAGTACTTTTTTTAGATTATATACTCTTTGGTACACTATGGACTTCTCTAGTAAAACTAGTTATATACTCTTTGTTTAGAAATGTGAATAACTGCAGATGCGTATATGCATAAGACTGGGTGTTTTTAACGACAATTTATACTTCCTCAGCTTTTAAAAACAAACTGATGATATCCAATAAATTGACAATTTTGTACACATTGGTAACAGTTTCACCTCAGTAACAATTAATGATTTTTTCGAGTTTAAAATGGCCATTGTCCCTTAAGCAGAAGTGAATGGCAGAGGTAGCAAAGCGACGGTCTGGACGTATATCGACCAAATTGACGATAAATTGAAGATGGACCTAATGAGTATTCTAAGGCGAGAGAGCATTGTAAAGATCATGCCAAATGGATACAAAATCACCCGTGCGAAGTCAGTGCGGATCGCTGGTTTATATAAAATAGCTATAAACTACCTTCTTAAGTAAAATCGAAGTATTCAAATTCTGGCCAGTTCTTCCCCACCCGGCTACAATCATCGACTTCGGTAAATCATCAGGCGCGACTCCCGGTACCGGAAGGCAAGCAGGCCGTATGAACTTCGAGTAACCGACTCTGGGAAATAATTACACAAACTCAGACTCAGAAATTTTCAGAAAGAACTACTCCAAAATGACCTTTAGAGATAGACCTCGATAAAAATGATTTTTAGAGATAGAACCAGGCTGCAGCTATTTTATTGTTATAGCACGATTGGGCCGCCTCGACCGGGGAAGGACCACGCTCTCCAATACCAGCGTAAAATAGCAACTTAATACTGCTGTATGTCGTATGATGTGTGTAGAGATCCGGAGACCCTTTTTTACTGGAAACGAAGCATTGCAACACTCAGGTGTGACAACGCATCTGCGTTTTGATTCTTAATCGAGGATATATGTAGATGTCTATGGGCCACAGTGTCCACTTACCGTCAGGTGGACTGTGTGCTCGTTTGTCACCCTATCCTATAAAAAATGGTCATCGGTCGTAAGCGTTCTGGAATTCCCCACAGTCGCATTTTACGTAATATAGTAACAAACAGGGTGAATAATTAAATTTAGTAATAAACAACTTATCACTTGTCTTTGGTCTAAGCTAAACTAACAAACACTAACAACGGTAGAGCCACGCGGCAGCTTTTGGTGTCGCACGGATGAGCCGACTCGAACCGGGCAGGTACCACGACCTTACAGAATACCTTACCTTACTATACCTTACATATAAATTTTATAACAAACACCATATACATTATTCTATCTCATTCTCTCGCAGGCTGAATCCTATAGATGTATATGTTTGTCTCTTTTTAGTGTCGCTTTTTCGTTTCATAGTTTCAAATCAGAACGATTCTAAAGAGGTTTTCAGTTTTCAGTTCAAAAAACGAGTGTGCTTATGACCACACGACTGAACTAAAACTTCTTTAGCTCTATTATATATATATATATATATATATATATATATATATATATATATATATATATATATATATACATATTTATAAGACATGTGTTACTCATGAATGATTCGTTCGTTTGAGGTGGTACGCTTAAAAGTACTGATGGTTCATTCATCCGTTTTTGAATGTTCCGGTACAATTAATCACAAACAATTAACGGAACCTTTTTATCTCGTGATTGATGTGAATTGTGAATGAGTCGAAAACCGACCGTTGTTTTTAGTGTAGGGTACTGGAGCCCGAAATGACCCATTTGAATGATCGATCCGAATGTTCCGGTACGTGTGACGAAATTTACTAGAATGTATATAGAAGAAATGAACGATTGACACATGTCTGTTTATATATGCATATAATATGTATAATATGTAAATGTACTTACATATACATATATTAATTTTCTACAAAATTTAAATTTATTATCGGCTTCTTTCCATAAGTTGTTATTATTCACCCGAAGATGAACAAAACATGAACTTTAAAATGAATTTACAATTTTATTCACTTTAAACGTAGAATATTTAATGTATTTAACAAAATAATAAATCCTTACATATGAAATTGGCGTTTTGTAAGGGAGGAATATAAAGTCAATTTTTTTTGTAAAATATATTAATTTAATTAATCAAAGTATGCAACGTTGTTATTTATGCATTTTGCCATCTCATAGGTAGTTCATTGAACCCTTTACTAAAAAAAAACCCATGGAGCGAGAATCAATAAACTATTTGAAGGCAGTTTGGACTGCCGCATCTGAGTTGAATTTTTTTTCTTGTAAGAAGTTGTCCAAATTTCGGAAAAAATAGTAATATAGTGGAGCAAGGTCCGGGGGGGGGGAACGGTGGATGATGCAGGCATTCCAATTGTAGCTTATATAACTTAGTGGTTGTTTGTTGTACAGTGTGTAGTCTTGTGTTGTCGTGAAGCAGTAGTGGCCTAGAGCGATTGACCAATCTCGGTTGTTTAGCAGCTAGTTCTTCCTTCATGGTTTGCAGTTGCTGACAATAGATATCTGCCGTAATCGTTTGGTCAGATTTTTGAAAGCTGTAGTGAACAACACCGGCGCTAGTCCACCAAACACTCACTAGTAACTTTTTCTGAGTCAATTTTCGTTTAGTAGGATTTGGCTGGGTCTCCAGGGTTCAGCCATTGCGACGAGCACTTCCGATTATCGTACAGTATCCACTTTTTATCACAAGTAATGATTCGATTTAAAATCCCTTCATTTTTGTGTCGGTTGAGCAAAGTAACACAGCAGTCGACGCGTGTTTGCAAGTTCGATTCACTCAATTCATGAGGTACCAATCGTTCTAGTTTTTTTACTTTCCTGCTTTGCTTCAAGTGGATTAATACAGTTTTATCACTTACTCCGAAGCCGGCAGCTATCTCTGAAGTGCTTTGTGATGGATCCGCTTCCACAATAGCCTTTAATTCTTCATTTTCTACTTTGGTCTCCGCCCGTCCACGGGGTTGGTTCTGAAGGTCGAAATTTCCAGAACGGAAACGTTGAAACCAAAACCGTTCCGTGCTTTCTTTAGCGACACCAGCGCCGTATACATCATTAATCCTTCGAGCTGTTTTTGCAGTACTGGTGCCACGGTAGAACTCGTACTCGTAAATATACCGATATTTCATGTTTTCCAATACACATTGGAAAACATGCAATATCATGTTTTCCAATGTGTATTATTTATTTCTTTTATTATTTATTTCTTTGGCGTCGCACGGTACCACACGGTAATAAGCGACGCCAAAGAAATAAATAATAAGGAAAGAAACAAATGAATTACTGTTTTCAAAACTCAAATATAACAGCTGAATGAATTTATAAATTTGAATTTGGAATTCTTAACCAAAGAGGAGATATTTCAGATCAAAGTGGTCAGTACGACAAAACCTAATTTCATATGTAAGGACCCAATATTAATTCATAAAATATGGAACGTAATTGACTATAAGAGAAAGAGAGAAATAAAATGTACGCGCACTGCTCTCTCTTGCTTATATCCCCCACTCAACTCTCATTCGCCCCTCCCGATCACACGTTTCGTAACGCTTTCGACACGCGTTCGCCAGCTTACTCCCCAAGTCAAGCGTGCGTTAAGAAGTTTTACTTCAAAAAAAACTTGCCTAAAACGAACTTACTCGTAATCGAGCTCCACCAAGGCAATGTCATTGTAGTGCGAACCTGTCTCATACTGCTTGTGTTGTAGCGTTCGTACGACGTAACGCAAAACTCCCGATCTTATGTCAGACTTATTAGTGGTTCCTAGCAACGCGAATTCAATTTTACCACTGAAACAAAAAAAATAACAAGGCATCCACATTGTTATAGTATTTATTCAATATACTTGTCCTGGATAACCTTTTTTACCGTCTGGAAAAAATAGGGTGTAACAGGTGGATGGAGTAGAAGCCTGGCACTGATATTTTACAAAAAATAAAAACAAATATTTTGAAGAATTTGAGGGCTCGGGCGGCTTTGCTCTCTACCCTGTGACCCTGCGAAAGGACATTCTAAAGTAAAGCTACAGCCTATATACGTCCCACTGCTGGGCACAGGCCTCCCCTCATTTCTGAGAGGGTTTTAGGACAAGGAAGTGTCCACCGCGCTACCCCAATGCGTGTTGGCGAACTTCACATGTCTTCGAAATATTTTTTTTTGTTATTCCTCAGACATGCAGGTTTCCTCACGATGTTTTCCATCACCGGAGAACACGTGGTATATCAGCACTTAAAATTGCAATGAACAATTTCGGGATCGAACCCCGGTTACTCACGTTCTGTTATATTTACAGCGAGCGTTAACCATCTGAGCTACCACGACTCAGTGAAAGGTGGAAAGGACATTGCAAGAGAATAAATTGTTTTATTTCCGCTCGTAAAACTAGGGTGGGCATGATTTGAGTTTCGATAGATTTTAATTGATTAATTTATTTAATTCAGAATTTTTGTTTTTATTTTTTGTAAAATATCAGTGTCATAGGCTTCAACTCGATTTACCTGTTACATCCTATTTTTTTCCAGATGGTAAAAAAGGTCATCCAGTATATGTGTTTGTGTATATATATGTATTTATGTATGTATGTATGTATGTGTATATAAATATGTGTGTGTGTATGTTTATGTTTATATTTGATAGACTATAAATAAAATAAGGAGGATATTAAAAAAATAGAAACATTTATAAAGTCTGCCGAACACTTATTTTGTTTTTGTTAATCTGTCATTACGCCATATCGTCCCGTGGGGTGTCGTAAGAGGTGATAGTGGGAAACGAATTAGGAGATGACTAAAAATAAAAATACTGTGGTTGCCAAGCGTGGCAACTATGGCAATTATCCCCCCACCCCCCACCGATGGACCAATCTATGTGGGAGACCTTCGTTCAGCAGTGGACTTTAGTACGCTGTGAAGGTTAATGTACTGCCAATAAATAAATATAATATTCATCCTATACAGGATCACTAGTAACTAAGAATAAACTTTAAAATCCATGAGTAAAGGTATTAAGGTACAGTTTAAAAAATATTTAAAAATTACGCTTTTCATTCCCCTATTGAAATGAACAATGTTATACAATAATTAAGGTGGGAGGTAAGCACAGAACACTGTAATAATCAAGTACCTGGCTATTTTCGTATAAATATATATACACAAATGTGGACACAGGGTACAAATGATGCCCCATATAACAATATTATAAGTACAGTGCCACCAACTTATTTGTTCAGGTGGACAAAATTGGAACTAAGGCCGCCATTTTATAAATGGCATTTCGCTGTCAGTGTCCGCTATTATTTAGTCTGTGCTGTCAGTGCGGTATATAAAAAGTATTCTGTGGTGTGGAGTTTTGGCGGGAACTTGGCCGTCGACGGATTGTCGCTCTTGTTTCGTCGCTTGAATGGTTTGAAGTGGATTTTGATTCGTAAAAGTGATGCAATTATGTGAATTAAGTGTCTGCGCGTGTGAACTATTAGAGAAAACGACGAAAAAAGTGCTTTTATGTTGATATAAACCTCAAGTTATTTTGATCGCTTGGGCGCCTAATAAGCTTGAGTGGCTGGTCGTGTCATGGACTGTCCGCTGTGTTGAGTTGTCGTTGAGTTGTCAAAATCTCCCAAAAACTTCGCAATGTGACGCATCGGCATAATATCGTGAAGAAAAAATATATAAAAAACGAAGATTCCGAAAGAAATGATAGGCTTATAAGTGCTAGAACCCAGAGCCATAAAGCCAGTTAAATAAAAAAAATATGACAAGTGTGTTTTGTTTGATTTCATTGTAAAAAGTGCATATATATATATAATATGTAGTCACCCATTCTCTCGGTACTATACGCTCTCCATCAGCGACTCTGTCAACTGTGCAGTAAAGTTGGTAGCACTACATGTACATCTACATTATGAAACTACTGACATCTAAACTAGGCAGAGCCTGTGTTAGATGTAAGGAGTTTTCTCTCAAACTTATGAAAAACCACAAACGAAAGCTCTGTCTAGCTTTCGTTCGTGTTTTTTTTAGAATAAGGGAAATTTTATAAAATATTTTTTTATCAAGGATAGATGTAGATGTACCGTAAGTCGCAATATCCATTTACCATCAGTTGGACCGTGTGCTCTTTTGTCACAATATTCTAAAAAAATACTCACTAAGAGGGCTCGTGGAGGACGTGGGCTGCTGTCAGAACGAAGGATGAACTTATTAGCGAACCGGCGCCCACCCAAGCAATATCTTTTTCGTTTGGATCTATCTTTTTTTTATTCCTGCACCCCAGGATTACCTGCGGCAAAAAATAGAGTCTATACAACGTGTTACAAAAACCCCGTGGTTCCATTTAAGTGCGTTATTGAAATCAGTATCTATACGTTTGAATACAATAATAACTGCCAAAAAAATCTCGATTATAAAAAAGATAAATAAAATTTTATTTGCAAGTTGTATGCGGTAATATTGCCTCTGCATTGGCCCGGTAGTAAGAGTATTGTCAAACAACCTGCTTAACCGATGCGCGTGTCCGTTAGAGGTAATAAAACTAGGTATTATAATCGATGGCGAAATAATCTATTATTTAATAATTGTGCCGATATCAATTAATCGATCAATGGAAATCAACATAATATCGATCAATCGATTTATCGAAGAAAAGTATTCTCGGTAAATTTAAACAATAAAATTAACCAACAAATAAAATGAAAATATTATTACACTACTACTTATTATATTTATTTAATTTTAAACACTATTTAAATTGACTTTCGTCTATTTACATCAAAAAAATAATATAGAAATATGAGAACTAGTCAGTATATTTCTCATATCAGCAGCGATCTGGCCAGCGTCTTAAAATAATTTTTCAGAAGGCACCGATGTTGAAATAATGGACAAGGTTTTAATCGTTTTAATCGCAGCCTTATAATCAATGAAGTGTCACACTCCCTTGGCAATAAAGAAAATTTCTTAACTAAAATCACCCACAAACAACAACACAAATAAACAAAGCCAAAGATTATTATTGTCGAATGAAACGACAACCTTTTTTTCTATACTTGAAAGGAATTTGGCAAATAACAAAGATGTTATCATACTGCTAATGTTATCAATTTTTTTCTAATATCGTTGAATGTCGATTAATTGACATAAAATAATCGGTGTATTCAATTTACGTTTAATCGATCAAGTCGCAAAAATTTAAGAAGCGATTAGTCAATCATTCGATTAATCTAATCGATATCGAACATCGCTACATAAAACGATATACAATTAGCAAATTTTTTTTTAATTTAATAACATTTTTCTATGGTTTATTTTTCCGAAGTATAGTTATTTCTATACGTTTAAATACTATTTCTGATTTATGACGCATTTAAAGGACCACGGGTTTTTGTTACATTTTGTATTTATCTCATAGATGGACACATTCATAGATATAATTACGCATATATGCAAGTTTCTCACGATGTACCTTTACCGCCGAACATCGGAACAAGGATCCTGCAGTAGGTACTGACTACCTCAATGGTCTAACGGTCGTAAAAGGCAGCTGCTGATCATGGGGTCCCGGGTTTGAATTTCGGGTAGGGACCAAATTCAGTTATTGTGGTGGTGCACACACTCGTGTACTATAATCTTGCCCTGCGCAGATGGCTTGTCTTAGTTGAGGCAGGTCGTCGTGACCGAAATTTTACATTATTATTATTATTATTGAGTACTGAAATCAAGGACATTAAAAGTTTAAGGAAGATGCACCGTTGATTGTCGTCTTCACGTACTGACGTACGTGCAGGTATCGGGCCTCAGGGTGACCCCCATTGCCCGGGTGTCCTCATGTCCCATCATTATGGGACAGTCCTTGTTGCCTATTCAGGCATAATGTGGTAAGTCCGGTTTTTCCGTAATTGGTTAATTACGGGAAAAGAGTGGTTATCTGATATAGACAAAGTTGGCCTTTCAGCGGCATTGTGGGTTGTTACTCAACTCTCTAATCACATATAGAGAGGAGTTCTTTTGGAAGAGGTCGCCCGTCCGGTGGCCGGGTGTGTAACGGCGCAAAGCCGTTCAGGTGTTCATGTGGCCCGTTATCGGCACGGTCAAACATGCCGCGCGCTAACCGGGCCACGAAGTCGGTGATGGTCTCGACTTTCAGATCGGCCGCTATGACGTCATTCCGGACGTAGCGACCTGCTCCGACGATCGTCCTTAATGTCAGATTCTGCTGGGCCTGCAGTCGCCGCCTCAGAGGGTCGCTCAGAAGTGCGTACCAGGCCGGTGCAGCATACGTGATGATGGTCCGGATATACATCTTGTATATCCGGAGCTTGGTGTTTATAGGCAGTTTGGATGCAAGTACCGGCAAGAGCGTCGCCCGCGCACATCGGGCCCGGCGGACGACGAAGTCGACGTGCGCGGTCATGCGCAGCGTCCTGTCGATCTTGCACCCAAGATAAGTTACGGCCTTCTGGTACGCAATCTCCTGGCCGTTGAGGGTCAGCGGAGGTGGTAAATTCCTGAGACGGCGAGTGAGCAGAGCGGTCGTCTTACCAACGTTGACGACCATCCTCCACTTATCCAGCCATGGTGGCAGCAGGTCCAGTAGACGCTGCATCTTGGCAGTGGCTATGTGGGCTCTTCTGGACGAGGTGAAATAGGCGCTATCGTCCGCGTATAGCGCCAGCTCGACGTCGTCCTCCCACTCTTGAAGCCTACCTGCCAGTGTAGGTATGTCGTTAGTATAAGCCGCGTACAGGACTGGTGACAAACAGCTGCCCTGTGGAACGCCGGCTCTGATGGTTTTAGTTGCGGACTCGGCGTCCTCTACGCAGACGTAGAACTTCCTGTCTTCCAGGAAAGACGCCATTAACCGCAACATAGCAAGAGGGACACTGGTCTGTTCTTTCAGCTTATATAGAAGTCCTATGTGCCACACCCGGTCGAACGCCTTCTCGATATCGAGAAAGACGCCCAACGATATGCGGCCACGATTGTACTCTGCCGCAAGCAGGTGCAGCACTCTGGTCAATTGTGTGACTGTAGAGTGTCCCCTCCTGAATCCGTGCTGCTCCGCCCGAAGTTGGATGCACGGACGGAGACGTCTTAGCAGCAATCTTTCGAACAGTTTAGCTATGTGTGGTAATAGCGTGATCGGCCTGTAGCTGGCAGCTCTACGCCTGTCCTTCCCGGGTTTCGGCAAGACGATGATTTTGCCTGTTTTCCATATCTCCGGGAAGTGGGATGTCCGCAATATCCCATTGTAGAGTCGACCAAGCTCTACTATGACTCTATTGGGCAGCTGTCGGAGTGCAGCGTTGGTAATCCCGTCGTGCCCCGGCGCCTTCCTCGGTTGCAGGCGGGTTACTGTCCTCCGCAGTTCAGCGGGGGGAGATGAACCACTCTCCTGCAAGAGGCGGCGCGGGCGACGACAGGAACTCCTGTACGCGACTTTCCTTCCGGGCATGAAGCTCCATGAACTCCGCACTTGCTGGGTTCGGCATAAATTGCTCCTCGAAGTGCTTGACTAGGATATCCGCTCTGCCCTTGGCATCGTAGCTGCGTTTGCCTGCGTTGTTGATCAGCGGGCAAACGGAAGATGCACGGGGAATAAAAAAGGATACCAGCGACGAAGTTGTACGAGGAAGAAAACTCCTAGTAAAACAAACAGTGGTGAACTGCCAAGCATCCAGATGATGAGGATGTTATTGTGAATTTTGACGCGATGTGCGTTCGTGAAATATGGCGACTGGGATTAATCCGAACAATTTCTCAGAGCACTCCCCGTGGTAGATGCGATAGAAAAAGCGAAGGGATGCAACATCCCTACGCAGCGTCAGCGAATCGAGCTGATCAGAAAGTACTCGATCGTCGACGATTCGAACCGCTCTGTGCTGGGTGCGGTCAAGTGAAAAGGGCTGTACTGGGGTGCCCCGGCTCAGAGATAAGAACAGTATTCCATGTGAGGCCGAACTTGTTTGAAATTGGTTGCATATGCCCATGGACTGAAATAACTGCAAGATTGTTTGTCACTTTTTATAAAAAATATTATTTTATTTCATTTCTCTCAAATTTAGTCGAAGTAACCATCTCAAATTTCTTACAAAGAATAATGGTGACCATCACACAGTCCACCTGATGGTGTATAGATAGATGCTTTAGTATGGAATGCCTCGTTACCATTAAAAGGGTATCCGGATCACTACACTCACCGTACAAAACACTGCAACATTAAGCTGCTATTTCGCGCTGGTATTCTGTAAGAGCATGGTCCTTCCCTAGTTGAGCAGGCCTATTCGTGCCACAACCATAATATAGCTGCAACATGGCTTTACCAAGTATAGGTAAATATTATATTTTATTCTCACTTCCTCTCGTATTTTTATGTACCGCTATCTATCGAAAGTCGTGATATCTATCTAGCTTTTCCATAACTGCCTCCGCGGAATGTAAAAAACAAGACAACGTAGCAAAACGTATAATTTGTATCAGAACCAATCACGGAATAATAGTTTTTAATCATTTTAATATTCTGTGGACCCAATGCAATGGCATCAAATGTTTGGCGAATGACTCTGGGGGAGAGCGCAGGTTGTGTTGATCCCCAGGGCAAGTCCGAGGAGTTCTTCCTTCATGTGATTGCCGTCTGTTATTTGGTCTAGTTCAATAGGTAACAGATAAAACAGAAATACTCACACAATCCTCTTTTTCTTTTCCTTTTATCCCACCCATGTTTCCTATCCTAACCCAATCCAAGGTGTCAAGTGTACCGTGCCGATGGATGCATTGCCGGGGGGGAGTCCAATCTCAAACGGTGCCTACCCGAGACCAGGGCGATTCGGGTAGTATTTTAGCCCTTCCCTCGACATGCGGAGCCCTGCCGGGGGTGACCGAATATTTCTCTTTCTAATAGTACGAACAAATTGGATGGAGATCGACATTTTGGAAAACTGAACTCTCCTTTGTTCCACCCTTCAACACAACGCCCCAACCTAGGATGAGCCGTGAAGTAGAGGACACGTCTGCAACCGAACCACAATCGGAAACGAAACAAGAAAGGGACAGGAAAAAGTTCGCTAGACCTTACAAAATTAGTGGGAGGAACCACCGCTAAAAATTTGCTTTTAAATTAAAAACTGCAACCGAATCGGTTCACCCGTTTAAAAGATACGGTGACACAGACAGACAAACAGACGCATAGCGGTCAAACTTACTACACCCCTCTTTTTGCGGCGGGGGTTGAAAATAGCAGCTTAAGGGGAAATATAACCTCAAGTGGCTTAGCAAGATCCTCCGTTATGCCGAAAATATTGCAGCATTAATTTTGAAACAAATATATGGTAAAGTTGAGGATTAATGTTAAGGACTATGTTAGACGAAAACACGATTCCGTAAAATTTTCTCGATAGAAAAAATTCCAAAGTTACCTCCAAAATAAACAATAAACCTCTGTTATTCATAAAATACTTTAAATAAGATCATGAAACTTTGCATACTAACTGAACTAACTATAAAGCAGTGCTTATGTTATTTACTTTTTTTAAAATACCACTATTTTCACTGTAAAAAGAAATTACCTAAACTATCGGCATCTTGAAGCTTGATTCCTGCCGCCCCGTCATTTTCGCTTCGGCCTTTGAAGGGGAGGTTGTGTCGCTTACGATCAGAATACACATTACGCAAAAGGACGACGTAAAATTAAAATGGGAAATAACCGTAATAAAAATAAGAAGCGACTGGGTTGGCGTTAAGAAACAGGCATAAATATGATAAACCTAATGAAATAAGTATCTAACAACCTATCTACTTACAGTATTAGTGATTACAAACATGTCGGTACATAGCATACGACGCGCGGGGAAGTGGGGGCGAAATTAGAATTTGAGCTTACTTACTATATCCTCTTAACGCAGTTTGGTGAGTGGTAGAGTTGTTTGTCACCCTTATCCTATAGCAACAGGTGCTCAACTATCAGACTGTTAGCTTTGAACACTGTTATTTAAAAAAAATATTATAAACAACATACCATATGTGGAAATTCTTCGATTTCGGCGGGCTCCCCTCCTGCTATTTTGAGGGCATTGTTCTGGGGACAAAATATTGAATCCTCGACTGGTTGAGCATTTGCGTAGCATGCTGAAATATAACAGGATAAATATATCTCTTGTGTATACATATACCGTGAAGTGGCGATGTAAGAATATCCACAACCCCATGTAATTTTTTATAGAAGAGTAGGCAAACGCGCATACCGGCTCACCTGATGGTAAGTGATTACCGCCGCCCATGAACACTGCAACACCAGAATTGCAGATGCGTTGCCGGCCTTTTAAAAAGGAGTAGGTTCTTTTCTTGAAGGTCCCTAAGTCGTATCGGTCCGGAAAAATCTCTGGTGGTAGTCGATTCCATAAGGAAGTTGTGCGAGGAAGAAAACTTCCTTTAAATCGCACGGTGGCGGACCGGCAGTCATCCAGATGGCATGGATGGTGTCGCGAGTTTTGTCGCGATGTGCGATGGTGAAATTTGTTCGGCTGGAATTAGTCCGAACAATTCCTCAGAGCACTCCCCGTGGTAGATAAAATAAAATACGCAAAGAGATGCAACATCTCTTCGCAGTGCCAGTAAGTAAAGCCGATCGGAAAGAGCTCGGTCGCCGACGATTCGAACAGCTCTGCAATGGATGCGATCAAATGGAAGGAACTGGCACTGGAGAGCCCCGGCCCAGAGATGGGAACAGTATTCCATGTGCGGCCGAAGCCGAACCTGCGCCTTGTAAAGTTGCAGGCGGTGAGTCAGCATGGAATACTGTCCCGCTCTGCATAGCATACCAAGCTGTTTAGAGGTCGGTTTGGCCTTCTCTTCCAAGTAACCACGAAACTGTACGTCACTCGATATGTCGACGCCGAAGATTCCAATACCGGCTGAGGCAGCTGAGTGCCTTAAAACTGAGGAGATACGACGAAAGGGTTTTATTTAGAGGTAAACGCGCAAACGTGTATCTTCTGGGGATTAAACTGGACTAGATTTAGTCAACTCCAGTGCGAGATTGAATAACTGAACTTCAAGACACAGTAAGTTCATTCTGCGTAGATCGGGACAAATGCAATAATTAAAAAGCTGAAGGTACTCCAGGTTTCCCCTGACATCGAGACGTCAACCACCTCAGTTCCCCGTGACCATGGGTGCTGGAAAGCACCAGAAACGTAGGGTATTAAAATTAAGCAAATTAAACGCGATAAAATCTTCAAAGGCTGTTTTACTCAATGTGTATTGTTCGCGTAAATATATTTTTTTTTTAAATAAATAATAATATTTATTCACTCCACAAATTTTACATCGTGACTTACACTATTTAAATAAAAGTAGCATCAATTACATTGAGAGATATCATTATCAGTCAATTAGTTGTTTCTGTAATATTTTCTCAGTAATAGTGCGAAGTCTGGAAGCTTAGCGGTGTTGCACCTGGGTACGGCTTCAGTCGTATCGAATTGTCATCTCCATGAACTATAAGAATAAGCCTTTGCCTTGTGCCTTTCCGGTGCCACCTGCGCTTGGGCACACTCGTACACTATAAGTCTGTCCTGTGGCGATGGCTAGTCTCCGTTGAGACCGGCTGCCGTGACTGAAATTCGATCTGGAGGACGTTAAAGTTAAAGTTACAGCCTATATACGTCTCACTGCTGGGCACAGGCCTCCCCTCATTTCTGAGAGGGTTTTAGAGCAAGGAAGTGTGCGCCGCGCTGCCCCAATGCGTGGTTGCGAACTTCACATGACATCGAAATATTTTTTGTCTTATTTCTCAGACATGCAGGTTTTCTCACGATGTTTTCCTTCACCGTCAAGCTCGAGATAAATCAGTACTTAAATTGCAATCAACAATTTCATTGGTACCAGCGGGAATCGAACCCGGTTTGCTCGCGTACTTTATAATTTACAGCGAGCGCTAACCATCTGAGCTTCCACGGATGGACCACTGGAGGACGTTATTATTATTCAATTTCAATACTCGTTCTCTTTCCTAGAATATTCTCACAACCTTCTCGTTTACTTTAAACAAGTGAGATAAAATTTGGACCAAAACATGTTTCCTAAAACAAGTCACTAGGTTCAATAAGCGAGTTTCGTTATCCCAAAGCTGTAAAAGAAAAAAAACTGTCAGTCGTAGGACTGCACGTCAGAAGTGAAAAATCTCTAAACTTCACAAACTTGTAAACATTATTTTTGATTTGTTAAGAAATTATTTTTTATCATGGTACACAAACAAATTGATAAACAAATGTTAATTTGGTTGTAATTTAGAATCGTTTGGCAGAAATTTGGAGGAGTAAGGTGTTTTATTTGGTAGAGGTTTGGTCCCCGATTATAATAATACCACTCACACTAAAAGGTAATGCACCGTTCTTGAGAAAAATCAAAAAGGAAATCCCATAGAATTAACCTCAAAATGAGAACTCAAAATGAATTTAGGGGTTGGAGGTGGGGGGAGGGAGGGAGTTGTTGAAGAGTCGCCCCCCACTTCCACCTCATGCCGGACATGCTTAGTTTTTTTTTATAAATTTTTAAAAATCTCATTTTGAGGTTATGTTTTTGTAATGTTTTGACTATAAATCTAATTTGTGGGAGGAGAGAGTTGGGGGAGGGAAGCACCACGTAGCGCAGTCGAGGGAAGCCCGGTCGACGGAGCCCCGTTTCGCGGGGCTCCTACTTCTAAGTGGTTTACAAAAAAATAACCAACCTTCTAACCTAACCTGTCCGAGTGGGGGTGCCCTAAGTCCCGAGCTCGCTTCGCTCGCTCTTGTACTCAACAAAAAATCAAAGTATTAGTTCTTATAATTACTTTAAATTATGAACAGTACCCGGATGACCGGGCTTTGCTCGATATTTTTTTTGAACTGTACTGGTTATTTGAATAAAAAATCATGAATGAAATTAAATTAAAATTAAAAAATTTAATTAAAATTTTCGTATTTTTAAAAAAATACTAAAAGAAAGGGCTCGAAATAATAGATTTTTTCACAAAAGAAGGGGGCTTGAAAAAAAAAAGGGAAAAAAATCGGACCGAAGATAGGACGCGAACCAAGGCGTTACGATTTTGCGACCGCTCGATATCCATTTGAGCTATTACGTTCATTAACACGGTGTCTAAATTTACCTTCTTATATTGTAGCAGTTTTTCATTGCCTGAAAACACGAACAAAAAGACATTTTCTAAAAATTAATCCTAGCTAGATCGATTTCTTGCCCCCAAAACTAAATTTTATGAAAATCGTTGGAGCTGTTTCCGAGATTCTGATTATATATATATATATATATATATATATATTTTATTCGTACCCTCAGGGGAAGAAAAGCAGAAGTAGTATTACTTTGAATTTTAGTTATTAATATGATTGAAAAGAGCGACTAAAGTTACATATGCTAATTTTTTTTTTTCATATTTTTATCATTAGTTCTGGCGATTTTATGCTAGAAAACATAATTTACATGGTTTGACAGTTCAGATTTTTTAATTGATAAATAACGGAATAAGTGATTATACGTAAAAATGTTTATGTTTGTTTAAACGTTATAACACTTATGATATTCATATGTACCATAAGTTATATAGACAAATAAAATAAATATGATAATGGTCTTTATCGGCTTTTTCTTTTTCTTCACTACTTAATTACACGCGATTATGATGTTTATCCATAAATTCATAAATAGTTGAACGTCATTATGTCTACTTACTTCTTTTAACTGCGAAAATTTTATTAAATAAGCACGATTAGTGCGTTACTTCGTTCGAAAAGAAAACACATGTTAATCAAGTAAGTAATAATACGCCTAAACAATTCTATAATATCGCGAGTAAACGTGAATACGTGAGCGGTGCAGGCGGAGTGGATATTCGTAACATTTTTTTAGATTGTAATGAGCAAAATCAATTAACTACCAACAACTCAGTGACACATGATAACTTTTACAATGAACCTTCTACGAGTCGCAGTTGCAGACGATCCTCGTTAAATTATAGACTGAGTGTGTCATCAAATGAAGAGCCATTTTCGCCAGCAGTCTCCGAATATTTATCACATTCAGATGCAAGCCCTAGTTCCAGTCCGGTTTGAGATTTTAACGATCCTATGACGTCATCGTTGTTGAAGGATCTAACTAATAGTTTAAACGAAGATGCTTTTTTATCAAGCCCATTTACAACCAAAAACCAGAACGATTATAATATTTTCATAGCTTCACCAACAGTTATTTTTTTACCAAGTACTCAAAAGTCAATACCTACCACTAATACCATAACCACTAGACCAAAAATAGATAACACCTCCTGTAAAAGGCTAAACCAAGATGAAAACATCAACCAATATTATAATTTTGTAGAGCCTTACATTGAAGGTATTGCACCTTTGCGAAATGAAATTGTTCTAGAGTCGACATCCAATAACAACCACGAGGAAACAATTACTGCTCCAATTCTTCCATGTAGCTCTACATTTGTCGCTTCAGCTAATGTAATTAACCTTCCAACGCCTTCCATCACATCAGAAAATAATATAGTCGTAGCTCCGGAAATAGAAGCAACTTTGTCTCAGCCATTATTAGTGACTGAGGGTAACCACAAGCCTAGAAAAAGACAAAGAAACATGG
Organism: Parnassius apollo; assembly: GCA_907164705.1. NCBI lineage: Eukaryota > Metazoa > Arthropoda > Insecta > Lepidoptera > Papilionidae > Parnassius > Parnassius apollo. The sequence continues at coordinate 1,166,519 of CAJQZP010001211.1, read as the reverse complement.
ACACGTGGACAAAAGTAAAAACAAAGGAACTTCGAAATATAGGCGCATAGCCACAAAAATGTATGAGAGATCCTTGCGCCTGTAAGCTGAAGTGTTTTGAAACTATTCAACATGAAGATAGACTGAACTTATTTGAATATTTTTGGGCTACAGGCTGTCATGAGACTCAGTGGCATTTTATTTTGAATAACACAGAAATTAAGGAACCTAAAGTTATTAAAGTTCAGAGAAAACGGGAAAGAAATTGAACATTGATACATTATTTGCCAACTAAAAATAATGTAGGACACGTAACAAAAATCAAAGTTTATAAAACAATTTCTTAAACACGCTTGGTATTAAAGAAATAACTGTTTACACGATCATTGATAAGTATAATAATGGTAAACAAATAACACACCAAGGGGTAAGCACGCAAACCGACCTCATAGAACAACAAATGCCACCGTGCAAAGTGTTATACAACATATAAAAATCCCGTGTATTGAGTCTCACTATTTACGGCAAAAAAACAACCCGACAATATTTATCACAGGACTTGGATATTTCAAAAATGCACCGGTTATATAAAATCTGGGTTTCAGAAAACAAAAATTTAAATAAAATATAAAAGTTGCAACTGAATACCAATATAGTCAAATATTTAATAATAATTTAACCTTTCTTTTTTCAAACCAAAAAAAAGATTTTTGTAAAATATGCAGTGAATATGAAAATAAACTCCAGCTCCAGCAGCTGTACGAGACATATTAAAAATAAGAATATTGTTAGAGAAATAAAGAATAAAGAAAAAGATTCAGCAGACCCAAAATTAAAAACTGTAGCTGTATTTGATTTGGAGAAGGTACTAAGTCTGCCTCAGTCAAATGTGGATATTTTCCATTATAAAAGAAAATACCCAGCATATAATTTTACTATATATATATATATATATATATATATATATTCACGACAGGGTTATTGTTTCTTATGGCATGCACAAATTGCAAAAAGAGGTGCTAATGAAATTGCAAGTTGCTTGTGTAAATTTTTGAAGCGGAAGCTTGTAGAGGCATAAAGTCTCTTTCGTTGTACTCCGATTCGTTGTATTTCCGTTGTACATCGAAAAAACATATCCAATAATAGATATGTTTTTTCGATGTATCTATTTGTTTCGCGTACATTACACTTAGAAATTATTCGCCGATTTTTACAGACAGAACACACACAAAATGAAGGTTATTCAATGCATGCCTGCATAGAAAAAAAATGAAAAATAAAACACTATATACACCCGATCAACTATATGAAATAATAATAAATGCGAAAATTCAAAATAAATTTATTGTTAATGAAATAACACAGACTAATTTTTACAATTTGAAATCTCAAGTAACATCCGTTGAAAACTGGATTCACGATACAAACGGAAATAAAGTCCTTTTCTCAAAAATAAAGGAAGTTAAAGCATGTCCTGAGACACCAAACAAGTTATTTTTAAGTACGATTTTGACAATCATGATTACTTCGTTTTAGACACTACGAATCGTAGCTCACGTACACGTAAAACAAATATTAGCCCTCAGAGTTCAAATGAGTTCATGCCCGCTTATGACAAATGTCTACCAATTTCGAACGCTATATACAGGGATACTGGAAACTCGACGTATTCCTGACTAGACGTGACAGAGGAGTCAAAATGCAACAAATTTTACCTACATATGTATAGCGAAATGAAAGTGGTTCCCAATATTTTTTTTTATTTTAGATTTTTTTAATAAATTACCCAGATTTCTTCATATTTACTAAAATTTAAAAAAATCTGCTTATTGAATGGTATTACTATTTACTTTCATTCAAAGCTGATAGATAAAGCTACAAAGCTCATTAGTATCTGAAATCACTTAACACTTTAAAGTCAAGAGAACAAAATCAGTTTCAAAATTTTTAATTTTTAAATTGTTACAGGTTAGTACTGACTCATATCTCAAAATTTTACTATGGCACTAAGTGTACAAATCACTTAATTATCTTCCTCATTTAATAAGCTATCCAAAAAGGTATTAATGTCAGTAGAAACTTATGAAGTACATAATACAATTCACATTTGACTTAGTGAATAAAGAGTAAAGAAAATCCCTTTTCGTTTATCTAGGGTCGTTTTTACCTGCGCTTGACCTCTAAATTCACCGGCGCGCTTTGTGATTGGTTGCTATTGTTCACGTAGGGCATGATCGGGATCCGGGCGTCGCAAAATTGTTTTTACCATTAGTTCGTTTCAACTCTACTTCGCGCAAGCAAGTGTTTTGTTAACTGGCTACTTCCCTAATTTTTGCTGAGCATTTCGGCCTGTGTTGTGCTGTTTTGTGTGGAACTGACAATGGCTGCGTATTCTAATCCTGAATACGCTGACATCATGTTTTGTTACGGATTGTGTGATGATAACGCAGCTGAAGCCCGAAGGGAATACCAACGTCGTTTTCCCAACCGCCGTCTACCACACGTCAGTGTCTTCGGAGCGACTTATCGGCGGATATCTGAAACCGGCAGCGTTAACAGAAGGCAGAATGACACTGGTCGTTCACGGAGTTACACAGCTGAGGACGAGGAGGCGATACTGCAACGCTTTATTGACGATCCTAATATCTCGACGAATATCGTAGCGCGTGAACTTGGTATGTCCGAAGTATCTTGTATCACATAGACTTACCGTATTAAATCCTTATATAAGGATTTAATACGGTAAGTCTATGTGATACTAATGCTATACCATTGCATTATCAAAGGTTTTATAGAAATTTGGTAACGCAAGATGATTACACCTAATTTAGAAATTTTTGATACATCGGATGAAGATTAGATTAGTTTTTAGTTCTAATAACTCTATAATAGATATATTAATTATATCAATCCTTGTAATAATAGAAAAGGTTTCATAAGGCTGACTTGATATTCAAGGAGAACAAAATTATTTGTTCTATAATAATAGTTGTCTGTTAATTAATTTAATAGGCAATAATGTAAAATCAAAATTAGGTCCCTATTTACAACTATTTTGTGATAACTGTAGAATTTTTATAATAGTTAGGTGCTCAAATTGTCTAAGGTCGAATCATTGTTACTTTTATAGTTATTTTGTATAATTTGTTTAGATAATAGGTATAAGAGCTTTAATAGCAATTTAATAATATTTGTAGAAGCGCAAACTTTTGTTTTTATAAGTGATATTTTTTTATTTATTTTGTTATAAGACTGATTTTACACTTTAAAATTTTAATACTTTTAAAGTGGTTTTATTACTAAAATAATAGTGTGCCTTAAATACTTTGATTGTGGTTGGTGAAATGCAAATATAATTTGTTTTGAAATATTTTTATAACTACTCAAAAATATATAATTGTCTACAAAATATAAATGAGCCTTTTTTGTTTTACCAATATTATTAACTGATTTTGTAGCAACTCCAGATATACAAAAAATAAATTCATTTCCTAGACTAAATATAGTGGTATTATTGTTTATTAAAGTTCACCTATATAATATATAAATGAAATAAAACGGTAAGTTTAGGTTATTGAGTAAAAACAACAAATGTTAAAAGGAAATAATGCAGTAAAAATATTTACGCTCACCAAAAGTATACTGCTAATAAATTCAACAGAGTTGTTAAAGGATTTACTTTCATTACAGTAAGTTAATTGTAGGATAAGATAAACGCTAATATTTATAACGGAGCATTCAGAGTTATTTACGAATAGTAGCACAACATATTAATTTCCATATATTTAGAAAACGATAAGTATAAATAATAAAGGAACATATTCATATTGTGTTATATTTTTTTATCTGTTTAAGGATGTATAAAACATAACTTTTTGTCTACAGAAAAAAGTTATAGGTATTTTAAGAGTTTTTTTGCTCTCCTGTAAAATAGCAATTTTCATCTTATGCTTTTTTGCCAGGGGGTACGATATATATATATATATATATATATATATATATATATATATATATATATATATATATATATATATAATGTAATATATAAAAGCACACTACGACTCACACAGGTGCCTGTGATTTGCTATGACGAGCGGGGCTGCTCTCCCTCCGCGCCTACGGCTTTACAAAAACACTCTACGCATAGGGCAGACAAGACTACGTGGATTCGGGGCGTGCTGATTTAATTTTAGTACAGATTCGATAAGATCTATAAAGTCAGGTTGCCTTTGCTCCCGCCACAACCATCTAACCTATTACAACTGAAAGTATTGCTGGGTGTTTAAGTATTAAATTAATTAACTGCCCAGACAGTTTTAAACAATTCAGAAATAATACTGTGTATTATATTATAATCATTTCTTTATTGTTTGTAAACATAATTTATTAGTTTTATTAATTCCTCAAAAGGATCTCTTTTATTCTTTATAATTTCTCTTCTACATAAATATTCATATATTAAATCGGTAAATTTTTCTTTATTATTATAGTTGTCTTTACGGAAATATCTTTTGACGATACGCCACTGAGACTCAATTAATTGTGTGAATGTGGATGAGTAGAATAATGTGAGACTAGTCCTACGTCCTTATCGCACATACACAAAGTTCTGTGTGCTATCCAGATGTCACAGTAATATCGTCTAATTTTTCTCAGAAGGGCTAGAACCCAGAGCCGTAAAGTCAGTTTAATAATAAAAAACGTATAATTTTCCATACTTTACGCATTTTAGATTATAATAGTTTTTGTTTATTTTTTCGAAAACGGTGCGTTACCTTTTAATGTGAGTGGTATTATTGTAATCGGGGACCAAACCTCTACCAGATAAAACACCTTATTCCCCCAAATTCCTGCCAAACGATTCTAAATCCAACCCGTTAATTTTATAAAATTTTATTAATTGTAATTGGGCATGACGGTCGCGTGAGATCATTGCTTTTTCCCATATCCCAAAAGTGACCAACGTGCCTAAAAAAATGTTCACTTCAAAATTTTTCTCACAGTCCACCTGATGGTAAGTGAATACTGTTACCCATAGACACCTACATCTATCCTCGATTAAAAATCAGAATGAAGATGCATTGTCACCCCTGAATATTAAGATGGAATGCCTCGTCTCCAGTAAAAAGTGTCTCCAGTTCTCTACAGCAATATTAAGCTGCTATTTTACGCTGGTTTCTGTGAGAGCGTGTTCCTTTCCAGGTCGAGCCGACTCATTCGTGCTACAACCATAATATAGCAGCGTTGCTCTACCACATATAGATATGACACAGAAGTAATATTTCCTCACCATTGCACGCTGCCTGAGTGCTCTTATCTCGACAGGTGTCAGACAAACGCCCCACGACCGTTATGGGGCTACGGTTACTTATAGGCTCGCGTTTGCAGCATATCAACGGCAAGTTACCATTATAACGGCATTCCTGCGAACGAATAGATTTTTATAAATAATAAATAAATAATGATAAACAATAAACTATTTTTATTTCATTTCCAATTACACATGTTTACATATATGAACAAATATGATTAAAATTAAATAAAGTAACAATAAGTCTAATAAAAATAGCATGCAATAATAAAAATTTAAACTATGTGTTAGCTTGGCTTAATAATGTAGACTCTACAAACGAAAAGTTGAAAAGTCTAGTTAATAATATTAGCTATCTGCCTGAACTAGGTTGAGTACCTGTGTCTTAGACCATCAGTATACGTGGTAGAGCCATGCTGCAATTATATTAGTAGTATAGTTGTAGCACGAATGGGTCGGCTCGACCGGGGAAGGACCACGCTCTCACAGAATACCAGCGTGAAATATAAGCTTAACGCTGCTGTGTTTCGTATGGTGAGTGTAGAGACCGGAGACCCTTTTTACTGGAAACGAGGCATTCCATCTTAGTCCTCACGGGTGACAACGCGTTTTGATTCGTATTTGAGGATAGATGTAGATGTCTATGGGCCGCAGCAACTACTTACCATCAGGTGGATTGTGTGCTCGTTTGTCACCCTATTAAATAATAACAAAAATAATCTTTGTTTAAAGTTATGCGCAGCTGTCTATGGGCCGCAGCAACCACTTACCATCAGGTGGACTGTCAGTTCATTCACTAAATTTTCTCTGTTAAGGTTCTCTACACTCACCATACGAAACACAGCAGCATTAAACTAATATTTGACGCTGGTATTCTGTGAGAGCGTGGTCCTTCCCCGGTCGAGCCGACCCATTCGTGCTACAACTATACTACTAATATAACTGCAGCATGGCTCTACCACGTATAGAAATTCAAATTGCCTTTCTTACAGTAAATATTGACTGCCTCGTTGATCTGGTGGTTGCAAACGCGATTACTGATGATAATGTCTCGGGTTCGAATCCCAGGTCGGGTCAAAGTCAAATTATTAATGCAGCCCGGAATCAGAGAGTTGGGCGGTGTTTCATTCCCGTGCCTCGGAAAGCACGCAAAGTCGTTGGTCCTTCGTCTGATCTCTCTCCGGTCGTGTCGGTTTATCGTCCCATCGCACTATGAGAGTGAGGCACCTGTACTAGATGATGCACCTGTGCTTGCACACACTCATGCACTATAATCCTGTACTGCGCTAATGGCTAGTCTACGTTGAGACTGGCCGCCGTGACCGAAATTCGGTCTGGAGGACATTATTATTGCTTAAACCATAGAAAATATGCTCCATTCCTTACAATAAAAACCAAATTATATTATAAGGAGTTCAGTATGAATCAAGTTCCTTAAAATCAATCATCTGGGGGCATGGCAGTGCCCCCGCCAAGTCGTGCAAAAAAGCGGCACGGCGGTACCATACTTTTCTCGAAGCACTTCAGGCCATTTTCGACCCCCTTGTAACTTAGTTGTGGATAAAAATAGAAGCTCAAAATTTTTGTAACCAAGCACGCATTGTATACTTTACTTTACTTTACTTATCTTCACGCACAATCCCTAACGGGGTAGCCAGAGAGAACAGATCGCCAAGTGTCACGATCCTTACATACCTCTTTCGCTTCTTTCAGGTTCATTAACTTCTTCATACATGCACGTCTAGGTATCCGAGTACTCTTGACCCTCCCCTCTTCGAGCAATTTGCTCACATGGTCTTCGAAAGTTAGTCTCGGTCTACCTCGACACCTTTTAATATTTACTTTCGCTCTATATATTTTCTTCACCATTCGGCCTTCACTCATTCGTTCAACGTGCCCAAACCATTGGAGTACGCCTCTATCAATTTTTGTGATAAGGTCATCTTTCAATCCTGCCATATTGCGAATCTCTTCGTTTCGCTTTCGGTCGGCTATGGTAACGCCACACATTTTACGAAGAGATCGCATCTCCACTGCATTCAACTTGCTTTTATGCTTCTTCTGGCATACCCAGGTTTCGCTGCCATATAACAAAGTCGGTACCAACACTGCGTTATGTATTGCAAGGCGTGCACTCTTCACCACGCCTTGCCTTTTGACTAATGCATTCAGGGCACCATTGACTTTGTTTCCGGCAGCGACACGCCTATCCACATCTAAATCACATCTTCCATCCCGGCTGAAAGCACTCCCCAAGTATACAATTTCATTTACCTGTTCTGGTGGCCACCATAAGAGATAAAATAAAGTTATTACATTATTGTATAGTCATAGATCCTTGACACGAGTGCAAATTTTCAAGCCAATCGGCCGTGTACAATTTGGTGAAAATTACATAAAAATAATCTTATTTAGTTACATAGATAGAGATACACATGAAGCTAATAAAAACGTGTTAAAAAAACATCAAAAAGCCTCACTTACAATGTCATTCGACGTGATTTTGCCGTTTTGTGAATCTAAGAAGGCTCTACCAAGAACTCCCGTAACATAGAGATGATTTGGGCAGCACACTATGCTCACTTTAGTATCCAGGTAGCAGTACTGAAAAGGAAAATCAATTAGAAGTGGGTCAGTAAGAATACATAAACATAACATAAACACTCACGCCTGTCAACTAGAGGGGTAGGCAGAGACTACGGACTTCCATTGGGTACGATCCCGACACACCTCTCTAACCTCCTCCTATACCTGCGTATACATGCTCATCGGCTAACTGTAATCTGACCCCTCTTCAATATAGGAACACATCCGATGTATTTTGTTTATCTCATTTTTCTTTAAAAATAGCCATAGTCCGACACTATGATATTCTCTTACATCTTTTTCTACAACATAAATTGTACAAGGATAAAGATCCAGACCCGGGACAAATGTATGTAGGCCATAAAGTGGCTCAGCAATAAGTTACGGCACTGAGGGCCGCGGGTTCGAATCCCTCAACATAAATTACCTCGAACAAATATCTGTATGGCTCACAAATAGTTGTTCCGGGTATTGATTCTTGTGCAACTTATGTATGTAAACTGCCTCTGCAATATAAGAGAAAATTCTGGTGTGTGGATTACGTTTTTTAAATATAAGTAAAGATAAATGCAAGATAAAAAAATATTAAACTTTTGGTAAATCCAAATGTGTAAGTAAATGCATGCCTTAAGCGCTTAAGTTATAGGTCAATTTTTTTAAGTATTTTAAATAAATACAAGTTTTCACTAATAACCTTATTAGCTTATTACTATTACTTCTTATTTTCCGATAAATTTATGTCAAATGTCAATAAAAAAAAGTTTTGAAAATCCAAAAGTACACGACTCATAATGCTCAATATGATCATGAAAAAATGTAGAAAAAATTTCAATAAACAATAGAAAATATTTTTTTTATTTCACCATGTTATCATTAATAAGATTCAATTTTTTCATTATTGCTAATCGAAAAAACTTTTAACAGAATTATCTTAAAACGATCAGAAATCAACTTTAATATTACCTTAATTTTTAGGTATTTGTACTCAGGCATTATCGTAAATACTAGTCTATTTTACCTGACTTAATATTTTTTTCTCATCAACTTTATTTCGTTTTCAAAAAGTTTTTCATCTAGACATAACCAGTATTTTAATTTAGGATTCACAGTACATCTTCAGATCACTCTATCAAGTCCTGAGGTAAGATCTCATCAAAACTACAATACGAAGCCAAACTCGGCACACCTAGTTCTACTCTTCGAGGAGTTCCAGTAACAGATACCGAAGTTCAGGTTACTCCATAAAATCCAAGACGTATAAGTATATTTATGTATAAATCCTACGTACTTTTAGCGAAACAATATGTTGTAATGAAAATCTGTGATTATATAAATAATAATAACATCTTACCTTGGTCAAGTATGTATCAAATTTGGATTTTGAAATATTTTGTATTTTTCATCACGAGCCGCTGTGCTGTAAACAAACAATACAGTAACCTACTCACGACGGTGGCCGGGCCCGGAGTGACTGTCTCGCAAAAATCAAAGTTTACCTGTATTTAGTAAAATATATTATTACAACAACAAGGCACCGAAAATTTCAGAATTTCTCAGCCGAAGAAAATAAATTATAGCTAAACAAAATAAAATTAAACAGCCATTTACATTCCATGGCTTTCCACGTGATAGATGTTGGCGACGCGCCTATAAGAATATTTCAGTTTATTAAGTCAACCGATGACGAATAACGTCTCAAAGGCATATTGTCCAATAGCAATGTTCTAATAAGAAAATGCTTAGTTAAATCTTGAAGAAATGTCGAATTAATGATATGAAGGTCTTGGGTTCGACTCCCAGGCCGGACTAGTTTATTGTTTTCCTAAGTAATATCTTTCAATAAATTCATATAGGGAATTTTAAGATATAAATTATGTTACCGGATCGGTTCCCCGGTTGAAATCATCTTTCCAATGATGTAAATTTAAAAGAATAATTAAATAAAGTTAAAGATCGGATTTGTTCCCCGGTCGAGATGATCACTCTGTGCATAAATAGAATTAACGGAGGTTAATTGCATAAGTATTGTCTTATATAAGTTTGATATGTTTTGTACGAAAGCAAATGCCTATTTGCCATGATTGATTTATGAGAACATTCGCTTATATTGTTATCTGATAAGAAACATGATAACTGATAAGAATCTGATTAGAAATAGTTTCCTATAGTTTGAAAATTGTGTAGATGCATTTATTCACCCAATATTGTTAAAATTGGTGTATATCAGACTTTCATTTTTTCTGATAGCCGAGAGCCGTGCAAAAGTTAGTTGTTCAAATAGTGTGAGTTCATAGACGCACGCTGGCCACACCCTTAGGAGGCCGAATATGTAAAAATTTAAAATATTTGTAATTTCAGCAATTTATGTAAAAATGACTTATAAAACATTTCAGGTTGATTGTACGTGCTAAAAAGGTGAATTCTGTGTTATTTTTATGTGAAAATTCCTGTGTATAAGTGAAATAATGATAGTTTTGTATAAGAAATTTAAAAGTGTTTTAAATAGTGAAATAAATAGAGAAAATGTAAATTAAACTATTGTATTAGTTAACATATGTATAATTTCAAGTGGAAAACATTGTTTCAACTTTCTGTGTTAAATATTTAAGAGATTTCGACTTCGAACTTGTGAGTAAAATAGGCATATTTCATTTAATAAATAAAAGGTTTTTCGTGATATGAAAATGTAATGTATAACGTAGTGTAGATATTGTTTTGTGCTATCTATACACGTAAATTATGTTGATGTATGACTTATGCAAATAAAGTAATTAAGTAAAACGTGAGAGAGTAATAGTACAAATTCATGTAATTGAGTTGCGCAAGCGCGCGAATGGCGCGGCTCACTTTCGCGTATAGCTCTGGGGTAGCTTAGTGAACGGGTTTTATTGCAATTCGTTCGGGAAATGTTCGGGAATCCTTCGAGATAGTTCGGGAAAGAAGTTCGGGGAAAAAGTTCGGAAATCATACCAGCAGTCAATAAGAAGAAGAAAGAAAAAGTGTAGGGAAGTGATAGGGAAAAGTGATTGCTCTCTCACGGAATGGTTTGAAGATAATTGCTGTTTTATTCCCAAGAAACTCATCCCTCAAGTTATACAGTCCACATCGAAGAATTAAGGCGTTGGGACCGGGACGACTTCGGAAGACCCGTAATCCCCGTCTGAACCTACTCGCTGAAAAGGAAGAGGTTATCGCCCTTGTGTGTTACTCCGTTGCGGAGATCACATACGTTGTTCCCGAACCCAACGTAGGCGTTATAGGAGGCCGGATCGAGAGAAGCCTCGATTTCTCCCTTCTGTTTCTTAATCGAACGTTTAATCCCCGTTGGTCCTTTTCAATTGGTCCTTCGAGCCGGATTAATAGGACCACCCGAACCCCGCCAGCTGGATCAAGGAGCCGGCTGTGGACTGCTGGTTGTGGAGAAAGAAGACCTTCGGAGCCGAGTGAAGATCAGCAACCGAAGGAAGCCGGAGGTTTGAGCTGAAGCAATAGGACCAAAGGCCAGAAGACCAGGTCGTCAGCGCAGAAGGACTGGACCTGGAACTACCGGAAGAAAGAAAATCGGGATTGCGGCTTGGGGCGTGTGCTCGCATGGGGCACGTATCGCAGCCAGGCGCAAGTGCCTTGTGAAGGCGCTCATCGTGGCCAAGCAGGGCTTGGCATTTTTCCTGTCGGACGACCGTGTCTGGCATTTCCTGTCGGACGACCGTGTCCGGCATTTCCTATCGGGTCGTCGGAGGGTGCAGGAAGAAGCATCCACCGCTGCTGCTGCCAGGCGAGGGTGCGCGTGGGCACCTGACTGCATCGCGGCCGGAGGAGGGCGCTCGGACGAGGCGTCACCGGCAACTGGGCGGCGAGCACAGCATACATCCCGACCACCTAACGGTGCCAAACGGTCGGGCTCTGGCACAACACCTTCGGGTGGAGCAGTTCTCTCGAGCGAGACTGCGCTTGCACTACCGCTCGACTGTTTCGTCATATTCCTTGGCGGAATAGTTCCTAAACCTTTCCTCCATTCCATTCCTGCACGACTCCATCCCTGGACGGCTCACCTCGGTAGGCCCCGTTCAGGATTGATAGGGCTGATAGGGCTGTTATGGTGGTAGTAGGGTTGTAGGGTTGGGAGATAAGGGGGGGAGGGGTAGTGGTGTTAGGTTGGGGTGTAGAAGGGTTGTAGGTAAGGGGTTGTAGGGACCGTAGGCCAACAATCACCTTCCTGCAAGATGAAGAAGGCACAAGACCAGACAGAGAGGAGCGAAGGGAGCAGGACAAGAACAGGGCTCTCAAGAAAAGCTAAAGAGGCGGAACCATCTGGAGCGACCACAGCTACTGCGTCAAATGGGGCAACTCCTTCAAGTGGAGCCACCACCGACACGTCCACATGCACATGGGACTCAGGGACGTCCATGGCAACGACAAGCAACAGGACGGACACCAGTGGTACGCAGGCCAGCACCGCACAACAATCCGTTATATCTAGGAGTGAAACGGTGGTCGAAAAAGTAGGTCAAAGGACCGAAGAAGCGGCATCGTCAAGAACAGTAATTGGGCACACTAGTGACAAAGGGTCACAGAGAGGTAGTAGGTCATCGCGATCGGCGAGGCTGAAAGCCGAATTAGAGGCGCGGATTAAATTCGAACGCTCAGAGCTCGAACGAGCACAGGCAGCTGCTGCCTTAGCCAAGTCTCAATTGGAGTTGGCACGACTCAACCGAGAAGAGGAGATCGACTCGAGTGAGGATGAAGAAGAGCGGAATACTCAGGTGGAACCTTTTGTAAGGAGTTGGGTTCAACAGACCATAATGAGCGTGCCGGTTAGTGTGACGCAACCCGATATTACTGATAAGGAAGCGTGTAAAGGATCACGCCGCAAAGGGGCGGAGATCGAGCGCAACCAAGGAAATGCACAGAAAACACACGCGAGTGAGGTGTCAGAATTGACCGAAGCGATTGTGAGTGCAATAAAGATAGCGGGAAAAGATAAGTCTTCCCAGCTTCATTTCCTCCAGGAATTACCGGTGTTCGATGGAGACCCGTGTGAATGGATAATTTTCAAAACAGTGTTTGAAGACACAAGAAGCCAATTTTCAGGGGTGCAGAATGTCGCACGCCTTAGGAGGGCATTAAAGGGCACCGCTAAGGAGGCGGTTAAGTCGCTGTTGTTTACTTTGCGTGAACCTGAAGAAATAATGAACGCTCTCGAGAGAAGATTCGGTAGGGTTGAGATGCTCATTTTAGCCGAAATCGAGAATGTAAAGCGTATGCCAAGATTGGCAGAAGATTGCCGTAATATAGGATCTTTTGCAAGTCGTATTACGAACGTGGTTGCCACGATACAAGCGTTGAATCAACCACAGTATTTATACTCACCGGAGTTAGTGAGCCGCATAGTGGAGAAACTCGGAACTATGATTAAATTTAAATGGTTTGAATATCGAACTCAGTATCCTTTGGAGCCAGAGTTACAGAAGATGGCCAAGTTTTTAAATTTATTGAGTGAACAATTTGTAACGTCCTTAAGCAATGAAAATGCGCCTGAAAAACGGAAGCGTCCTGAATTCAGGAAGCAAACTGTACACACTGCAAAGGGATGTGTACGCAGCTGTGCCAAGAGCGAGCGCTATATGCGCCGAAGTAATACGAGCGAGCGTCTAGAACGCCGAAATAATAAAGGGCACAACCGACAAGTGGTTATGACAACCCAGGACAAGCCTGTAAGTCGGGTAACACATAAGTGTGTTATATGCAACAAGGAGCACTCTATAGTGAGTTGTTACAAGTTTAAGGACATGAATATTCGCGAGAAATGGGACGCAGTCAAAAAAGCGAAAGTATGTTTCCAATGTTTGTCACCTAACCATAGGAGGTTAGAGTGCAAAGCGAAAAAATGTGGTGTAGAGGGATGTAGAATGTCACATCATCGGATGCTACACCGATACCCCAATGAAAATACCTCGCCGCAAGGGGACGAGGGGGGGTAAAGAGGCTCAAATTACAACTGTTAGTACAGTGAATGCACTGGCATGTGCATACTTAAAGATTATACCGGTCGAGTTGTGTGGACCTAGAGGAAAGGTCAAGACAACAGCTCTTCTGGATGAGGGATTGACCATGACACTCATAGAGGAGTGGATGGCTCAGAAGTTAGCGCCTCGCGGACGTAAAGAGGAATTACGTATTGAAGCCGTGGGAGGTAAGCGAATTAACGACGACAGTTCGTATCGCTTAAACGTTAAGATAAAAGGCATTTACTCGAATGACTTAGAAGAGATAAGTGTACAAACAATTAAGTCACTTAACCTTTCTCCTCAGTCAGTAAGCCGAGAATTATTGCAACGGTGTTCTCATTTGACACCGATTAAGGACGAGTTAATGTATGAGAGGTCCAGACCTACCATATTAATTGGCCAGGACAATTGGCATCTCATAGTTACTCGTGAATTGATTTCAGGAGGTAAGAACCTACCTGTATCATCGCTCACCAAACTTGGATGGGTTTTACATGGTCACATATCGGGTGGTATTAAACCAATCAAGATTGTTAACCACATTTCCACCAAGAAGGAGGAAGATATGGATAAGTTAATCAAGGATTATTTTAGTTTGGAATCTCTGGGAGTGTCTGCGCGAAAGCCCGCGAACGACCCAGAAGAACGAGCTTTAAATATTTTGAGCAAAACGTCGTATACCTAATAATATGTACGACACTGCTTTGTTATGTCGCACAGACAATGAGTGCATGCCATCGAATAGAGCGCAGGTTGAAAGTCGCCTGTTTAATATCGAAAAGAAGCTCGACAAAAATAGATTTGAAACAGGTGAAGAAAAATCGCCAAAAGGCGTAAATGCGCTGAGAAAGCAAGAACCGTTAAGTCTACCCGACTACGGACGATTTAGCAGCTTTAAGAAATTCCTTGGGGCAACTACACGCACCTTACAAGCGGTAGAAAAATTCAAGAGTTTAAGAAAGTCGGTTAAAGGACCCGACAGCGCAGCCGAAAAGTCGGTTATGTGTTCCAACAAAGTTTTAGCAAAGTCGGTTAAAGGACCCGATGGCGCGTTGGACATAGCGCTCTTGAAAAAAGCGGAATTGTTAATTTGGAAGTTCGTTCAAGACGAGTGTTTTTATTCAGAAATAAAATGCTTGAAAGCAGGCAAAAGCGTTGAAAGAAGTTCACGCTTAAGTAAATTATCTATGGAAATAGGAGAAGATAACTTACTCCGTTTAAATGGACGTTTACCTTTTAAGTCTAATTTGACCGAGGAAAGTAGAAAACCTGTCGTATTAGACGGTAAACACGAAATCGTTAAAATGATGATTAGAGAAGTTCATCATCATTTTGGACATGCCAATCACCAGACGGTGATGAATGAGGTGAACCAGAAATTTTATGTCTTGAACTTACGTAATGTAGTACGTAGTGTGTCACATCACTGTCAGTGGTGCAGGACATACAGGTCAAAACCGCAGAACGTGCCACAAGGAAATATTCCTCTGGAGAGAATAGCTCATCATGAACCACCTTTTACGTGCTCAGCTGTGGATTATTTCGGACCTATGAGTGTGACTATAGGAAGGCGACACGAAAAACGTTAGGGTGTTTTATTCACGTGTCTGACTACCAGAGCAGTACATCTGGAATCAGCAGCCTCATTGACACCAGCGTCAATGATAATGGCATTGAGGCGATTTATCGCCAGAAGAGGAAAACCAGCCGTTATATACAGCGATAACGGGACGAATTTCAAAGCTGCGAATAAGGAATTATTGAGAGCATGCGAAGAATGCCATGAGGGCATGAAAAATGAGTCGTTTAAGAAATATATTAAATGGAAATTTATACCTCCGGGAGCACCGCACATGGGTGGCGCCTGGGAAAGGTTAGTAAGATCGATTAAAATTGCGTTGACCGCTACGCTCAAAGAAAGGAGCCCACGAGAGGAGGTTCTACATACGCTGCTTTTAGAAGCAGAGCATACGGTAAATTCCAGGCCTCTGGTAACATTCTGTAAATTCCAATCATCCTTCCATCATTCATTTTCTTCTGGGACGCTCATGTGGTGATCGACCACCTGGATTATTTTTAGAGCAACATCTGACGGGTCAACTCAATTGGAAAGCTGCACAGAGGTTAGCCGACCATTTTTGGACAAGATGGTTGAAAGAATACATGCCTACTTTAATACCTCGAACGGGTAATAACGGAAAGTTCGTGGAACCTAAAGAAGGTGATATTGTTTTGATAATAGATCATTCGTTGCCACGAAATACGTGGCCGAAAGGCAAAATTAGTAGAACGCTACCGAGACCAGACGGTCACACCAGAGTGGTTGACGTCATTACTAGCACAGGTATCTTGAGGAGACCTACATCCAGAATAATAGTCCTGGTACCCGCGACGCCTCCCAAATGATGGTGCTAACGCACTGGGGGGAGATTGTTGGCGACGCGCCTATAAAAATATTTCGGTTTATTAAGTCAACAGATTTTATATTGTATTTATTATAGTTACATACTTACTTAATAAAAGTTATTTTCTTAATAATTCTTATATTAACACTCTCAGAAATGAGAGGAGGCCTGTGCCCAGAAGAAATTTTTTTTCTATAGTTACTCGAACACTGCACATTTATACAAAACTAGTTTTTACGGATTTTATCGCGTTTATTAACTTACTTTATATTCCCCACGTTTCGAGCACTTTACAGTACCTGGTTAGACGATGGGCTTAGGGGTTCCTGAGTACGATTCGTTACTAGTTGGACTGTATGTGTGGTTTCCTGATACCCCAAAACAAGATGGCTGACGTAGCACGCGACAGCCTTGGACAATGCACTCGCTCTTCCAAATCTATTGCTTCACCAGCGTCGAGAGGAAAGTCTACTTGAGCCGGTAGGAGAGAAAATGTGACGGGAGAGCAAAAAAAAACAAAAAGGCTCGAGTAAGCAATAGAAAATAAAAGGGAAAACGCACTACCGGTGTCGAGTTCCTGATGCCGCGGACGATGCTTCTGTTCTGGAGATGCGTTGGAAGAGAGGAGGTGCGCGACGATTACACACACTACCTGAGGCGGTTACTTCTGTGGCGCGACTGCCACAGAGATAAGATCGAAACTAGCGGTGGGTTGACAGAGAGCGCTCGAAGGCTGCGGGCGCCTCTTTATTGGGTCAGCCATCTTACCACTTCATCTCGGTGAGGCGTGCGTTTCCATTGGCCGAAAAGGTGGCACCACATTTTAGATCTCCCTCCACCTTCAGTGCATGTGGATTGAATGGATACGGGATATTGTATGGAAGGAATGGATACGGGAAGAACGGACACTGACGAGCTACACCCCCGAACAAAATTATAAGAATACCTGATTCTTTTCCGCGCAACAAGTACCCATGGTCAGGGAGGGAAGGAGTGAGTCTGTTAAGTACTCGAAACGTCGGGAATGTAAAATAAGTTATTTCCTTTTAATTTTTTTAAATGTTCCTTCCTAGATAGACTGGACTCGTCTTTTATAAAAATAAATATTTCTTTACTTTTTTTACTTTAAGTTTAAGTATTACGTTTAGGGTGCTCGCTAACACTGCTTACAGTTTGCCAAAAATAACGTTTGATTAATTTAGACAAAAATACACTAAGAACCAGAAAGAACCGGGAATCCCGCTTACGATCCTCTTTTAAAATCGTGTGTAAGAAATAGGGACTCGGGTGCAGTTCTGCAAACCGGCACCATTAAAACACCTCATCATCATCATCATTACAGTCCTTTACAAGTCTACTGCTGGACATTAACTTCCCCCAAGGAATGCCATAAAACACAGTCCTCATGAACCTGCATCCATCGACTTCCTGCATGTCTTACCAGGTCGACACTCCTAGTGGGAGGTTGCCCTACACTACGCCTACCGGTACGAGGCTGGCACTCGAGAACCTTTTTTCCCTATCGATCGTCGGTTCTTCGAGCTATATGGCCGGCCCACTGACACTTCAGCATACTAATCCGTTGGGCTTTGTCGGTCACTCTGGTTCTACTGCGGATATCCTCATTTCTAAGTATCACGCAGAGAAACCCCAAGCATAGCCCTCTCCATAGCTCGCTGAGTGACCTTGAGCGTCCTCAGCAGTGAAGGACCACGTCTCAGATTCATAAGTGATCACCGGGAACACGCTCAGGTTGTACAATTTCGTTTTCAGGTTTTGAGGTGTGGCCGTGGAAGGAAAAGTGTAGATCTCCCGCCGGGCAAGGTGTTATGCCCGGGGAGCGGCCAAAGCTCCGTGTGATAGTTCGGAGATGTTCTATATATGCTGTTTATGATTCGGAATGTTGATAGCGTGATTTAGGCTTCGGTATGTTTCGCTTGCGGCGCGACGACAGCGCCGCCACATCACCCCCCTGCTCAGACCAGAGGTCGATAGTGCAGTCCGATTGCCGGTGCGTCCTTAATGCCGGTGGGGAATGCATGCTGTGTGCGTAAGGGCAAGTGACACCGGTGCGAATAATATGCCGATGTGTAATGCATGCCGTACTACGCACTGGCAAGTGATGCTGGTGAGAACGATGTGCCGGAGCAAGGGCCAGAAGTCTGCCTTATAAATCTGCGGTGAGTCGAGACGAAGACAAGTTGGACTGGCTTGCAGGAACTGAAGACTGCAGAAGACGATTCTCAGTAGTGACTGGTAGGGGTTCTTGAGGATATTGACGAAGGCTTGAAGTTGTAGTTTCCGAAGTTGTTGGTTGCGTGTTCAGATCACGTCGGGGTCACCACTTTGGCCGTGAAGGAAAAGGGGAGATCTCCCGCCGGGCAAGGGTTTTGCCCGGGGAGCGGCCAACACTCCGTGTGATAGTTCGGAGATGTCCTATATATGCTGTTTATGATTCGGAATGTTGATAGCGTGATTTAGGCTTCGGTATGTTTCACTTGCGGCGCGACGACAGCACCGCCACAGAGGTCTATCTTACGAGAAGATGTGTCATAATTTCCCGAACGCTGCCCAGCAGAGTAGAATCCGTCAAAAAGCCTCGTTACTGGTAAATTTACTTACAGTCGGTCTCTTCTTCTCCTCGTTAATCAATTTGTCTGCATAATCGCATAAATAATCAAGCTTGCAGGTGCCAGGACTGCCAAATAACTCTTCGACTTCGCATGGATCACCTATAATTGAAATAATTACAATTCAAAATGGCTGACACTTTGAGACCCCCGTTTAAAATCAACGGGTTCAATCTAAATCACATTCTACGATCGTGATTTCCTTTAAGATTTTTAGATTTCCTTTATTATTAATAATAATAATAATAAGATAAGCAAACAAAATATCTGGACCTAGCTCACGAGGTGACCGACATGTGGGGTGGTCTGCCGACCGAAATTATTCCTGTAGTCGTCTCTGCAAACGGGCTAATCCCAGTCAGCCTCTCGGGTCATCTGAGGCGGCTGGGACTACGTGACGGACCGCTCCAGGCTCAAATGCAGAAGGCGGTGCTCCTCGATACCGCCCGCATCGTCCGCCGGTTTCATTCCCTTTCCCCCTAACCCTCGGCTGTTTGGTCTCCCCTGCCGAGGGCCTCCATCTGGTTGGGCTTTTATTTATATTTATTTTATGTTATTGATATTTATGTATTTTTATCTTTTCATTTTCATTTATAATTATATATTTATAGAACCCATCCAGATGAGAAAACTATATTTATACCCCCCATAATAATAATAATAATAATAATAATAATAAAAATGACAAAGTATGTTGACCTGGCTATCGAAATAAAAAGACAATGGCAAGTAGACTCCGTAAAAATCATTCCTATCATCATATCTACAACTGGTGTAGTTCCAAAGACCCTTCAAACCAGCCTCAACATGCTTCAAATGCCTAAATCCACTCTTACACTTATACAAAAAGCAGTCCTTCTTAACACCTGTCGTCTCACACGTAAATTTCTTAACTCATAACCGTCATCATTGTAATTCTTTCTTTTTTTCCAGCGTGCACACTTGGTCAAGGCCCGTGTGTCCGTTTTCTACCCCTCAATACAGAGGAAGAAATAAAAACAAAGAAAAAATAATAATAATAATAATTTCTTTATTTGCTTAGAAACACAGTATTACAAGTTGGTACAAGTTTGATAGAGCGCATATGTTTTTAAAATAGCATGCAAATAATAATGCATTGAATTTAAGAATGTTATAATGAAATTACATGTCAATCCATACTATTAATATAGTAATTATTACTAAATATGTCAACGAAATAAAAATTGAATAAAATAAAATTTTGTAACTATTTCAATTTATGTAAAGTTTTTGGTAGAGAGAAACGAATCTATGCTGTAAAAATTATTCTGACTTAGCCATTTGTACAACCTGTGTTTAAACATATTGATATTGAGCATTTTAATATGTTTCGGAATCTTGTTATATATTCTGACACACATACAGAGGCAACTTTTTGCATACTTATCCGACCTTGGATTGTCATTGTATATCATTCCATGAGGATCTCTCAATCTATAATTATTCACTTTATTAAATAATTCTATATTTTGTGTACAAAGACCGCAACTTCATAAACGTAAAGTGAAGGTAGTGGCAATAATCCTAGACTTTTATACAGTGGTTTACAGGACACGTCGGGTAAAACTCCACATATGGCCCTGATGCATTTTTTTGGGCGATAAATGCTCTGTTTTTGTCCGTACTGTTGCCCCATAGCAGGACCCCGTAACGCAATATCGATTCTATGTAGGCGCGATAGGACATAATAACGGTCTTTTGTCGGTTACATTTCTTATACGTTTAAGAGCATATACGAACTGGTTAATTCTGTTACACAAATGGTCTATAATATGTGTTTTCCAGTTCAAGTCCTCGTCAAAAGTTATACCTAAGAATTTCAATTGTTTTACTTTATTTATCTTTGTCACATTTAGATTAAAATTGTATTGTTTATGTTTTGATTTATTGAATTGTATATAATATGATTTGGCAAGATTAATTATTTGCTTTAAGCCATTCGATTATTATGTCAATAGTATTATTAATCTCAAATTCATGATTTTGTAAAGAGTCATTGTTTTAAGATTTATTAGAAGTAACAATTATTGATATATCGTCGGCATATAAAGTACATTGGTATTTTGTTACTTCTGTTATATCATTAATGTAAAGTATAAATAGAATTGGTCCTAATACACTTCCTTTTAGGACGCCAGAGCTGCATTTTCTATATTCAGACGAAACTGAACTCATTTCACTATTAATTATTTTATTGATTACAACTTTTTGTTGACGCCCACTTAGATAAGACGTTATCCATGATAATGGGGGTCCTCTGATTCCGAGAGATTCCAGTTTGCTCAGAAGAGTTTTGTGCACAACGAAATCGAATGCCTTTGATAAGTCAATAAAGAGTACAGTAGTTAGATTATTTTTATTTAGGTTGGACAATATTTTATTTTTTAAGTTAAAGATTGCTAAAGTCGTAGATTTTTCTTATTTATAATATTATATTTAGAGCAAAAACTCATGTCTTTTTAACATGCACTTTTCAAATAATTTTGTTAGAATTGGTATTAATGTTATAGGGCGATAGTTTGCTGGATTTTTATCCCCCTTTTTGTACAGTGGTATGACTAATGATAGCTTTATATTATCTGGAAATATACGTTCAGAAAAGGACAAGTTTATGAGATGTGTAAGGATACCGACTACTTCGATAACACACGTTTTTAATATATTAGTGGATATACCGTCGTATCTTTCCGCTTTAGTGTTATTTAGACTGATTATTACCTATTTTACTTCTTTCTTTGTCATAGGTTGTAAGTACATTGAGTTATTAGTGTTGTGTCCTTATGCTTAATTTTTACAGCGTTAATTGAAATAGTGTCAGTCATGTTAATGTAGTAATCGTTAAAGGCAGTAGCTATATCGACAGGATTTGTTACTGTTTCATTCTTTAAATTTATCACTGACCATGTTGCTTTACATTTGTTTTTACTTCTATTTATAAATTTAATATTTGTTGTTCTTGGTGAGTTATTAATGCATCTTTTTAACAATTTAGAGTAGGCCATGTACATTTCTTTATTTACTGATGTCTTATTTTTATAATATTTAAAGCGTAGATATCTTTTTGTTTTGCAACTAATTTTAGACCACGGCTTATCCATTTTTGTTTTTTAAAATTAATATTGTTAACTTTAACTTTTAAGATCGGAAAACATAAATTATAAAATAAACACAACATATTGTGGAAATATGTAAATGTTCGCGTCAAGCTTAAATAATTAACATAAATGAGTATAGTTTGTGCCAAATCGATTTAATAATGATTGATATATATTTATTAACTATTATTAAAAAGTTACGTAAAAGATCGCTGTAGAAGAAAAATCATCTATTGTTATAAAGTACTTTATTTATTTAACAAGAAAAAGCATTAATTTATAACACACATATAAAGATTCGAGTGATAACGACACCGAATAAGTACGTACTTATTCAAAAGATAAAACTTTATTTTCAATAGTATATAAGAACTTTATTTTTATTCGGTTCATGCGAACCGGCCCAAAAAAAGTGACGCATCTCTGGCTGCCATTGTCACGTTTCTTTTAGAACGAACTGACGTAACGCGCACTTCATTTATTTTAAAGGGATGAATTTGCAAAAGCTCAATATGGTGATTATATTGCTTCAAATATTTTTTTTAATATGAATTGCTGCGTTACTTACCATAAATTGTAATATAAAATATCACATATTTTTCGCGATGTACCGTAAGATTTTACGATATTTATAGTTTATAGGAACCACAGACAGTATTATTTAAGAAACAAAAAACAAAACATATCTGCTCACCCAGAAGTGTGAATAATATCAATATTTAAAAATTGTTATCACATCTATCTTTTGTAAGTTACGCCTTTTGACACTCGGCTCATATCTGAGGTCTTCGTCCGTTTTTCTCAATCGATTTGGCACGAACTATAGGATAATAGGTCTATGTATTAAATTGAAAACCTTAAAAACCCTCGAAACAAAGGTCTGATGATCTTCAAACGGCTGAAAATATTTACTTGAATCATAATTCATAACTAAGAACACTCTTGATCAAGTAACCTTTCAAACAAAAAAAAATTGAATCGAGATCGCTTAATGCGTTTGGGAGCTATGATGCCACAAACACAGATACACAGACATACAAACACACAGAAAAACAGATAAACACGTTATATATATATATATATATATTTTTTTATATATATATATAATACCTCTTTCATCAGGGGTTCAAAATAAGTAAATTAAACGCGATGCAACTCGCACAAAAATAGTTTTATTCAATGCGTAGTGATCACGTAAATATGATTTCTTATCTTGATGTTTTAAACCTCCTCCTGTTTTAAAGTTGATTAATAACAAGTGGTAAAATTAAAAATTTTGTACAACCGACTTCATCGATATAAAGAAAATGAGAACATCATCAATTTAGTCGAAGTCAATTAAATACGCATTATTAACGATAACTCAAAAACTACAGGTCAAAATTTGATTAAATTTATTTGGGACCACATGGGAAGCCGGGGACCCCGCTATTCCTGGCTACGGTGGTAAACATGGTAACGGTGGGGCAGAGGGTGATATGAATCTCCGGTGGAGGTTCGGTTGCCACCTACGACGACTCGACCTGGCAACATATAACGCTCGCACCCTGAGGACTAACGAGAAGATACTGGAGCTGGAAGAAGAGGAAGACAAGTTCCGCCGGCATATCATAAGATTATCCGACGTCCAAAGAGAAAGGGAGGACACGGTAACCCCCAAGTCCGGCAACTTATTCTATTCGCTGAAGGTCATAAAGGTTTACGCACCAACCTCAGCACATCCCTTTGAGTAAGTGGAGGAAATGTATGAGGATATCTGTAGAGCCATGCATTCCTTCAAAACCCACTATACGGTGTTGATTGGAGACTTTAACGCAAAACTAGGCACAAGAGAAAGCGATGAGCTGAAGTTAGGGAAATTTGGAATAGGGCAACGGAACCCAAGGGGCCGGCAGCTGGCCGACTTCATGGAGAAAGAAAGACTCTTTATGATAAACTCTTTCTTCCAGAAGCGGCCCCACAGGAAGTGGACCTGGTCGAGCCCCAACAGTTCAACAAAAAATGAGATTGAATTCATTATGAAGACTAGACGGCAACTGTTTAGTGATGCCTCAGTGATTGCGAGGGTGAAAACTGGCAGTGATCATCGAATGGTTAGAGGCACACTGAACTTAAACGTTAAGTTGGAAAGGTCTCGTATAATGAAGTCAATGCTCCGTCCCCCTCGTGCTCTAATCCAGAATCCTGAAACCTTTCAGCTCGAGTTACAAAACCACTTTCAGCGCCTAGATGACTGCAATATAGTGGACAATATGAATGACAAACTCGTGAAAACTGTCCATGCGGTCGGAGCTAAGTTCTACAAGACCCGCTGCAGAAGAACACAAAAACTCTCCAATCACACTCTTAATCTCATGGATATTAGACGGGAGATGAAACTGCAGTCGTCAGCAGATTTGAGAGCACACAGGCAACTGAACAGACAGATCTCCATATGCATGCGGCAGGACTTACGCAACTTCAATACAGCTCGTATTAAAGAAGCGATGGAGCTAAACTAGGGCTCCAAAGTCTTTGCCAGAGATCTGTCTGCCAGAAAGATCCAACTGCCAAATCTGAAACTGAGTGTGGCGGCATCGTTTCTGGGATTTGAGTGAGATTGAGAGCTTCTATGGGCAGCTGTACACATCGTCGTTGGAGCCACACGCAAGTTTGATTAACGATCCAAGAGCAAGTTTTATCCGACAATATTCCGATGACATTCCGGACGTCAAGCTACTGGACTGAAAAATATATGGTTTAAACATCAATGGCGAGTGCATTACTCATCTTCAATTTGCCGACGATATAGTCCTTATGTCAGAATCGCTGGAGGACCTAAACGCTATGCTCAATGACCTCAATAGCGCCTCCCAACGGATTGGTCTTAAGATGAACATGGACAAAACAAAGATCATATTTAATGTCCATATCACATCTACGCTAGTTGTTGTTGATATCACGAAGCTCGAAGTTGTTGACGAGTACGTTTACCTGGGACAAATAGTCCGACTAGCTACGTCCAACTTCGACCGAGAGGTCAATCGACGGATTCAACTCCTCTGAGCAGCGTTCGGGAAATTACGTTACATCTTCTCGTCAGGTATACCACAAAACCTGAAAACGAAATTGTACAACCAGTGCGTGTTGCCAGTGATGACATATTTTTTTTTAAATTTATTATCAAATAAAAATTTATAAAAATTTGCTATGCGGCACAGCGAAAAACCACGCAGGTTTGTGTTGTGTACCGTTCCGTCTATTTTTTTTAATAATATTTATTACAAAAATGGGTATAACAGCTAATATTTGTTAAGGTAAAAACATTTTAATTTATACTTTATGTTAACTTTAGTAAGTTCACTTCTAAATTTATTATCCAGACCATTTATTAGGCGAAGTATTATGTATGCGCTGATGCGCTCACCATATTTATTATTGTATATGAAACTGAGACATGGTCTTTCCCTACTGGACGTATGAGAACGCTCAAAGTCGCTCAGCGAGCTATAGAGAGAGTTATGCTCAGAGTTTCTCTGCGTGATAAACTTAGAAATGAGGTTATCCGCAGTAGAACCAGAGTGACCGACAATCCGGACAATAACGGATTAGTGAGCTGAAGTGGCAATGGGCCATATAGCTCGAAGAACCTACAACTGTTGGGGAAAAGAGGTTCTCGAGTGACAGCCTCGTACCGGTAGGCGAAGTATAGGGCGACTTCCTACTAGATGGAGTGACGACCTGGTAAGACATGCAGGAAGTCGATGGATGCAGGTGGCTCAGGAGAGTACTCTGTGGCATACCTTGGGGGAGGCCTATGTTCAGCAGTGACTTATGAAGGGCTGTAATGACGATGATGATGATGACATGCACAAGCTTTCGAATAAAAAAAAAACATCAAAATCGATTCACCAAGAAAAAATTTCTGAGGTAGCACACATTAAAAAAATGCAGTCCAATTGAGTGCCTCCTCCTTTTGAAGTCGTTTAAAAATAGTGCAAACAAGTAACGTTCAGATATGTCATTCCCATTAATTTTTATAGTTATCTACTCCTTATCGATCGTAGTAAGTCATCTTAGCTGACCCCGCTATACTCTGTTAAAGATTCAAGTCTCTAGATCATTGGCTTTAAAATCAATTGTAAAGTTTTAAGCCGGCAATACATATTGGCCAAGCCTCAACCAATGCAAGCGTAGGCAAATGCGGGCATCCACGACTTTTTCTGTCACCAGGGCGGCGCCATTTAATGAGTTGTAATATTTGACAGATTTCATAGCGAGGAAGTTAATTTGTTCGAAAAATGTAAAGATTATTGTTTCTTTCTATACTATTAGTTATATTCTATATTAATGAAATAAGAAATAAATAAACCAAATCAGAGATATTCATAAAAGTTAAAAAAAATTGGTTGTCTGTAATGTCGGTTAACGGACGATAGTTTAACGTGAGAACGTCATAACAAAACATTGATGAAATGATTGCATACTTTTATGAATAAAATTGAATCATTTTTTTAATTATAACTATTTTGTATGGATACAAAGAAGGAGTGAAATAAATCTACAATTTAATTAACAAATTTACTTTTACTCTCAAGCCGATCGTTTCGCTTCCCCGTGCGGCGCTCTCGCTCCGATACAATAAGTCATCCTTTTCCGTGCGTGCAGCCGGCGTTCATAGATTTATTAGACGTTGTCACGTCAAAATAAAAAAACGAGTTAAAAATGTGCAGAAAGTTAAAGAGAAAACCACTGAGACATTGCTTTGTGTTTTGATTTATTACTCTAGAAACTGATAAACTTTTATTTAAAGCTAACTTGTCAATTAAATGACATTGTGTAACAAAATATTCGCCTTAGTGTCAACTAGCGACATCTAGTGATCGGAAAATTATTAGACCTCGTTAATATAAGACGAGTGCTACATGTTGGCAAAGTTTGTATGAGTGAACATACTGACTTGCCCAACTAACATGTGGACATGAATTGCCAAATGCAGGCGAGCGCCTTGGACTTGTGCAGAAGTTGTGCGAAACCGACAATGTTCCGAAGTGAGAAGAGGCGTTGCGAGCGATCCCGAGTGGTGACAAGGCACGCCAAACAATCCGTGCACGAGCAATGGCGATATTCCACCTCCATCCAAATGTTGGTTCTGACCTTCGCTCGGTGAGCTATGGCCAACATGTATAGGCGGCTTTATAAAAAATCAAAGAAAACAACAGACAGAAGAGGTTTTTTTTATAGAAGTATGACAAGTGAGTACACAGTCC
The DNA here is from genome assembly GCA_907164705.1 of Parnassius apollo. Classification (NCBI taxonomy): domain Eukaryota; kingdom Metazoa; phylum Arthropoda; class Insecta; order Lepidoptera; family Papilionidae; genus Parnassius; species Parnassius apollo. Next base: position 1,139,235 of record CAJQZP010001211.1, on the reverse strand, counting down.
ACCTGATGGTTAATGAATCGATAGACTTGATAACAATACGTGGTAAAACCACGCTGCAGCTATGTTATAGTAGCAGCACGAATGGATCGGTTCGACCGGGGAACGAACACGCTGTCACAGAATACCAAGGTGAAATAGCAGCTTAATGCTGCTGTGTATCGGATGGTAAGTGTAGAGTGCCGGAGACCCTTTTTACTGGCAAAGAGGCATTTCATCTTAGTCCTCAGTGGGCCTCACTTACGCGCCTGAATTTTTCATCACTTAAAAACTCAAATGTCTGACCCTGAGAAGATGGAATACCTCGTTACCAGTACTCGTTACTAGTAGCACTTACCATACGAAACACAACAGCACTGTGCTTATGTTTGACACCTTTTTTTGAACAAATATAGTGTATTTTACAAACAGGATGCAAGATTATAATACTTTTGAGAAATTCCGAAGAAAAAAAAAGTACATTTTTAAGTAAATTTTTAATCTTTATGTCTGTATGTACTCAATACAAATATGAATGTGTTTTCCTTTATATTTGTAATTACTCTTTGCTTAGACCATCAATGACCTTATATACACATACCGTATTTTTCCATATATATTTGTAACTAGCTGTTACCCGCGGCTTCGCCCGCATGGTCACTGGGAAATGAACTATCCATTGCTTTTTGAATTGAAAGAAAACTGAGTTTTATAAATTTTTTTAGAGATGCAGCCATTAAAAGGAAACTGAGCAAAATTGATTCGTCAGCCTATTTAAATGTTTTGAAACGCAGCGTATAGGAAAGCATGAAAATAGCCTGTTTATTCCAAATGAAAATGGGATATTTTTTTAATTAAAGGAAACTGAGCATAATTATCCGTCAGGAATGCAGACTTTTGAAAAGAAACTGAGCTAAATTAATTCGTCAGAGATGCAGTTTTCTGAATTGAAAGGAAACTGAGCCAAATAAAAGATCCGTCAGAGATGCAGCCTTTTGAGTTGAAAGGAAACTGAGCTTAATAGGTCGGTCAGAGGTGCAGCATTTGGAATTGAAAAGAAACTGAGCTAAATAGGAAATTTTGAATTGAAAGGGAAGATCTGTGGGAATTCTGATTAATTGATTGTGGGAATTTTGGAAAAAAAAACTAACTGAACACTATTTTAAGACGCTACTGTACACAATGTTATATGTTTTTCCATTCGGGGAAAGAATGTGGAGATTCTGGGCATTTGACACACGCGAACATGCTACATACAGCTGACAATAAGAGAAGCACGGTTTTTCAAAGTTGACCCCCGCTACCTGTAACGTTTGCCCTTGCGCTTTATTAATTGTCATTGCAAAACTGAGCTTAATAGGGAACTGCAACCTTTTGAATTGAAAAGGAAGATCTGTAGGAATTATAGGGATCCGTGGTATAATAACATTTTCACCTTTTCCTATGCCTGTCAAAATTGTAGCACCGATTATGTTCCGTCCAAGATGTGTCACATGCAGCCTTGTCCCGTTAAATAACCGAGGATCTAAATTTCGCATTAGCATGACTGGGACGCCTAATTTTAATTGTAGCTTATGTGAGGGCACACCTGATAACTCTAGAGAATTTAGAAACTCTGCGGGATATGAAGTGCTCTGTTCTGTGTCCATAACTGTGTCTACTGACAAATACTCTGCTCTACCACTACTAACGCTCTCATTTTTTGGTGCAAGAATCGCCCTTTCACATAACCATTTGTCTTCATGCATGTTGTTCGTTAACACTGAATAAACGCTCGCAATTAATTCGGAATGTCTCTGTACTAAATTACAAAAATCTCTCGTCAATTTAACGCAACTCTCAGCATCCGTTTCCAACCGCCCATCACCAATTTTTAATAGTGTGTCAGCACAGTTTCCAGCATTGATATCATTATACAAATGCACTCTCATATTCGTAGTTAACTGAATTTTGTCACTTGTTCTATAAAATAACGACTTGAGGCATGGTTTAATTTCATCTGCAGGTATGCCCTTTTGAATGACAGGTAAAGTTTGGCGAAAGTCATCAGCCAGTAAAACCACCATTCCTCCCATTACATCGGTATTGCTGCGCAAATCCTGGAGCGTTCGATTTAGTGCTTCTACAGCTTTTTTATGCGACATTGTACTTTCATCCCACACTAAAAGTTTGCATTGTCGTAGCATTATACTTCGTGCACTATTTTTGCTAAAGTTGCAGATCGGCGATTCTTCCTGGGCTAGATTTAGAGGAAGTTTTAAAACAGAATGTGCAGTGCGGCCCCCGCTTAGCAGCGTGGCGGCTATACCGGAGGAAGCTACGGCCACAGCAATGTTTTTACCTTTCCGTACTTGCGCTAATAATAAATTTAACAAAAATGTCTTCCCAGTTCCTCCAGGGACATCTAAAAAGAAAAGTACACCATTTCCAGATTCAATTTGTCCTAATACTTTGTCAAAAACTCGTTTTTGTTCGGGAAGCAAGCGGGGTACAAATTCGGCTACTTGCTGCTGCAAAGCTGGTATATCGTAGTTTGTTTCACGTATAATTTCATCACTTAGTTCATTTTCGGTTGTTCGCTGAGGGCTTATCATATCAAAGTCGCTTAATTTTTTACCTACCATTGCCATTACTTTATCTTCAATTTTTCCAAGTGCTTCATTATAAATGTGTTCATTGTATGTCATGTTCGCGTGTGTCTGCTGTAACCTTCGCAAAATATCTTCCGCCATGTACTCTTTATATTTGTCCCACAATTCATGTGCATTAGATAGCCCGCAAGATGATATGAGAGTTGCATAAAGATCCCTAATTTTGGCTGGTGACTGGCACTGCACAGCTTCCTCCATGGTTTCATCCCAGTGATTATCGTTTTCTAAAAGATGCAGAGCTTCACATGCTTCTCTATAAGTTGCGCATCCCTGACCGTTGACAGTTTTCAGGTCTTTATATCCTGTAGGACCCTGAACATGGTGCAGCAGCAATCGTAAACAGAAACATTCAAAATTAGTAACATGGACGGTATACACAAGACCAAGAGCATCTGATGACTTTACACCGGGCCAATTTGCAACAGGCGCGCCTTGAATACGGCATTTCCACTCCTTCCTAGATGTGTTCCAAGTATAATAGCGGGGGACTTCAGAATATAACAACGTTTTTGCAAAGGGGTCGGTTTGGCAAAGTTCAAAGAAGGCTGTTAGTGTCGTTTTTGACGGTAATGCAATTCTTTCTTGGAAATTTCTTTCGGTGAAATACACGCTCTCCATTTTCTAAGTGCACAGCAAGGTGTGTAACTGTTGGGTGCCTTTCGTGTAAAGGTAAGCGAAGGAGACGCCACACTGCCTCGGTACTGCTGACATAACGCCCTGCTTTAAAGGTCTGTACTTCATTAACGGGATTTGCCTCACCTTTACTCCTGAGATTAAATATTGCTTGGTCGCTTCCTTTATTTATGTACTTACAGATATACTTGATTGCGCGGACAGAGCTACATGCTTCTACATTAATGTGGGCATTAAGAGCGCATATTCAAATATGTCCAAGTCGAAATCTACGCGATCGCTTTGGAACGGCGTAATATTGACGCACACTACAATGTTATCTCTGTGTCCGTGTCAGGGCGAGCGCGAGGCTATAATAGTTGCCTAACGACGACTACGAATCACTTTGATCTTTGATTATATACCTGTCTTTGATACTGTTGGAACTAAAATAATAAAAAAAATATTTCCATATAATGGCTTATATAGTGTATAGAAATCGGAGGCTAATATGTGGAAATTGTTTTATTCTTTTAGTAAATTGAAGTCGGCTTTACATTTTCACCCTATTGAGTATATTATAATATGTATATGTTCTAATTGAAAAATATGTATTGTATAAAATATATATCATTTGATAAACTTTTATTCTGTTTCATAATGTAAACATAATTCATCACAAACTAACAATTTCATTAGTGTCGGCGGGGGAGTAGTGTTGCCAGGTCTAGCAAGTAAAATTTCAGGACGGAAGGTAAAAATAATCTGGATTTGGTTTTCATATCCGGACAACTACAATGATTACAAAATATAGGTTTCTTTGTAGCCTTTTTGTGCTTTATTGAGAACCGTGGTAGCTCAGGTGGTCAACGCTAACTGTAAAGTGTAAATATCATATGCGAGTAATGTGAAAAATTGTGACTTTAACTTTACTTTATTTTTGTGCTTTATAATTATTATTCGGGTCTGATCTCATAAACGAATAACTTTTCATCCAAACATCGTAAAAACTGATTTTGTTTTTCATTTTAAGCAAATTAAAACATTTTTGAACAATTTGTTTTTTTTTTTTTGCAGTCCTTGAATTTTTCAAATCACTCATTTTAATATAATTCTGTTTAAAACTTTTGTGGTTTTTTTCGACTAGTGAGACAATGTCGTAGTAAAAATATTTTAATGTGGTAGTAGCTAACAGATATAATCATTTTTGCTGTCTAAATTATGGATTAAAGTATAGAATAAGAATATCAGTGAAAATGGGGACATTTGGCGTCCCGATCAAGGGTGAATCGGGACATGTCACTAGACCCTTGAAAATCGGGACGTCCCGCGCAAATCGAGACACCTGGCAACACTAGCGGCGATCGAGCCCGGATTGTTCGCGTTTACGGCGAGCACTACGCCCTTGAGCTACTCAACTCAAGCACGGCTCATATGTTTTATGTCTGGGGGCACGGTAGTGCCCCCGCCAAGTCGAGCAAAACAGCGGCACGGCCGTATCATCATTGCGAGACTTGGTTATTTTACAAGTTATGTTTTTGATGGCATGTCTTTGTTTAATCATAACGTTATCTCCGCACTAGGAATTTTTCCTAAGTACATCGTTGGGGCAGTTTAAATACATTAATTTCATAGGGACAAACATCCAGACCTGGAACAATTATTTGTAGGTAATACAAATTTTTGCTCAATGTGGGATTCGAACCTGCGGCGCTCAGCGCTACAACTCATTACCAAGTCACTCCGCCACGGAGCCAAAGGTGAAAGCCAACGATTTTGTATTTTTACTCGATCCGAATTGCTTACGTTCAATTACTCATTTCTAAAAAAAATATGTATGAAATGAAAATTTGTCACCATTACCTCATTTAATATTTAAATATTACAATCATAAACATATTTCAAAATTACTTACTACCAAAAATATCGCTTATAAAAGTCTCAATCGTTTAAAATGCTCGATGGTGCTATAGGTAGCTAGTTATAGTATAGTGTAGTATATCCCTATCGGTGTATCAACGCGATCGCGCATGATGTTTTATAGTATTTTTAAAATAATTATATAAAATAATTGACAAAATAAAACGAGCTAAATTTTTTTTTTTTGGATATTTAACATTACATGTATTTTGATAAAAAAAATTAAAATAGATATGTTTATAAGCAAATACATGGAAAAAATTACATTGAATAGACAGTTTTGGTGATTTTATAATATTATTTTATAATATTAAATCGAAATATTTTCGTAATTTAGGTTTTGCTATACACTAAAAGACTATATATTCCATTATAATAACGCTTAAAATAAAGTATTTAAGCTTATAATAATGGTTGTATTCAACCTGAAAGATAACTCTGACGCATATTTTCGTAAAACGCTGTGAAGGGATTGTCTTCGCCCTAAAAAACCGTCATTAAAATCTATGATTTTGCACTGCTATGTACTAAATAAAGACTTTATCTTTCTAAAGCCCTAATTTTCAGCAAATAATCTCCTCACGTCGTTACGATATCGCCTTTGGAAAAACCATAAAACATGTAGTTTTCGACGCGAAACGCATATGCCCTCTTAAACATTTTACATAGAATGGGCAAATACGGGACAATCCAGCTGTTATCTAAGGTTTCGAACGCTCCAGAGCGATATTTGATTGTAACTTTCCTGCCACCATCTTCGGGAGCTCTGCATCTGTATAAAGGGTAGCCATTATCATTGTGCTTTGTTTCTTTTAATAGCTGTTTAGGGAATTTCTTTGTACATTTTCCTTCTTTCATACATGGCGATATTGAATTTCGTGCTCCACATGGACCGTGAATCATATTTCGGACGATGGTATCATACAATTCTTTATCTTGCTCAGGATCCGGAATCTCGGCGCTTATTATGTCATCTATTTGGCTGGGCCACAACTTCTCTTTAAGCCATATTAGAATGTGGACATGCGGTAATCCTATTTTTTGCCATTCAATTGAATACATGAAGCACTGAACCTCTCCGAAAATTTTCTCTTTGTTAATTACATACATAAATTTTTGTACTTTTAATCTAAATAGTCTATCAACTAAATCGTGTCTGTCAGTACTTTTTTGGCCCGACATTAGCTCCTCGGTTATTTCTTTCCATGTGGGATTGCAAGTAAAAGTAACAAAAGATCAGATATTCCGTAAGTTCGTATATAGGCGAATGCGTCTTGTGTGTACTCATGTAGGTAGCGGGGACTGTTAACGAATGATGAGGGCAGAATTACCATTATACCTAAATCTCTGGGGTTTACATTGGCGTCGCTAGAAACTGCATCTTGTAAATGTATATAATTCTCAACGCGCAGCTTTTTTTAATTTAATGATATATAACGGACGGATATAGACGTTCACTTTCTACCTTCACATACATGTCTACCAAAAATTGATGAAATAATTGTCTACACCGGGCTAAGAGGTTAAAATCATTTTCTCGCAACATCATATGATACGCATAAAAATCCATACATGATAAATTTTTGTTCGGCGTAGGCTCCTTTGTGACCGGGTTAATGAGTGGAATTTGAAAATGATAAACCTCTTGTCCTTTGCAATAAATCAATGGGTAGCGCCTTTCATGCTCTCCTCGAGGGGTCCGATCTGCGTGAATGACGACTTTATAATCCTCTTCAGGTTGGTTTTCTAATGCAGTTTTAAATGTTTTGACTAAAATGTTACGTTCATGCAAGAATCTTTGAATTTTGTTTGAAACACTGTGTCTCTCTCAACTCCCTGGATAAATTGGCAGCGACGGTCTACCTCAATTTCTTCGTCACCCATAAAATATACTTGTAAAAATTTATGCTGTTCGTTTTCAGCTGGAAAAAGTGAACCTATTCTATGATAAATTTGCCCTTGCACCGTAAATATAGGCGAAAATCCCGGCATTATTATTTCCCGGTCAACTCCGAAGGACGTCATTTGAAAGCATGAGTTATATTTCCGGATCCTGCTTAAAAATCACCGTGACTCATTAGCATCATATAAAAAGAGAGTTTTCAAAGGTTCTTCTGGTTCCCAAGTAACGGAAGAGACACTTTGCCATTGGAACAGCACATGCTTGCGGTCTCATCTTTCCATTTTAAAGCGCTGCAAAATCGACACGCCTTGTCCATCAGTCCGATAACAACTAACCTGTGATTTTTATAATCAATCAACGGATCATAATTGAATGCTGCGATTGGTCTACTCGTTATGGTGTTTTGGTCAATCCTTTGAAATGCCAAGCTATACTGGTGGGTAGCTCAAGGATGCTGGCTAAGATTAATCTGACAGACTTACAGACCTCCTATTTACTATGATAATACTGCAATTCCATTCAGTAATTCTGTTAGAAATCTTGGCCTTCTCATCGACACCACGATGAATTGGAGAACTCAGGTTTCAGATGTGAGTCGTAAAGTCACTGCCACGTTATGCTCTCTGTATCGTTTAAAACATTTTTCCCACAAAATCTAAGATCATGCTTGTCCATTCACTTATATTACCCATAATTGATTATGCAGATGTGTGTTACCCAGACCTGTCCCAAAATCTTCTGAACAAGCTAGAACGCCTCCTCAAGATTTATCTTTGGGCTTCGTAAGTATGATCATATTTCGCAATACAGATATAAGCTAAATTGGCTTACAATCCGACAGAGGCGCAACTCCAGAATATTTCTTGTACTTTTTTCGCTTCGCCTTCTTATCTTAAGAATAAATTTCATTATCTTTCCTCATCTCATGATAGGGAATTCGCTCTTCTCCTAACAACAAAATCTGTACTCCTGTTCACTTCACCGAGTTCTATGGTAACTCCTTCACAGTTCAGGCTACACGCCTTTGGAACTCCTTGCCCGATGACATCAGAAAAGCTCCCAAAAAGTATGCTTTTAAAAAGTTGGTCCGTGATCATTTATTAAAGACAACGCATTCTATATGACTCATCTATTTAATATGTATTGCCAAGCAGACGTATATATTCATATTCATTTGTATATACTAATTACGTATGTATTTAAATATGTTTACTTGTATGTATATCCATTTATTTATATATGTGTATATATGTAAGGATAGATCATATATGTATAGTTTATTTATTAGTAGTTTGTATATATTACGTAGTTAATTATCATTTGTATTGTGTTATCTTATTCTATATTGCCACACCTACGTCAAATTCTCACCACTCCATGGGTTGACTGGTAAAGAATGCCTCAAGGCATTAAGTCCGCCCTTTGTATTCTTTTGTTAAGGATGCAATAAAGAATAAAATAAATAAATAAATAAATAAAATACTCTTGAAAGGCTGGACTTACGTTTGCGAGGCATTATGAAGTAACAAAAAACCTATTTATAAAGAAACATTAAAATACCTGAAAGGAATTAATTTTTTTTAGGAATTAATTTACTTTTAAATATTTTTTTAAAATCAAATCCAAAATATCTAAAAGGAATAAATATTCCTTATAAATATTTTTTAAAATCAAAACAACAAAACCAATTCAAGACACAACACGAATCCGAAAACGATAGCTAAAAAAAAATCGAATCAACTTAAACCAAATCACAAAACAAATCGCAGAAAACCGAAATCGAAAGCAGTAGTCAATATAAATATAACCAACGAAAAAAGAAGTAAGTGTATAGGTACCGTATACACTATCTATACTATTAATATTCCTTTGAAATATTGTTAAACAACCTAAAACAACGAAAACCAATTCATGATTCTAAATAAACAAAATCCAAAATCAAAACCAGAGTCTAAATATGTATAAAGGAATACCAACCAAATCAACAAAACCGATCCAAGAAAATACATAAATCCGAAAATTAAAGCCAATATAAATCCATTCAACCTTAACCAAATCACAAAGCAAATAACAAACAACCGAAATCGAAAGCAGTTATTCGAATAAGCTACGAAATACAAACAATTTAAGCGTATAGGTACCGTATGCACTATAAGTTGACGCGCAGCTCAACGGCGGGAGTTAAGTACATGTCAGGAAACATTTGGTTACCGCGTTTTAAAAACCTAGTATCGATATCTACCGGAATCAATTTAAACTATGTATACGTTAGTTAATAAAAACTCTCAAAAAATATTTTTCTTATAATTTTGCACAATTTTTCTTATTGTAATACCGATTCATTCTTAACCACATATAAGAAATGTATTCATTTCCGTTCAATAAATATTAGTAAGGCTTATTAATAAGGCTTACTAAGAACTGTTTCTACCACAGTTAAGTAATAGTTAAGGGTGAAAGCGTGACAGGTGGTGATAATATTTCTGAACCATACTTATAATCACGCCTGTAACCCTTGCGGGGTAGGCAGAGCATCAACGGATTACTTAATATCGTCTGCGAGGTTATCGCCTATTCTGTGAATTACATTGCACCAAAACATTTGAAGAAAATCAGCTGGTGAATTTTATGTTTTTATCGCTCTCTTCCCGGTCCTGAGTGGAAAATTACAGATCCATACATTTTTTATCTTAATTTTGGTAAAAAGACATAATAATCCAGATATTCTGACCTTCTGTGTTCATCCATCGTACCGTCGTCCGTCTTGTAGAATCACGGTGGCGCCACCTAGCTGAATTTAATTTTGCAACATATTCGATTTTCCCACGGGAATGAGATGTTTTTCCGCGGAATAAAGTAGCCTATGTCACTCTACAGCCACCGAACTATCCCCATACCAAAATTCATGCCATGCCGATGCTCTGTTGCGACGTGAAAGAAGGATAAACTTTTGCAACATATTCTGTTTTCCCACGGGAATGAGGCTGTAGAGTGACATAGGCTACTTTTTTCCGCGGAAAAACATCTCACTCCCGTGGGAAAATAGAATATTTCCCACAAGAAAGGGAATGAGATGTTTTTCCGCGGAAAAAAGTAGCCTATGTCACTCTACAGCCACCGAACTATCCCCATACCAAAATTCATGCCATGCCGACGCTCTGTTGCGATGTGAATTAAGGACAAACAAACAAACAAACAAACACACTTTCGCATTTATAATATTAGTATGGATTACTCTTTGCTTAGACCATCAATGACCTTATACACCAATACCTTACTGTTAATATAATTAAAGGAGTCTGAGAAATTTAGAACCATATTAAAATAAATTAAAAATAATTTTTTAATTAAATTAATACATGCTCTTTTTCTTTCTTTTTTCAATTTTACATTCATGACGGAACAAATTCTTTCCGTAAAACATACTTGTTCTAGACTTCCAATCATAGTTAATATAAAAAAGCGACAGTTGAAATAGGGATAAAAACATATTATTTTTGTAGTATATTATTATTCTACAATATATAGTACAAGTGACTTAAATATAGTACAATACTATATATTATATTACGGGTGGCAACCCTAATTACACTATTATTTCAAGCTGGTATTCAGTGAGAGCGTCGTCCTTCCCCTATTGACCCGCCCCATTCGTGCTAGAGCGATAATATAGCTGCAGCGTGGCTCTACTGGAGTTAATATTATAACGTAGCATATAAACGCACACACGCACACACACACACAAAGGCGCGCGCGCGCACGCGCACTCACACGCACACGCACACGCACACGCACACGCACACGCACACGCACACGCACACGCACATGCACACGCACACGCAAACACACACGCACACCCACACGCACACGCAACACGCACATACACATGCACACGCGCACGCACATGCACACACACAAACACACGCACGCACGCACTCACGCACGCATGCACTCACGCACGCACGCATTCTTTTTTTTCTTTTGTAGTGACCTCGCTGTTACACTTTTGCAAGTGTCAAGTATTATGAAATAATCTTATTTAAATAATTTATTTAAAAACTTCACTATAATATGTTAATGCGTCACATTGCAAAATTTTTGGAAGAATTTGATGGCAACTTGAGTCGGCAGACAAACAATCGATGACTACATTTGTTTCATCATTTCTACTACCAATAGTTTACATTCGTAGACATTTAATACACAAAATCGTACCAATTTTAAATATCAAAGTCCTCTTCAAACCATTATTTATACAATAAAACACCCCGCCACCAGTCAAGTTCTCGCCTAAACCCACTATTTATAAAGAAATATTTTTAAGCAACACGTAATTTAAATTAAAAATTTAAAAAACCCGCGAAACAAAAAGAACTGATCGTGTCCAAACGTTTGAATAGTTTTTTTTAACATAGCTAAGAACATTCTCGATTCTGACACCTTTCATACGAAAACACACAAGTTTATCCGTTCAGGAGCCGGAGGAGAGTTTATGCCACAGACAGACACACTCACACATATACTCACTATAAACTTTATCACCCCGCTGTTTTCGTCGGGGGATTAATAACAAAAATTTTTGGAAAATCCAAAAGTTCACGCCTCATAATCTCATTTGATTCATATGAAAAGAAAAATATTTCTTTTTCCATATTTGAGACGAAAGAAGAGATCCGTGGAAATACTTTTTGTTCAAAAGTACCAGTTGTTTTTAAATGAACCTGTGCGTTGAGATTCTAAACTTAATAAAAAACAAAATATATTGATACATTAATGGACGCCACAGACGGTCAGTTCAACTGATCAGTTCAAAATAAAACTGTTGATATTTTCTAAAATAGTGGATTTGCGATATATCGATCATTATAAATATCGGAGATTTACATATAAGTTTATTTATGGATATATCGAAAATCTGATATTTTAAAAAATATCAACAGTTTTAGTTTAAACTGATCAGTTGAACTGACCGTGTGTATCCACCATAATTCTAACGACCGTAATCGTGCGCCATCCACACATACAGACATCCGGACACCCTCGATTTTTTTTCAATCAGTTTGTTTTTACACTAAGTACAGAAAATTATTTTTAAAAATAATAAAAACATGAAAACGAGTGATTTTTCTCGATATATTATGTGTATTTTTTTTTACATTGACATACAACCTCAACGCTTCGCTTATGAGGCGTGCAAAAAATTATTCGTTTGAAGATGATGTGTTTCAGATTTACCTATTCAAAACTCACTCACCTTGATAAATGCAGAAGTAAAAATCTTTTTACAAAGCTATCAACAAATTTTTAGTATCGGTGTAGGTAATATCATTATATTATTTTGTTTAGTATTGGTACTATTTTCAGTAAACTTATCTTACGTACTTCGCATGAGAAATTTAAAAAAAAACACATTATTGTTTTATTTTTAATCCTTAACTAAAAATATATAAACAAAGACGTTTACCTATGTTTTCTTGTCCTGAAATTAAGCTTCCACTTAAAATGAAGCACAAAAACACATACGCAACTTTTAACATAATAAAAAATAAAATAGATGTTTTTAAATCTGAATTTTATTTTATTTGCCAATTTTTATTTACTTTAATTAGTTTGATTATTTAATTATTTTATCACACGGCTGCTAAAAGCGACGACTTGCAACAAACACAGCACTTAATATTTTATGATTATTAATAACACCGATATACAGGCTGATGTCTTATCATGTTTTTATTTTAATCACGGATGCAAAAAAAACATTGGGGTTGAAAAGGTTAAAAGGCTAAGAGTTTATATAAGCAAATATACTCTTTGGTTTAAAGCTATTGCTGGTTCGTAGAAATTTCTTTTAGTAAAATTTAAGAAGTTAAGGCTAAATTGGCCTCTTAAAAGATGGGCCTGCTCAGTAAAGCGAGACAGTATTTCATGCCGGCACACCGCTTTCAACTTTACAAGGTGCCAGTTCGGCCTCACGTGGATTAATGTTTTCATCTCGGAGCCCAGCGCCAGCTCCTCCGCAGAATGGCCTGAAAAGTGGCCTGAATCGCCGATGACCTGGACGATCCTTTTTGATTGGCTTGATTAACCGGCACTGCAAATCGATGTTGTATCCTTTTGCATGTTCTATTTACCACGGGGAGTGCACGGTATTACAGTATTATAGTTTTGCGATAGTTACGAGAGGGTATTGAGTCTATGTGGTAGTGGAGTCTCTACCGCCGCCACATGGAATTATTAAGATGCTGCCTTCACTTCAGGATTTCCAAATATTTTCATTCAAGCAAATATAGATTTCTTGATGGTTTTATATTCCACTAGGCAAGTGCTAAATCACTAAATAAAAAGAGGACTTCACCGTAGAACTGTTCAGTTTAATACTAGGTGCCAAATTCCGCCATCGCACAACCCAACAAAACTCACGATATCAACCACACCACCAGCATTCTTTACTAAGATTTTTTCCTCACACGACTTCAACGTCGAATTGGCTAGATTTTGACATAAACACCTTCAAGAAACGAGCTTATTCCTCTTCAACCGACTTCAAAAATGTGGAGGTTCGCAGTTTGACTGTATTTGTATTTTTTTGTGTGTTACGTCAGAACTTTTTGCTAGGTGAACCGATTTTGATGATTCTTTTTTTATTTGAAAGCTGGTGCTTTTCATGTAGTCTCATATAATTTAATCAAGATATGACCAGAAATTTTTGAGTTATCCTTAAAAATGCGTATATAACTGCCTCTGACTAAATTGATAAGGAAGTTGTTTGTACAATTTTTTTATTTTACCACTTGTAAAAAGGCCGGAAACGCGTTAAGTTAGGTTCATGCGTAGTGATTGACTAAATGTCAATATCTCAGGTGAGCAACATGCTAGAACCCATAGACACCTGAGTCTATCCTCAATCAAAGATCAAAATGCGTATGCGTTTTCACCCACAATAGAATACCTTGTTAATAGTAAAAATACTACCAACATTTTTAAATTAAAGTTTTAATTTTGGAAATTTCCCTACAATGAGAAAGACTACACTCTCGTGGGACTCTTTTTCTAGGAATTCACCTGGAAACGTGTCACTATCTTACGTATTTCTACCACCAATAGCAGTGCTTGCATTACTGTGCCCCGATCTGAAGGGTACAGTAAGCCAGTGAGAATAATCAGCGGCTTTAGGCATGTCATCATAGTCCTTAGAGGTGACAACACATCTGTGATCTTCTTTGTTGAAAATTAATTGCAGGTGTTCGTGGGCAATACCCACTTACTATAAAGTTAAAAAAATCCACCATTCAACAATAAATGACAGGCCGAAAACAAATAAACCGATTTGTTCTTACAAAGATAATATTTTTAAATTTTGAACACCCCTTATTTTCTTTACCTACAACTGCTAGACTTGATAAAAACAAGTTTCATCTCTTGCAAATATTGCTATAATGTTATGAACCGTATAATAACATATTAAGGTCACATTTATACTCTTAAAACAATATTATTTTTTAATGTCGCGCTTTGCTCAGAACATTGCTCTTGGTACGTAACTTAGTACGAAGCACATACATATGAACATAGCACAGAAACTAAGTAAGAGCGCAGTGAGGAAAACTTAGCAAGTCGCAAATGTCCTTCAATAAATTAACGCAAAATCTCCTTCAATAAATTGTTAACTTGCCATTTAAATAGGATAGATTTTTTATTCAATATATATCATTATGTTATATACTTAAATAAAAAATTGGTGTTCTTATGACCACACAATACAAGTGGAAACCAAAACTAATATTATGAAAGTGAAAGTAAAAGTTGAAATTGAAATTGAATTTGAAATTTTCCTTATTCCTCAGACATGCAGGTTTCCTCACGATGTTTTCCTTTACCGCCGAGCACGTGGTAAATCAGCACTTAAAATTGCAATTAACAATTTCATTGGTGCCGGCGGGGATTAAACCCGGGTTTCTCGCGTTCTTTTATATTTACAGCGAGTGTTAACCATCTGAGCTACCACGGCTCTCTAATAAAATAACTAAATATTATAAGTAACAAAACATACATAATATTATAGTATTACTTTCTGGGTATTCATATAGCTTTATCTTCTGGTTGAGCTGTATTTTAGTATATAAAATTTTATGCGTAAATATTATAGGATTTTATGCGCTGTCATACCGTTCATCAGATTGCGCTAAAACTTTGTCAACTTATTGCTTAAATTTGCGCGTACTTTATAGGCATACGGTGGCGGCTCTAGCAAAATTTTTAGGTGGTGCGAGATCTCATAGTGGCGCCCCTCTAAATACAAAACCTTAGTGTTCCTCTACTACGTTTTTTACGTGGTAGAGCCATGCTGCAAATATATTAGTAGTATAGTTGTAGCACGAATGGGTCGGCTCGACCGGGGAAGGACCACGCTCTCACAGAATACCAGCGTGAAATAGTAGCTTAATGCTGCTGTATTTCGTATGGTGAGTGTAGAGAACCGGAGACCCTTTTTACTGGAAATGAGGCATTCCATCTCAGTCCTCACGGGTGACAACGCATCTGCATTTTGATTTGTAATGGAAGATAGATGTAGATGTCTATGGGCCGCAGCAACCACTTACGATCAGGTGGACTGTGTGCTCGTTTGTCACCCTATCCTATTAAAAAAAATACTATTCAAGTGCTTTTTCATGTTTTTTTATTTATTTTTTATAGAATAAGGGTGACAAGCGAGAACACAGTCCACCTGATGGTAAGTGGATGTTGTGCCCCATAGACATCTACATCTATCCTCGATTATGAATCAAAACGCAGATGCGTTGTCACCCCTGTGGACTAAGATGAAATGCCTCGTTTCCAGTAAAAAGGGTCTCTGGATCTCTACACTCACCATACGAAACACAGCAGTATTACGCTGCTATTTTACGCTGGTATTCTGTGAGAGCGTGGTCCTTCCCCGGTCGAGCCGACCCATTCGTGCTACAACCATAATATAGCTGCAGCGTGGCTCTACCACGTAAGAAACCACGTAAGATTTTAAATAAGACCTATGAAATATCTACAGGTATATATATGCGGGGCAGGCACAGTTGTGTCTATCGCTTTTGCCATAGCAGTTGTTCTGATTATTCGCGTTAAAGAAATGTTGTCCATTACGCTCGCACTACTCTGTTGCGCTCGACAACGCCACTATGCTCGTCTTGCTGCGGTGACTAGTTGTACAGATTATTTCTCATAATAAGATAGTCTTGTTTGACAACTTTTATTTAAACTGTTGTTCTGCAGACAGTGTTAAAAAGATAAAAGAACTACCAACAAAAACCTTAATGAAAAGCCTAGAAGCGATTGCAATTTTTTTATTAATTCGGAAAAATTAAACGTCTGGGCAATAGAATTTTCTATGGAAAAGGTTTCAAGATATGACAGTCTTTCCACATAGTAGCAACGTAGTACTAAAACTTCGTTTCCGTTCAGCGACAGTTATAGTACTGGTATAGTCAGCAACTGACTGCCTCGTTGGTCTAGTGGTTGTAGTAGTGGGATTGCTGATCATGAGGTCGTCGGTTCCAAAAAATTTATTATTGCGTTTTTCACTCAAGAAATTCTCAGTAATTGCCTGGAGTCAGGAAGTTGGCGGTGTCTCACTCCCGTGCCTCAGAAAGCAAGTAAAGTCGTTGGTCTTGCACCTGATCTCTCTCCGGTCGTGTCGGTTTACCGTCCCATCGAATTATGAGAGTGAGGGAATAGAGATTGCACCTATGCTTGCGCATACACTTGGGCACTGTAATCCTGTCCTGCGCCGATGGCTAGTCTCCGTTGAGGCAGGCCGCCATGGCCGAAATTCGGTCTGGAGGACATTATTATTATTATTATTATAGTCAGCAATATACGAATTGCTGTCGACACATTTGGGAAAATATCCTGCCAAATCATTATTTTTAATTCTGAGAACTTTATGTGGCTCTGATGATTGAAGATCTTTAAATAATGGGTTCAAACTCATACGTTCCTGAACCAATTTACAACTAGACAAATCACATTATGCCACCTGTTCAACTGATTTACAAATCAACACAGGCTTTTTGACCTTTCAGGAACTATTTTCATTTTGTATAAAAATGAAAACGTATCATAGAATTTTGATAGTTTAAGTCAAGTAACCAATGCACTTTTAATTGTACAATCACAGGGTAAAAAACGTTCATTTTAAACAATTCTTTAGGATTAGTTGGTGTCTCACCTACGGCTTCGTACGCAAATAATATTTTCTTTCTTCGGGATTGGGCTGGCTTAAAAATTGGATTTATCTGTTATTAGAGCAGATGAAAAGGCTGGGTACTGTTTAAAAATTTTCAAACAATACGACACCTTTGATAAATCCATACTGCATATTTTACGTTCAGACTTCATAGCTTTTTTTTGTACGAGCAGTTATGCAGGTCTACAAAGACCAATGTCACTGCGGCCTAAATGATCTACTGTGATCGCTGCTATGGCTGTAGCTTACTGCTAAGCCCTGTATCTTCAATGAACAGAAGTTGCTTAGCTGTGAGCAATTTCACTTCTTCTGGGCGAAGTAGGTAGTTTCCCAGATGTGTTACGTTTGCGCATTAAGGGTCACAATCAGTCAGGATGTGCAGAGGCGTTTCTTACGTTAAGGATATAAATCACATCCTCGAGTTGCTTAGTCCCAGGGTGGCCATGTGTTTTTATTAGACAACAGTGTCCAGTCAGGGCTCTAGCCTGAATGCGCAGTTTAATTTTACCTAATTCCAGGGCTTCTGAAGCGAATTTTCGATCAAAAGCTCGGATAAAGGGTTTAAAATGTTTTAAGCCTTGTATATCAGACAAGAACTTAAGTGATTTATTGTGATAAAGACTTCAAGGGTCAATCGAGCTAGGCTTTGCTAGAGTTTTTATGGAGAAGAAGTGCGAATAGTGGCGTAGCGTAGGTAGCGTAGGTAGAGGCAGCCTGCCCCGGTTGGCACTTTTAGGGGACGGCAAAACTTCACAATAAATTAAAATAATATCTTGTAAAAGCTTGTATGTATCAATTTATTTTATATTTTTGTCGCATCTACCGGACCGGGTCGGACCGAAGTCCGAACTGATTAAGCATGGACCTTTTCATTACTTATTCTGTGACAAAACCGGGGAATCCCCTTTCCATAATTAATGTACATTAATATTGCCACACCCCATATCTTCTACCACATATATCCACTACCCCGTATCTATCAGTGGGTGTCGTAGGAGGCGACAGAGGGACTAAACTGAGACAGAAAATGGGCAGCAGCATCTTCTGATAACAGAAAGAGTACAATAAAAGAACTGCGGTTGTCAACCCGCTTGCCAAGCGCGGGAACTGTGGCAAATATCCTCCCCCTCCCTCATGAGGCAGTCCATGGGTGAGGCCTATGTTCAGCAGTGGACTGCAAAGACTGTAACAGTAACGGTAAGTCATAAGAAAACAACAGTAGTGGGTTTTTATGGCTTGTAACGAATGGATGGATGAACAGACGTCTACATCTGTCTTCGTTATCATCCCTGAGGAGTAAGATTGAATGCCTTGTTTCCAGTAAATAAAAAAATGTCTTTCAATAATATTTGTAACAAATTATTTAATCATTTCTATTCTATTTTATTTCAGTGTTTGATTCAATCTCCGTTTTTAACTATGATTATAATAATGTAACACACACATGTGAGTGTGTGTGTGTGTGTGTGTGTGTGCGTGTGTGTGTGTGTGTGTGTGTGAGAGAGAGAGAGAGAGAGAGAGTGTGTGTTTGTGTGTGTGTGTGTGTGTGTGTGTGTGTGTGTGTGTGTGTGTGTGTGTTACATCAGTTGCGAAGCCTCTATACAAGCCCAGAAGCCCGGCTTGCCTCATTAAGATGAATCAATCAATTATATTAAGTAATAAAATAACTCGTAAACTGTTTCAAACTATTTCAAATTTCCCGCGCACTCTGTTCGACCTCGTAGCCTTACGAATACTGCTGTCATACATATAAGGAGAGTTGAATTGAGCGATTGGTTTTCTCCCTCGCACGAATTAAGATAATGAACCAAACTTCAATAAAAAATATATTTATTTATTTTGACAGAGTTACAGTAAGAAGTTTATTACTACAATATTCGATATTAACTGATTACAATTGCCTATTTATACTTAAATTATATGCAACAAAACTATTTACTAAGCTTATTTACTGCATTGGGATTGCTGATGATGTGCGAACGAATGAGATTTGGCAGGGGTGCTCAGCCTTAACTCCTCCCCCCTCAAGAGAGAAATTGTCCGAAGGTGGCTCAAGCGACTTCGGAGAATTTCGATAACATAATTTGAATTTAAAAATGGTAAATACTATACAGATTTTGTTCTTGGTCCATACATGTCACTTGTTACTAAGAATTTTGGATTTATTTCGTTATCACTGAATTTAGCACTATTTATTAGTTCTTTTATATCACTCAAGTCCACGTTTCTTAAATCTAACTGTATTGCTTCTTTCTTGATGTCATTCTGTCGTACGGTTGGCATTTCGATTGTGGGAAGCTGAAGTTTGATATTCGCAAGGTACCTCGGAGCGTTGATGAATGTGTCTCCAACCTGTGTTCTGTATTCTTGATTAGGCATCATTATATATGTGCCTTGCACTTGGTATTTTTACATGTTCTCGACAGTGTTCAATCATTATCAATTCCTTAATGGTATATAGTAGCCAATAGTTCTTGAAGATCCTCTGAATTTTCAAATTCTCCAATCGTATATTATGTTGCTGGCAGCTACTGTGGTTGTTTTTCATCTGCATTATTTGCTCAATACATGTTTCAGCTGGATACTCTGCCAGACTTTACTCTGGGCATAAGAACCTTCATCGTCGATTTCTTCACAGGGACTCACCGCTGATCGGTATTTCAATCTTTTCACCAATAGGAAAGGATATGATGGGATTATGATATGGGTAACATCGGAATTAGATATTGGTATTGGTATTATTTTTGTCTGGTTCAATTAGTGGGATATCTAATACAAAAACTAAGTTATTCCTATTGACATACGATTTAACTACTATATTTCTTTCTAACTTAATTAAATTTTCCTTAAGCGAATATATAGGTAAGTACGGTCTAAAATATTTGACTGCCCATACTACAGATAGGAGTTCTTTTTCTATGGTGCTATAACGAAATTCCGTATCACTTAACGTTCTGCTCGCATATGCCACAGGTTTATCGTTTCCTATTGTACCTTGTGACAATACGGCTCCTATTGCAAAATTTGATGCATCGGTGGTTAAAATGAATAGTTTGTCAAAGTCTGGATACTGTAATAGGGGTGATTAGTTAACAATTTTTTACATGTTTCGAAGCTATGTATGTATTCATCATTAATTATTATTTTACGGTTCTTTTTGCAACAAGTCGTAAGCGGTTTCGTGATTTTAGCGAAATCTTTTATAAACTTCCTATAGTAGCCTACAAGACCTAAGAAACTCCTTAATTCTGTTAGAGTTTGTGGTAGGGGATATTTTAATATTGCTTCAATTTTGTTATTGTTGGGTTTCAATCCTTCACTTTTTATAGTGTGCCCTAGATATAGTACTTCTTTCTTAAGAAAATAAGACTTATCAAGTTGAACTTTAAGGTTAGTTTTTCTGAATCTTTCGAATACAGCTTTGAGCTTTTCTACATGTTCCGGTAGGCTTTTTGAGAAGATTATAACGTCATCTAAATATACTAGGTAATGTAAGCCTTGTAACTCTCGTAGCACGTCATCCATTGCTATCTGAAAAGTAGCAGGAGCTGTCTGTAAACCGAAGGGCATCCTATTGAATTCAAAGTGACCAAAGGGTGTGCTGAAGGCTGTTTTTGGTTTGTCATCCTTATCTACTTCTATCTGATGGTAGCTAAATCTAGGAAGCTAAATCTAAGGTAGTGAAATATAAGCTCTTTCCTAGCATGTCAAATAGATCGCTAATCGGGAGTGGGTATTTGTCATCTGTAGTTATGTCATTTAGTCGCCTATAATCAACTACCATTCTCCATTTTTGTATGCCCGATGCATCTAATTTTTTTGGTACTAAGTGCACCGGTGCGCTCCACGGAGAATGAGACTCCTGGATAATATTATCTCGCAACATTTTCTCTACTTGTTGCTTTATTTCCTTAGTTTGTTCAGGTGGTAATCTACGGACTTTCATATTAATAGGTCCTCATTCTTCGTCCTAATCTTATGCTTAACGTCGTTTGTAAAAGATAGCGGTATGTTTTCACAATAGAATATATCCTTATATTCCTCTTCGTTCATGTGCTCTAGTCTTAATTTATTTAAGTTTTCCTCTAGTAATATATCTAAATTATTATTTTTACGTTCTGTAAAATTCAAGTTATTGTTATATGTGTCATGAAAAATCTTTAATTGGTGACGTGATCACTAATTATTTTATTCACTGTCTGTGCAGTTTTGTATAACTGTGGTTGCAAAACCATCTTTGCAATTTACTATCGCGTCAGGCATTCGGATACCTTCTGTAAACTGTACGTAATTTAATATAGCTTCACCATTTAATAAGTTGACTGGTAATTTAACTCTTAATTCGCAGCGAGGAGGCAGATTATATGTCTCTCTCATTGGCGGTGAGTTAATAATTGGGATATTAATATTATTTGTATATAAAGTGAGGTTTTTTGTCAATGGTAGCGTCAAGCAATTTTAAGAGATCACTACCTATTAATCCATCGTACCTTTCGTCTACACTATATACATAAAACTTGTGTTTTTGTGGACTATGAAAAATACTCGGTAACTTGTTTACTGGTAGCGTGAGTACTAATAACCTTAAACGGTTCTAAGTGTACCGAATCGCTATAATATTTTTTTGCTAGTTCTGGATTAATAAATGACCTAGTACTACCAGTGTCTATCATAAAGACAGCTTTTAGTTCAGGTATACGGATATGTGGTAAATTTAAAAGTTTCGTACAATTAATTTTTATTCTATTGGTCTCGTCAAGGCTAATATGTGAAAATTTTTAATTTCAGCCAAATCCGAATTATTATACTGATTTGATGCAATACATTGCTGTGAATTGCAAGGTTGATTTATTTCGCTATTGGTATAGTTTATTCTCCTTGAGTTAGCAGTTCGCATTGTTACATCGGTGTTCGAACTCGACGCCACAGGTGGCGATTGATATTGCGTTAGACGTTGAGTATGCGCAGGGGCATTGTCCGCGAAATACTGACTACGCTGTATCGGGCCCGGCTCCGGCGGTACTGGTGACCTAGTGGTCGATTGTTGTTGATAATTATTGCGATGGTTGTTATTTTGCCTAAATTGGAATGAATTATTTGACGAGTTAAAAGAGCGGTTATTATTAACGTAGGGTGACAAATTGTTCTGATTATTAAATGTATTTGCACTAGATTGCTCCGTATGGGGAACATTTCTAGGTGAATAAGTGTGATTATTGTTTGTTTGATTAGACCGTGAATTTTTACTTTCATAAACTGACTGAAAGTTTTGTTCTTCTAATACAATTTTCCCTAGAGGCCTATGTTCAGCAGTGGACTTGTGAAGGGCTGTAATAATAATGATGAATACAATTTTCAAAGCGTCTTCTAGAGTAGTCACGTTCCGTAATCTCACAAGTCTAACTAAATATGCCGGTAAATTATAAAGAAACGCATTTAGTGAACTATGGTTAGATTAGATTGTTTCGCTAGACGTAAGTTCGGATCGTCAATCGTTTGCTAACCTTAGAAAATAAGACACTTCTCAAATGTTGTATCCTGTGACAAAATTCCTGGTAATTTTCATTACGGTTTAATTTTAAGGATTTGAGTTCCAAAGCAAAAACATTCCTCGGATCTCGGGTCACCAAAATGTTGGCTTAGTAATGTTTTTAATTCGTCCCAATTATTAATATGATCCCGTTCTCCAACTAGGTTCGCAGCTTCCCCGGATAACCTAATTGTAATAACATGGAATAAATATTCGTTTTGTAACTGGCTTCCTTGGAATGAATGGAGTACGTACTCGCATTTTTTTATAAAGAGTGGTAAAAGTCTGGTATCACCATCGAAATTAGGGATAATTTTAACCATTTCCCTAGGAACTCTCACAAAATTTTCCATTTTTCTTTCTTTTTGTTACAGAATACACTACCAATAAAAAATACTCTTTGGTTATTATTAAACGAATTTATAAGGAAATTAAATGAAATAATTTAAATTCCTCAATTACTTAACTAATTAGAATAATTAACTAAGTGTGAATTTATCTAGTAATTAGGCGTAATTAATCCCACAAAAAAAAACAGAATATAAACACACAAAAAATAAGAAGGGCAGGAAAATACAGATTGGTGAAGAAGATCTACTCACAGTGCTGCAGTTTTTCCCATGCTCCTTCTGGAATATTGGTGCACCGTCCTTGAAGTTGGTCTGTTCCTTAATAAATTTGTTTTTCCTTTTTTCCCGATTAAAACGTTGAGACGTACGACCGATTTTTCTGCGAAAACTTTTATTCGCCACGAAATAATACTTGGTCTTACGGGTCCCTACCGACTGCGCCAATTAAGATAATGAACCAAACTTCAATAAAAAAATATATTTATTTATTTTGACAGAGTTACAGTAAGAACTTCATTACTACAATATTCGATATTAACTGATTACAATTGCCTATTTATACTTAAATTATATGCAACAAAACTGTTTACTAAGCTTATTTACTGCATACGCTTGACCCAGATGGGATTGCTGATGATGTGCGAACGAATGAGATTTGGCAGGGGTGCTCAGCCTTAACTCACGCGTGGGCTTTTTACCGGGCTTTCGAGAAGCCGATCGCTCCCTTTCTAACCTGTGGCAAAATGTTCTCTAATGAAATATAACTACTAAATGTTTATATAGCATTTACTATTGAGCCACAAGGCTGGCTTTGCTCTGAAGTTGTTTAGGAGTGCGTTAGCGACTAGCGAATGGAGTGCGGGCCATTCGTATGCAAGTTCACTTCACATTTCGATGTTTATGTTTGTTTTTGTTGTGTTTGTTAAAAATTTATGCTTTTTCAAAGATTTTCAGTGAAAATGGGAGGATAATAGTGTTCATTGTGATAAGTGTGTTGAAGTGCTAATCGGCGAGGAAAAGGTAAGATGTTTAAAAATGAAATTTAATATTCAATAAACATTTCTTCATACTTTAAATATAGGTACAGGACTCTTTAGTATTAAAGTTTAATTAAGTTAGGCGTATTTAAGGGTTTAATATCTCAATATTTATATTACCATATGAATTAAAAATATCATTTTGAACGGCAGCATAAAATATGAGACACTTAGGTTTAAATTTATAGGAAATAAGTGTTACAATCTTTTTTTAACGTAAAGCCCAAATTTTAATGTAATAAATCAAAAGAATACAAAAGAATGTATTGAGGTTTTTAAAGAATACTCCCTTTTGTTATTTCCAGTCATTGAAGTAATATGTACCTACTTACGTACTAGAACAGCTATATCAAACAAAAAATGTGCGCTACTCTATGTTCGCACGTTTTGTTTTTTTATCATAGAATAAACATAGGTAGGATGACCCGTAGGTATATAGTAGATTGTATTGTTAAATAGGTAAATTATATCGAGAACAACATTTAAATTTTGTCATTTATTTTGTATATTATATTTGCTTATTTAATATAATATTAAATGATATTATATCACAATTACATTTTAATGATATTTTTATCTGAATATTTTAAAAGGTATCTAAGTCAAATATAAAAACGTACTAAATGTATGTTTAACAAAACTTATTAACATAACATTTAAATTACAAATATATTTATTTAAATTAGAATAAAAGTCGTTCATAAATGCTGGGCACGCGAGAGTTAAAAATGGACGAATTTATTCCACTTTGACTTTGATGTGGAAACCTAAAAATAAAATAAAAGAATAATAAGCAGATTTAAACCCGAAAAATTTTGTCAAATTATAACAACTTACATATGTTTTTACAAAAATAAATGTGTATAATAATATATTTGTCCTATACTTAGGTACCCACAGAAATGTCGCATCTGAACTTAATAATTTCATAATCTATATTCCCTGACACGGGATGGCGTCTTAAGAATAATTTGTTTTATTATTAATACATAATACTTTTTTATTGATTAAGTATCTATTAATGAAAAGTAATTCCTTGGTCTTTACTGACATTTCTTGAATAATTTGTGCAATATCTAAGTACACACGACGGCATATTTTTATCAAGAGATTTTTTTTAAATCAACACAACACGTGACAACTCTATAAGCGCCTAGCGAGTGACTGGTTAAAGTGCGGTGTGTGCACCGCAGTTGAGTGGAACGGTGTAGTTGAATGCAGTGTAGCCTCTAGTACGTAGTAATAGCGCCATCTACATAATTCTATAGGTAAAGTCATTTTATCGAACGAAAATTGGTTGATTCTCACGATGGTACACGTATTTGTACCATCGTGAGAATCAACCAATTTTCGTTCGATCGGCTAATTTAATATTTATATTACCATATGAGTTTAAAAATATTATTTTGTACGGTTTATTATGAATTGAATATCATTTTGTACGGTTTATTATAAATTGAAAATGAATAATTATATAATAAATAGTCATTATTTTATGATAAAAAATTAGCAAAGCTTTATCTTCTCATTATAACTATCTAATTCCTGTCGTAATCTGTTCTTTTATGCATATAACTTAAACAAAATAATTTCGAGGTTTCACATCTGCCAGGCGTCCCTTTTTTAACTTTGTACATTGTTTGTACTTTGTTCATGCTTTTCTTTTGTTCATGTATTATATTGTTTGTAAATATCTCAATCAAACTCAAACGGCTCTTTTCAAAACCACCGAAAGTGTGCAATTGCATATGTCATACAATCTATCTAGCGGTAGTATGCTTTCTGTGTGCTTTGTTAAACACGTGCTTGACAGCACTGAATATGAAACTAAAGAGTAGAGACAGCTCAAGATTGGTGTATTTTTATTAAATTGCTAAAAACAACAAAACCATATCTTGGGCTTGTCCTAGTTTGGAGCCCTAGATTCGCCACTGTGTTACATTCAAAACTCATAACCGGTCCAAACCACTTTTACAACGACCTTGGTCAGTTTTGACCATAGAATACTATAATTACATACATAATAGAACGGGGGAGTGGGCGGAGCCCGTGTAACCACTAAAATGTCACTAACACGTCAATTCACACGTATAAATGTCAACATGAGATGTATTTTGACGTTACAATCGTTTCCAAATTTCGCATGCAAATTATTTAGAAAATGCCAAATTGCACGTTATTTACAAAGTGGGTAGGTAGGTTGGTAGTAGTGATAATCTCCCTCCCTTAAGTGCTCTCGGCGATACCGATCGTCGTACAAAATAAGGTTGACAGCCATTCTATTGTGTATTATAGTATTCTATGGTTTTGATTAAGGACGTTGGTCAATACCACTTTTAACTAATTTTGACTTATACTTTTGGAATTTTGTTTTAATTAAAACGTTCAATTCTTCCAAAATTTTATTTTATGTCATTATAATTTACGCGGCTTTAGGATGGCCACCCTAGCCTACTGCCAAAAAATAGTGGTTTTGACCTGCATCATTAGTCAAAACTACTTTTGACTGCAAACAAAACAGTTAAAAGAGGTATTGACTAACGTCCTTATTCAAAACTACTTTTGCCTGGTATACAGTCAAAATTGGTTTAGACCGTTTATGATTTTTGGAGTTTTGACTGTAAAATATATGTATCACGGGAAGAATAAGGCAGATCGCTGTACGGAGTAGGTACTGTATCTGTGTTCCAAACGCGGGCAAAGGTCAATCTTTATCTTTAAAGGTAATTAAATAAATTTGTTTTAGATATGCTCCGACCGTGGCATAGTTTGCGAATTTTAGTCACGTGAACACTGATGACGTATTCTTGGTGAAACCCAGAAGTTGTTGAATTTCTGATAGTGCGCTTCGTTTAGTACAAAATGCATGGAGAGCGTGGTTTCCGCCGTTCCGACAAGACTCTTTTGTGACTTCCGCTTTACAGTACTCTGTGTTTCTGAAGTCCGGTTGATATGCATCTGTCGAACAATGGAAAGATGTACATTATATAAACATTAACTTTCTATTAATAGTTGAAGTAACAACTTGGAGCATAGTTTTAAAATATAATTAAAATATGGCTGGACTAGATATATCCTTGACCAGCACATTTAATAATGCGGGATTTATCAGAAGACAAAGAAATGGACATTTAAAGTACTGATCCATTTACTAGAACTTACAGTTTTAAACACTTGCCACGATATTAAATTGACTGTGACGCGAAAAGTCAGGTTGATTTAGCCAAAACGAAACTCCTATGAACTGCCCCACGGCTACTTCCAACGACTGATGATGACGAATGATGAGTCTTCGTCATCTGCCAAGAGGTTTTACACGAGGTACAGGGTCCAGTTTTACCATTACCGCCGTCTTTTGATAAACGTTTTAACCAAGTTGGTTGGCCATTTCCCTGTTATCGATGATCTGACAAGGGGCTCAATAAGATGCACAAAATGCCTATGTATACATGTTTCTAATAAGAAATCAAAATTGCTTTTTCTAATTTCATAAAAATTTCTACTTTAAAGGTACTTTAAACCCTATTGTTTCTGAGTACTAAACGCATAATATTGTTAACATATATGATCAGCTTGGAGACGGCGTCGCGAATTAACAACATATTAAATATTTAAGTATATAATTACACTTTTAATAAAATGTGCCAACCGAAATCGAAACTTAAATATTTCCACATAACAGCTTATTGCACTTTTAATTAATAGTTTAATTATTGTACCCTTTTGAATGGCCTTAGAAATATCACATGTTCAAGGTAACAACCATGGAATTATTATAATCATCATCATTATCATCATTACAGCCCTTCACAAGTCCACTGCTGAACATTTGCCTCCTCTAAGAAATACCATAGTCTTGAGCAACCTGCATCCATCGACTTCCAGCATGTCTTACCAGGTCGTCACTCCATCTAGTGGGGGTCGCCCTACACTACGCTTACCGGTACGAGGCTGCCACTCAAGAACCTTTTTTCCCCATCGGTTGTCGGTTCTTCGAGCTATATGACCGCCCAATGGCCACTTCAGCTTACTAATCCGTTGGGCTATGTCGACTACTCTGGTTCTACTGCGGATATCCTCATTTATTCTCGCTGAGCGACCTTGAGCATCCTCATACGGCCAGCTGTGAAGGACCACGTCCCAGATCCATAAGTCATCGCTAGCAACACGCACTGGTTTTACAATCTAGTTTTCAGGTTTTTAGGTATACCTGTCAGGAAGATTGACCTCTCGGTCAAAGTTGGACTTACCTAGTTGGACTATTTGTCCCAGGTAAACGTACTCGTCAACAACTTCGAGCTTAGTGCTCCTAACAACTACCGGCATAAGTGTGACATGGACGTTACACATGATCTTCGTTTTGTCCATGTTCATCTTAAGACCTATCTCCCAACACATTATTTATATAATATAAGATTACAAGGTTATTTGTGCAGTTGCTGTATCTAGAAAACTGGACCGAAATTAAAAAATATTTTAGTTTTTCCTTGATTTATACACTAAACACTAATTGTATTCTAAATTTGAAGCTTCTATGTCTACTAGAAGTGTCTTACGGCGCCTCTACACGTTGGCCAACACAGTGGCGAATGTAGTGGCCAATAGCATTGGCCAACGTGTAGACGGGGTGTTTGGGCTTCATTGGTATGTATTGGAACGATGGCCCGCAAGTTGGCGCGAGATCCGTGTAGTGTCGGTTTTTTACAAAAGATCAAAGGGTTGTTGGCAGAGTTTGGTCGCCGCGTCCACACGTTGGCCGCGCGTTTAGTTTGCTACAAGCTCCCAGAGTGATTACACGCATCTGATTTAAATTTTATATTCAAGCTTTGTAGGGTGGTGCCCCTATTAGCCTTTTAGTGCTAATTTCAACTACTACTTTAATTAGCGCGATTTAATTATTTTTAAATATTTGTTTTAATCGATAAGCTATTTATCAAAACAAATAATAAACATTTATTTACAATCAGATTATTACGAGGACAATTTTAAAATGAAAAAGATGAAGCACATCGTTTATATGTGGTAGAACCATGCAGTTATATTAGAAGTGTAGTTGTAGCACGAATGGGTCGGCTCGACCGGGGAAGGACCACGCTCTCACAGAATATCAGCGTGAAATAGTAGCTTAATGATGCTGTGTTTCGTATAGTGAGTGTAGAGAACCAGAGACCCTTTTTAAAGGAAACGAGGCATTTCATCTTAGTCCTCACGGGTGACAACGCATCTGCATTTTGATTCGTAATCGAGGATAGATGTAGATGTCTGTGGGCCACAGCAACCATTTACCATCAGGTGGACTGTGTGCTCGTTTGTCACACTATCCTATAAAAAAAACGATTTTTTCCGTTTGTTTTTAAAGTTATAATTAGTACCTAGTGTTAAGTCAATGTTAATTATATTTATTGCTATTGTTTTTGTCTTTCTCAAAAAATAATTAAATTACCAAATAAATTATATGGTGTTTTTTATATACATCAAATGTCTGATAGAAATGCAAGTAGGTGCATATTTTGCTAAACTTTAAAATCAAAACCCAATTTTAAAACATAGACTAATCGATTATAACTCCTTTAACTTTAAAATAAGTTAAGTTCTTATTAATGATATTTATTCCAGTTTATGATGCATGTAAAGAATAAATAAAGCTAATTGTATAATATCGTATATCTATTTACAGCCCCATTAATAACCACTATTATTTTATAATTCTTTTATAAAAACGTTAACCCCACACTAGGATTTTCTCCCGTATCGCGCAGGCAGTTTACAAACATAAATTGCACAAGGACACACATCCAGACCCGAAACAATTATTTGTAGGACATACAAATACTTGTTCCGTGCGGGATCAAACCCGCGGCGTTCGGCGCATCCACTCATTGCTGAGCCACTGCGCCACGGTGCTTATAAATTCGTCCGCACATTGGCCCGAACCGAAGTAAATCATACAAAGGTACTCTGTGAAGTAAACTGAACGACCTTCCAACGTGTGGACGCCGTCACCAACTCTCGGCCAATATATTCGCCACTGTGTTGGCCAACGTGTAGAGGCGACATTAGAGTTTTGATGATCGGTCAGTCAGTGAGTGAAAAAATTAAGAAACTTTGACTAGTTATAATCTTATATTATGTATTTATAATCTTAAACTACTGGTTCAAATTGAATGAAATTTGAAATATACCATGCTTATATAACGCCTACTTGGTTACTGAAAATCAGGCTTCTAGTTTTATCCACTACGAAGTTATAGGGGATCGAAAATGGCCTGAATTGCTTCGAGAAAAGTATGATACGGCCGGTCGTGCCGCTTTTTAGCTTGAGTTGGTGGGGGCACTGCCGTGCCCCAAGAAATTTCTTTAAGTATATTTTTACATGATATTTTCGCAAATATGATTGTTATCTTGAGAGATAATAGCTTTTTAAAATAAAAATCATTTCAAAATACAGATTTTTACTATTACACGTTGCATTTTTTGGTCTATTTATGGATTTCCGTGCATACTTTAGCTATTTTTCTTGCATATTTGCATGCATATTTTGAGCTTTTTATGATGCATGTAATTCAGTCTTTAGTTATTAAAATAAAAGTTTTAAGTGTTATTGTGTAACAGTGACATCTCTTAATAAGTGAATGAACAAAATAAATCCATGACACTTTGCAGACTCCCAAAATTGCTTAATAGATGGCGTAATATGACTGTAGTCGACTATTATAATGTAGCTAAAGCAAAAGGAACTTGACCGTCGACGGATTGTTGCTCCTGTTTTATCGTTTAAATATTAGCTTGAAGTGGATTTTGATATGTAAAAGTGATGCGATTTTGTGTAATAAGTATCTGCTCTAATGAACTATACGTAACTACACTCAGTTTATACAAAGATACTCTGTGACCATGAAGGTTAGAGAACTCTGTGTAATATTACTCTACTCTATGACTCTGTGACTACATTCCATACTATGGAGTGTAGAAGTAAGGAGTACAGACCGTGTATTAAAAAGTTTCCCCAAATCCTTTAAATAAGGTGGCGCCACTCTATAGCTACAGGGTAAATTTTAAAGAACACACCGAAAATATTGGTGGGATAGACGACTTTTTCGAGGTTACATTTACTAAATAAAATTATTTTAGATTTTAGAGCTACTGAGCAGTTTAGCAGCACACTTCAAACCGTCGAAACTGCTAAGTTCATTTCATCCCAGTAGCTACTCCAGCGCTGTTGTGGAGAGTTTTTGAACTGTTATTTACTGCTTACAGATGACCACTTTTTCAACTATTCTACTATGGGAGTTGGTACTCCTTACTTTTACACTCCATACTCCATACGTAAAACGACAAAATAAGTGCTCCGATTATGGGGTGTAGAGGCATCTCTTTACTCCATGGCTCCGATGTTGATATTAACCCACTGAACTCTATATATACAAGTACGTGTATATATATAGAGGTCAGTGTATTAATCTCAAGTTCTTTTGTTCGCTGGCGCTTTAAAAACATTGAGACACTGGTTATCGAGGCAGGGATAAGCTTTTGTAAAAATCTCCCAAAACTTAGCAATCTGACGTATCAGCATAATGTGAAGAAAATATCTATAAAAACTAACCGAATGAAATGAAGACATGGCTTAAAGGACAGGCATCCAAGTCAAAAATCTTAACTAAAAAAGCACTTACTCACATAATATGAATAACTCAAATTAATTCCATTAACTCTTCTTTGTGACCTCTACCTTTATGTACTTTTTGTAGCGTGAGCAGGTTTAGTAGATTTCTACTTTTTAGTAGATTTGTGCTCTTAATAAATAAGTCTAAACTCTGATTTTTCATTCCGTAGAATTCTGACATTTCGTAAGTGTTGCTACTAAAAAAGTTCTCCACCGAAAAAGAGACAAATTTGAACCATTTGAGGGCAATAAATAATAAAATGCTACGTATTTTTTATGTTTCACCTACAAAAAGGTAAATCTAAATATTTACTTATACAAGTCACCTAATACAAAAATAACAAATATTTCAATATCACGAACAATATATCTAATTAACTTTAATTACTTAATATTTTATTCTTTAGCTGGCATCACTGTCTACTAATTCCAGGTTTAAAAAAACCTTTTAAAAAAATGTTAGCTGTCACGTCGCGTCTGTCACATTGATTGATTTTCATTCGACTTCTTTGAATGCTCGAATGCGCATGTGTTCTCGGTGTTTGCTGCTATTTGTTGTTATTATCTTGTTATATTTGTTAAGTTTCTGTTATTCTGTTAAGTTTTTTCTTGTTGACCTTTCGTTTTGTGATCGTTTGTTGATTTTTATAAACGTTATGGAGCCACAACCTGGCCCTTCCCGGGAAGCAGCCCCATCTGACAGAGCACAAGGCTTAGACTTTCTTTCTCCCAGAAAGAAGCGTCCTCGTGGTGCTTTTACGCCCAACGAAAAGACCATAATTCTAAATATTTACAAATATAATATAGAAAATTGGCCGCAAACAACTGATTGGAGTGCAACGGAATGTGCTAAAAAGACTTCTGAGATGA
This sequence comes from Parnassius apollo, assembly GCA_907164705.1. Lineage (NCBI taxonomy): Eukaryota > Metazoa > Arthropoda > Insecta > Lepidoptera > Papilionidae > Parnassius > Parnassius apollo. The sequence continues at coordinate 1,106,486 of CAJQZP010001211.1, read as the reverse complement.
CTGGCGTGGGTCTGTCAAGTGTCTATAAAATTACCAAAGAATATAAAGACACAAAAGAATTTCAAAAGCCGAAAAAGAGTGGACCTCAACTATCTTTCATACAAAAATTTGACGAATTCACTTTCGCCGCAACTCGACGAAAGGTTCACGCGTTTTTCTACAGGAACGAGATTCCGACTATTGAAAAGGTAAAGTTATTGCTAATTCTTTAACACCTCGTTGCTGACATCCCCCATTGTTTTAAAACTATACTTTAACCTGTGTTGCCTGTCTACATTTTAACTGTAATGTAAATGCTTATTTCAGATTCACCAAGAGATAACTGGTGATCCAGACATGCCTGTTATGTCGAAATCAACATTAAGAAAAGTATTGAAGCATTTAAATTTTAAATACACAAGTCGCAAACGTCGAAGTGCGCTAACAGATCGCAAGGAGATAGTACTATGGCGTCAAAAATACTTGCACCAAATTAAACAATATAGAAGAGAAGGCAGGCTTATATATTACCAGGATGAAACGTGGGTAAACGAAGGCAAGTATTGAATTATGTGGTAATTAACTTTTTATAACCTATCTTTTCTTCAAAGTATTAGTCGGAAATCGAATTCTGTACTTATGTAATACTTAAATTAACTTTGTTAATAAATTTTTGTTACCAAAATGAATAAATAAATAAAGAAATCCATGTTTACAGGTAATATTTTTCAATTTATATGCATATATAACTGTCCTCATGTATAAGTGAAATATTAAATATATTTTTATTTTCAGGACATACCGTCAATAAAGTGTGGTGTGATACCAACATTCAATCTTCACGACAAGCTTTCCTCGATGGCTTGACAACAGGGCTTAAGGCACCAACAGGCAAAGGGGGGCGACTTATAGTTAGCCATATAGGGAGCGAAGAAGGATTTTTGGAAGATGGTTTATTAGTTTTTGAGGCAAAAAAAGGCTTGGCAGATTACCACAAGGAGATGACTGGGGAAGTATTTGAGGAGTGGTTCACAAAAATACTTCCAAAATTAAAACCAAACTCGGTAGTAGTGTTGGATAATGCTCCCTATCATTCGAGGAAGGTCGAAAAAGTACCAACGAGTGCATGGAGAAAAGGCGATATCCAAGCGTGGTTGACTTCAAAAAATTTAAATTTTGAAGAAAAAATGCTAAAAGTTAATTTATTGGAAATTGTGGGTCAGGAGAAATACAAATATCAACAGTGTATTGTAGACGAGATGGCCACAGCACAAGGCATTACTGTGCTTAGACTGCCCCCATATCATTGTGAGCTCAACCCTATTGAATTGGTGTGGGCTCAAGTGAAGGGGCATGTCGCAAGACACAACAGAAGTTTTAAAATGGCGGAAGTTAAAAAACTATTACTGGAAAGTATAAGTAGTATTACTCCTGATAAATGGCAAGAATGTATCAGCCATACAATCAAAGAAGAAGATAAGATGTGCACTCTCGACGATTTCATTGACACAGTCGCAGACTCTTTAATAATTCATGTCAGCGATGATGACGATGATGAAGATAGTGATATAAGTATTAATGATGACTAAAGATTTTAATAAAAATATGTTATTTTTACTTGTGCATTTTTTACTGTTTGTAATGAAAAGGGACGTAATTATCACTCGCCGTAAAACCATGTAGAGTACCGCACTTAATAAAATGGATACATTTACTAACAAATAAAATGTATGTATAGACTCAGATGTTCAGACACGTATTGAAATTGAAAAATGTGCCCGGCCAAAAAGGTTTGTAATCTCTGACATGTCAAAAAATGATAGCTGTCAGAATTCTACGGAATGAAAAATAGAGTCTAAGTAAATTTATTTTCATTTTTTTAAATGTGTGATAATTGGTAGGTTTTGGTAGATTTTATAATTTTTGGTAGAAATATTTGTTTATTATTGGTCCCTCTGTTTAATCTAATAGTTTCAGCTTAGACAGAGGTTTAAGGTATTTCCTCTCACGTACCAGTTTGTTATTATACTCTATGCTTTCACGGACCTTTACGAACTTTTTATTTATTGAACGGCAAATACTGCTGCAACACTAATGTGCATTTTGCTTCGTAGCAAAATTAACATTTTCTATCTACAATTAATTATCTATATATGAGTGTAAGGACGACAAAGATTGTAAGACCGTCTTTATTTCTTTACTTGACCGTAGAAATAATGTTGTTATTCTGTAGTTCGGAGATTAAGGTAAAATGTGTTGTGGTTATTTCATTAAATATATATATATATATATATATATATATATATATATATATATATATATTTTATCATTATTTATATATAATTAATGATTTGAAATTATTGTATGAAGTGCAAGCAAGATCCTCTAATTTCTATATGGTTATCAAGTAGGAAGTACTCATTGCAAAGTACATTATTGCTAAGTCTTAAACAGTTGCAACACAAAGAATTATGTCCGAATTCACCAGTACTTAAAACAAATGTATATTTTATCCTACAAAAATGTATATTTTGTTAATTAATTATTATAATCTTTTTCAATCTTTATTATTGAAAATAATTTTACCCAATTGATTTTGTTCATGTTTGTTTAACTTTAACTGTGTACTGTTTCTTGCGTTTAAATATAGTTCGCAACTAATAAACTGACATTTATAATTTGAGGCAGTATAGTTCACGGAAATCTTAAAATCAATTCTATAAATTTTGTTCTGAAGTCTGAAGCATTGATATTTTATTTTGGGTTTTATGAGTAGTTACCTATTATGAGCGTAACCGGGCTGCGTGGGAATTGAGAAATAGGTATGTGAAGAACTATTGCCGTCACGCTGCGTCCGAGCAACCCGGGCATTAACATGTGAGTGAATAGTCTGTATTGGTGGGCGTAGCTCAGTACTACACATTTTTTTGGGTTATGGAGCTTACAAGGAAAAGTAACTTCAGTTGAATTAGTTCTGAAGTTGGTTTTCGACTGATGTTTCATAAGAACTCATGATATGCAGTAAAAAATACTTGTTAACAAAGGTTTGTGAGCTCAAATGTCTTTCTTAGAATTTTTTTCTAAACACACAACTAAGTATAGTGAACATTAGTTGCGTATTATTTGGTTACGGTTTGTATTTTTTCAAGAAACACTTCGCTAAATTTCATTTCAAATAGTAGTAAGCGTTAATTATAAGCTCTTAAAATAACACTGAATTGTTACTTCCTTGTCTCGTGAAAAAATACAATACGAGCGTCTAATTTCACTGTTCTGTGCCGCCTGTAAATCAGTATAGGATAAACGTCGATATTGTCTGACATCACTATGATATCGATAAAAACTTCGACAGTTGTCACTTCCCTAATTGTGTACGTATTAGCACAGAATAAATAATAGTACTACGTAGTATAAGTCTAATCCCCCCTCACCTCTGGTCTCCCCCAGCAGAGTGCGATAGGGACAACTGCAACTTAGAACGATTTTACCTACAAAAAACATGACCGATCGACGTTTCGTGTTCCCTTGTTTGCTCCATGAAAACTAAGCTGCTTAAATTATTTTTTATATTAAAATTTAAAGGAAGTATAGATATATGCTCCTATCATTTGTTTTTATCTTAAAACTTTTTGAATTTCTTTGGTAGTCGTGTCATTACGGAGGTAAAAACGGGGTATTTTTTTAGGTTTTTGGAAAGGCGTGTCTTTAATAGACCTAGGTATTTATAAACAAAAACGATTGCTATAGAGGTATTATCCAGGAAGAGAATAGGGGAATATATTTGTATGGTAAAAAATGCACCCCGTCTACGCTCTTATGTATCGGGTCAACTAAATAACAAACAAATAATATTTAAAATGCAATAATGATGAGTGATATACATTATTATAAACAAATTTTATACTCCGGCTTATGTTGTAGTAGATATTTCGTAGAAAATGGGTTTGGTTGGTAGTAGAATTTGGTACATTTTTGTTTTCTTTGTTTAGTAGATTTGTCAAATAAAATATGGTCACACTGCACAGAGTACGGAGTACAAGTACAAACACAGTCTTTTCTCTTTTTTTTCTTTGTTCATTTAGGGGTTCTTGTTTGTTAACATGTCAAATGTCAATCCCATTATAACTAAACAAAGAGTCTGGTAAATATATAAGGAAAAAGAGAGCCCTCTTGCGAGTAAAACTGGTTCCCCTTGGAAAAAGCACCACCTGATTTAACATGTGTCTGTGTGTGTGCGATAATGCTCTGTGAATGTATGCGTGTGCATAATATGTATAATGCTCATTGCCATAGATAAGAGTGTATATACGGAAATAGATAAGAATCACTAACGTAAAAATTTGCCGCGACAACAGCGCCGCCTGGAAGCTAGTTTATTAACTACTACCTCAACTATACATAACTACAGATATTATAATAAATATATTATATATACCTCTAAACTACTCCTTTCATATTGTTATTTTTATTAAGTATTTTGTCGATTTCTAAATAACAATAAAACACTGTTTGTTACTTAGAAATCGGCATAAATACTCTCGATAAATTGAAGGACTTTGGCAAAAAGAAAGATTTTCAGTATTGTTAACATATTTATTTCACAATTTTCAAGAAGATGATATTTTGAAAATAAAATAACACGAAAACGTGAGATGTTATAAAATTCCATGTTGTCTGTACATAATGTAGAAAGTAACTTACTTCAAACCATCATAAAAATTACAGGGTTGAAATTAACATATTATTTTATAAGTCTTTTATTATATATGTCACTGCGCCAATTACAAAATCTACCTTAAAACATATTCTTGAGCCCTACGTTTTGTGCTATACAAAAGCAATTACGATAAAACGCTCAAAAATATGAAATAACAAGAAATAAGCACATGCACTATTCGGCGGACATATTTCTTAAATAATTTTTCACTTTTCAATTTGATTCAGTCGTGCCTAATTTTATACTTCTATTTTTACTATTACTCCTTTTAATATAAACCTCACGTATGAAGCAAATATAAACTAACTTGAATTTAGAACTATGAAGGGATCTTTTATTATTTATTATTTTGGAAGACCAAATTAATTAATTTAGTAACACCGATATGTCTTTTCTTCACCGCTGCATTGGAAGACGTTTTCAAGCTACTGGGCTGGAAAGAATACGCGGTATTAACGTCAATGGCGAGTACATCACTCACCTTCAATTTGCCGACGATAGTATGGTCCTTATGGCAGAATCGCTGGAGGACCTAAGCACTATGCTCAATAACCTCAATAAAGTGTTGGGAGATAGGTCTTAAGATGAACATGGACAAAACGAAGATCATGTGTAATGTCCATGTCACATCTACATCTATGCCGGTAGTTGTTTGGAAGAACTAAGCCCGAAGTTGTTAACGAGTATGTTTACCTGGTACAAATAGTCTCACTAGGTAAGTCTAACTTCGGTCGAGAGGTCACTCGACGGATTCAACTCGGCTGGGCAGCGTTCGGGAAATTACGACATGTCTTCTCGTCAGGTATACCTCAAAACCTGAAAACGAGACTGTACAACCAGTGCATTTTGCTAGTGATGACCTACGGAACTGAGACGTGGTTTTTCAGTGCTGACCGTATGAGGACGCTCAAAGTCACTCAGCGAGCCATAGAGAGGGCTATGTTCGGGGTTCCTCTTCGTGATAAACTTGGAAATTAGGATATCCGCAGTAGAACCAGAGTGAACGACATAGAACAACGGATTAGTAAGCTGAAGTGGCAATGTGCCGGCCATATATCTCGAAGAATCGACAACTGATGGGGAAAAAGGGTTCTCGAGTGGCAGCCTCGTACTAGTAGGCAAAGTGTAGGGCGACCCCCCACTAGATAGAGTGACGTCCTGGTCAGACATGCAGGAAGTCGATGTATGCAGGCGGCTCAGGACTGTGCTTTGGGTCATACCTTGGGGAGGCCTATGTTGAGCAGTAGACTTGTGAAGGGCTGTAATGATGATGATGATGATGATGATATTTTTTAATTTAGTTAATAAAAACAATAACATATAACAATAACTTGCTTATTCCTTTTTAGTATTTCCTTTATACCTATCATTAGAATTATTATTAATAATGCTTAATTTTTTGTGGCGGTTACACTATCTTGATTGATTTACATAAAGTAGCTAAAAATGCAAGATGCCAGAGCAGCTATAAATTAAAAAGTATTAAGTGTTTCATAAAGCAATTTCTAGATGGCGATAGTTAAACCATCAATGAAATTTCTTAGAAGATACAATAGCATGCTCATTGCTTGCTCACCAGCGTTGCCATTTACACGAAAATTGCCGTGATACACGGCAATTTGTGTCTATTCAGCAATAAAACACGGTACACGGCAGCATATTAATAGCCGTGTTCTAAAACACGGCAATCCAATGGTTACAAATTTCATCCAAAATTTTACCGCTAGTCGATATAAGTCATTATAACGCACATCACTATACAACACCAGACGTAGTCATGACTCTATGAGCGGGGAAATCCCGACAAGAATACGACATACGTTCGCGTATACTTCATTGTTTGTGGTATTTATTTCATTCTTTCGTTTTTTTTTTTGAAAAGTACATTAAAAAGATATACTGCTGCTTATTTATTAGCTAAGCACTTTATCTGATCCCAAGGAAATTGTGTATATTTCAAACCGACAAACGATATACAATATGAAGGAAAATAATTAATATAAATTGAACAAAGACGATGAAGAAATTTTGGATACGATAAGAAATTTGTATGACTGTGAAGAGTAATGTTTTTATGTCATGTTTAATCTTACGTGTTAATTTAAAATAAATAATAATATACACGGCAATTTGTAGTTTTTATTCCAAAACACGGCAATCCAGATCCCAAAACACGGCAACTTAAAATTTCGAAATGGCAACCCTGTTGCTCACCCTCCCATTCAATATTACATGTTATATTCATTTCTTACATACAATTTCCATTCCAACGTTTAAATCTGAATGTAGAAAATTGTAATGGAAATAGTAAAAGTGAATAGATTAGTAATAATCATCGATCAACAATACCAGTATTGTCGATCAAAGGTAATGATTGAATGCAAACAGTAATAAATAAATGAATATTTTGAATTTTTCAAAATTTTATTATCACGAAGCATGAGTAAGATTAAATTTAACAATTAGCTGAGCATTAATACGAATGGAACACAGAAATACTTTTAAGTTTAGAAATAAAACAATTATTTTCATAGAGATTTAATTATATTATTGAGAGTTAATTGATACACAGAAATTTAAAATATACAATTTTAGATGATTATGTAGGCATTTTAGAACACACCATTTACAGCAACACTAACACTTTAGACATCATTCGATAAAGTAAAACAACTAATAAGTCACCATAAACTGAATATTTTGCTGGCTAGAACATAACACCGCTATTACCGTAAGCTCTGACAGCGCGCGACATGTTATACTCCCGTTCGCTCGGGACCGTAATGGCGGGAAAATTTGCAAATTAGCAAATTTTTTGCTATATTGCAAATTTTGCTATATTTTCACTTTGAGACAATATTTATGGATAAAACTTACAGGAATTCTTGTTGAATGTATAAACTATCGAATAAAATTATTTTTGGTTGCTAGAAATTGTAATAAAATACGTAAATTACCCTGTATAGCTGTATAGTGGTATATACTTCAATTTTAGTGACAAAATTACTACTAATTTGAATTCTACACTTTTGTTTTTAGAGAAATTTATATGAAAATGTTTGGAAATATGTATATTTTTATGTTTTATGTGTTTCCATTCGTTACTCATACCAAAATATTGAAATATAAAGAAATTAAAAAAATTAAATTATAATATTTTATCTGTGTGACATTTAGAACAATATTTCTAAAATAGTTTTGTGTGAATTTGAAATAAATACAACGTCAAGTTATTTGAAATATGTAAGAAAACTATTTTTACTTACATTTTACACTAAAAATAAATGAGAATGTGAAAAATACCACATTTATGACCCAGCCGCCATAATGGGCCTTCCAGATTTTGAAGCACTTTTGGCAATTTACTTTTCACTTTTTATACCACAAATTATATATATATGTGTTCACTATATTACAAGGAATATAAAAAAGTATAATACTTTCGTTTTTAGTCCAGACACAAATATAAAATTCTATAAAAAAGACGGAGCACCGTCATCAAAGTGACACGTGGAACGCCGGAAGTTCAGAGTGATTTCTTTTTTTTTTCTAAGAAACATTGCCAGGTTATGGTTTAAAATAAAAGAACATATCTTTGTCTTTGATACTAATATCTATTGCATAGTGTCTTTGGTTTTGTTTAAAACGAAAAAATAGTTTTTTCATAGGTAGACATGTTTACATAATTCTGATCTAATTCGATCACTACTTGGCGGCCGTAAGGTTGGTATTGCGCGATCGAATGTGAGCGTGGCTTGGTTAACAGGGTAATTATTCTATGAAATACGAAATAAACTAAATCGACATCAAACTCAAAGCATAGAAAAGTTAAACAAAACGAACTCCATTCATGTTGAAAATGACTTAAAACATTCCCGTTTAAATAAATATCTCTTTGTAAAATTAAAAAATTGAAAATGAACTTGGAGACTTTTTAATTTCTTTTTCACAACAGCCACAAACATATTTTATTTTCCCCTTTTTTTATTAACTGGCTAATAGTTTAAACGACTAATAATTTCAATTAAAAAAGTAATTTATACTTTAGAAATCATGGACTCAACAACTTTCACGTGTTTTTATATTACAAAGTTTATAGTTTATAACTTAAGATAAATTAATTTTTTTTTAATTTTAATTTAAATCTTAAATTATAAATTTAAATCTTAAATTATAGGATAATATAATTTAAGATAAATGAAAATAATTCTTATAGGAAAATTATAAAGTTAAATAAAATGCAAATATCAAAGTTCCTAAACTGCAATTGAAATATGATGCGTAACATGGATCACTGCTCTATTATTAAATTCTGCCATCTATTGAGTATTTAACTAACTAATACATAAACTGAGGAAATTAGGACCTGTACCATACACTTGATGGCGTTACTTTCTATGGCCAAATGTCTTACTGTGGAACTGTACCCCCCTGTAACTTAAAATCTACTATATAAGTTTAAAGACCTTACTTTAAACTGTGGTACAAATGGTACAAATACATTTATTTAAACCAAAGTTATAAATAAAAAATTTAATATAAACAAATTGAGTCGTAGTGGAGAGCAAGAAGTGGTCAAGAAGTGTTTCGAAAACAAAATGATAATAATTCGCATTTTTCATTTACCACTATCATAGCAGAGTTTAGGGCAACCTGACTTTAATATGAGATTGGTCGAATCTGTTGTAAAACCGAAAAAGCACGCTCCGACTCCACGTAGACTTGTCTGCCCTACCCCTAGTGTTTTTATTAAGCCGTAGGCGCGGAGGAAGTGCACTTCCTGCAGCGCCGAAGCTGTAACAGAAGTAACTTTGAATCCATATTCCAGCGCAAAAAAGTGAGGTTATGATTTTACAAAAAAAATTATTACTCATAAACTATGTATACGTTTCCGCAAATGGTAAAGGGTAGGGGAGGCCTCCCCTGAACCCTCCCCCTGCCCCCTCCCCATCCTACCACCGTACGCGAGTACCGGATGTCTATAGTTTAACCCTTTGGTTCTTTGGGGCTAGCTGACAGAGTATAATATTATACATTACTACATTTACTAACTGACTAACAACGTTATGAGTAAATTACTAATATATTTTACTTGGTGTTAGGACTCCTTATCAAGGAGTCTGTACGTATATAGATACCTCTTACTTATTTCTGTCGATAAGTAATAGTGCTTAATTTTTTTATTCATAATTTTACTTATTTATCAACAACGCAAACAATAGATATAGAAAGAGTAAAGTAACTGTCACAAAATTATTATTTTAGACTTAATGGATTTAATATAGGTACTTAGCATTAACGCGTTAACCATTATTCTAAATTTTTTTGACAAAATTAAGTGCATTTAAGTGATTTGTCAACTGAATAAGTTAATTGTAATAATATTAGAAGTAATCTGATCTTGGTCTTAAATGAATTTCGGATGTTGAGGCAGATATGAAGATATAAAATTAATTACGTTTAAATGTGGTTAAAAACTAATACCAAATTTTTCAAACATGTAGGTAAACTCAAATAAAATACCGCAATGCCGATTGCGTTATTCCTATAATGCTGCTAACTTAAGGAGTCGTTTAACAATTCTATTTAGAATGTAATGTTTATGTATCTCTAACTTTATCGTATTCTTGATAACCGGGTCAGAATGATGTCATAGTCATACCAAGCTTATTTTAAATGTGACGTATTCTACCTATTTCCACGCCGTGTCACGGACTAAGTAGTACTGTGATCTGGAAAAACGAGTGTTTTACTGTTTTTAGTGATTTAAGTAACAAGTAATAACCAGAAAATGTCGTATTATCAACACAGAACAGCCGGTGAGTATTATAGATTATGATACAATAAAAACTTTCTATTTTATTTATTATTTTATACACAAATCAAAAATTGTTAAATACTATTTCAACTTGTATTTGTTTAATTTCTTTAATTTGTAAATAACAACACGGCAAAATTTCGATGAAGTGTACCTAACCTTTTTTATTATTTAAAATTTTATTTACGTAAGGACAAATATTAAATATTTCATTATAAAAATACAATAAAAATTTATTATAAACACAAGTTAGTGTATGAAAACCTATGAAATACTGAAAAGTGAGAAACAGCTGTTTTTGAGTGATGTCATCCATATGACGTTTAGTTAATGCAACATGCAAGCTTCATTGGCGAGTACTTAGAGAGTTGTGTGGTATTGATCGCTAAATTTAACTTTGTTCAACCTAGTTAGTTAACTTGTTTAAAAAATGATAAATATTCAGATTTTTATATTACATTAGTTTGTCTTAATAATTAAATAGGTTATCGGTTTACTTCAGTATTTAACCTGTTAAATGCGGGCATTTTTTTCTGTACAAAAGGTATATACCTGCTTAGACATGAATATACGTAGTACTATTTACTCTGTGGTATGGGTACAATGCGCGCTTCGCTCGGTCTTGTACAAAAAATAAATTTCTCAGGGATGGATAAATTTGATGACATCTGTATACAATTTTTTTATCTCAATCATTGGAACCGTTACCGAGAAAACAATTACCTATTATTAACATAACCTATACAATATATACTTAAAGTATATTGTAGGATTTAACATAAGATTTAACCTAAGCCTAAGCTAAACCTATTAAAGTCCACAGCTGAACATAGGCCTCCCCCATAGATTGCCTCATAGGGGGGATTTCGCTATAGTTGCCACGCTTGGCATGTGGATTGGCAACCGTAGTTTTTTATTATTTTGAGTTGTTATCAGGCAGATGCTCTTTATACACACGGGGCGACATGGATTAGTAGATATTCTGACACCGCCTCTTCACGTCTGAGTGTAAAATAACTGGCTTTTTTTACACTTTAATCCATGCAAATAAATAAAGTTGAAGTGTACGTTTGTAATGTCAAAATAACAGCTTTTTACTAAATACGTATGAAAGTATATACGGTACTTGTAAAAAAAAATTGGTTGACCCTGCACGCCATCAAAATTTTTATTTTTGAGATTTCTCATCCGAATCTGTTCATATTATCACCAAATCTATTCCATATTGAGATCTTTAGAACGCCGCAAACCGCATCTCAATCGATGAAGACGTTCAAAAGTTATGAAAAGCTTACATACTTACACACACACACACACACACACACACACACACACACACACACACACACACACACACACACACACACACACGTACATACATCCGTAATTCCGTACGGACTTCCACGTGAAATTTGTCAGAATAGTTTCCTGGGATCTCAAAACGTCGAGATCTAATGAACACTCGTTTTTCGAAAATCGGGGTGAAACCAATAACTTCCCTATTTTTGAAAATTTTCAATTTTCTTAGCGGGAACTTAACAATTTTTAAAATTTTTGTCTGTCTGTTTGTTCCGGCTAATCTAAGTAACGGCTAAACATATTTTGACGGGACTTTCAATGGCAGATAGCTGATGTTATAAGGAGTGATTTAGGCTACTTTTATTATAAAAAGCGGTAAAATTAAAAATTTTGTAGAACCGACTTCAATATGGATAAAATGCGAACATCATCAATGTAGAAGTCAATTAAAGACCCATTATGAAAGATAAGTAGTTCAAAAACTACAGGTCAGATCTTGATCAAATTTATATGGGACCACATGAGAAGCATTCGCTATCAAATAAAAATGAAATGAATGAAAAAAGTTCTGACGTTCTTTTGTTTTTCTTTTTTTTAAGTCAGTTAAAAATAGTTATACTACTGCGCAAAAAAATTAAAACCCATGAATTTGTGAACACTATCCGATTTTATAGGGAAGTATAATAATGAATTACTAAAAAAATATTCTACGCGAAGTTGCGGGCACAGGTAGTAAATTTATAGAAGGGGGAGTCGGTGGTAGCTCGCGGATCTACGAGTATTGTCGCGTATCCCGTTTAGGATATCATGTTGGTACCAAGTACCAACAACAGGGCAAGTAGATGAGATCATGAGATGTTTACCTTTGATCTGATTTTATTTTTTTTATAGAAGAGGGGGCAAACGAGCATGCGGCTCACCTGATGTTAAGTGACTACCGCCGCCCATGATCAACCGCAACACCGGGGGAATTGCAGGTGTGTTGCCGGCCCTTTAGAAGAGAGTACGCTCTTTTCTTGAAGGTCGTATCGGTCCGGGAAAATCGCTGGTGGTAAACTATTCCACAGAGAGGTTGTGCGCGGAAGAAAACTCCTCTTGAAACGTACAGTGGTGGACCGCCAAGCATCCAGATGGTGTGGATGGTATCGGGACGTTTGCCGCGTAGTGCGTTCACGAAATTTGGTGGCTGGGATTAATCCGAACAATTCCTCAGAGCACTCCCCGTGGTATATGCTAAAGAAAATGCAAAGAGATTGAACATCTCTTCGCAGCGCCAGTGAATCGAGCCGATCGGAATGCACTCGGTCGTCGACGATTCGAGCCGCTCTGCGCTGTATGCGGTTAAGTGGAAGGAACTGGTACTGTGGAGCCCCAGCCCAGAGATGGGAACAGTATTCCTTGTGCGGCCGAACCTGCGCCTTGTAAAGTTGCAGGCGGTGTGCCGGCATGAAATACTGTCTCGCTCTGCTGAGCACGCCAAGCTTTTTTAGAGGCCAATTTGGCCTTCTCTTCCAAGTGACCACGAAACTGCACGTCACTCGATATGTCGACGCCGAGGATTCCGATACTGGCTGAGGCAACAAGGGGAGTGGCTTGAAACTGAGGAGATACGACAAAGGGGTTCTTTTTAGCGTTTAACGCGCAAACTTGTGTCTTCTGGGGGTTAAACTGTACTAAATTTAGTCGCCCCCAATCCGGGACTCTGTTTTATTACGGGTTTCATTTTTAAAGTACAATTTTCAACTACAATATTAAAGTAAATTTCCAAGGAAGTCTAATTTCACTATTTTACGGTTTGTGTTACAAGTATTTACCTTTTGATGGAATACAAAGATAACATGTGTGAGTAACGTGTTTTCTTATCATGACAGTGACTGCACTGTAATATTATAAAAGGAGAAAAGATTTTCATCGGTGAAAATTTTTTTTGTTACTACTCTTACACGACAAAGTGTGGCGCGGGGGGGGACTCCACGGAGAAAGGGGGGTAGAGTGGTGTGTTTTTTTGGGGGGGGGGGGGGGGACTGGCGGGTCCCCCCCGGTCTTTTTTTTTTTTCCAACTACCCCGCGTGTGGGGGTTGTCTCTGTTCACAAAAAAAAAAAAAAAAAAACCTGTTGCGATGGCCGTTGTACAAAGAATCGGCTGTAAAATTTTGATAAATTCACCTTACTGCGCATTTAACCCCCACCGATTATTATTTATTTACTAAAACTGAAAACACAGCTTGGTTGGGTTTCAAGTTACGATAAGTTTAATTACGCGATTTCTGCCTGTTTTAAGTAGAATGGCGAATGTTTTATTTTCGATGACATATACATGTTAACTGTTAATGTTAATAAATGTTAATTGTTTAATGTAACATAACATATAAACATAAACCTCATGCCTATCAGTCATATTAAGTAATGTATTAAGGGTCCAGGGAGGTGTCAATACACCTATTATTTAATTTTTTTTTAAATAAAACCGTTTCCTACGATTTTCTCATGTATGATATATTTTTTACGTGATAGAGCCACGCTGAAGCTATATATTATGGTTAAAGCACGAATGGGTCGGCTCGACCGGGGAAGGACCACGCTCTCACAGAAAACCAGCGTAAAATATCAGCCTAATGCTATTGTGTTACGTATGGTGAGTGGAGAGAACCGGAAAAGCTTTTTTGCTGTAAACGAGGCATTCCATCTAAATCCTCACGTGTGTCAACGCATCTGCATTTTGATTCGTAGTCGAGGATAGTGATAGATGTCTATGGGCCACAGCATCCACATAAGCTACTATTTACTGGTATTCTGTGAGAGCGTGGTCCTTCCCCGGTCGAGCTACAACCATAATATAGCTGCAGCGTGCCTCTACCACGTATAACTGTGCGCTCGTTTGTCAACCTTATTCTCTAAAATGAATCTCTTCGTAGTTGTTACGTTAGTAACATTTCATCTCGCTTTCGACTCGACTTTGATTAGGTATACTGTTCTTAACTTATTCTGCCTTAACTCTAATATATACTGTCGCAGGGGCTACAAATATCATATAAACTATAAAGTAGGGATGTTACGAAAGTTATATCAGAACCGAATTCGGAAGCAGTTTTTAAATTTGGATTGTCGGAACCGGAACCGGAATCGGAGGTAAAGGCAGAAGAGATAGGTATTTGTTAAGGGCACGTCTAATAAAATAAAATTGCACACATCATTCATCACAAATATATTCGGTAGAAAACTGTCTCGCCTTAACTGACGATAATTCGGCACTATGAACTGCATAAGTCGTCTTCATTCAATACCTTCCACGAAATGGAAGAAAAGATCTTGCAAAGCAATCATTTCAGGGAGAATCCATCATTTCAGCGACAAGTATAAACTTGTTCGTACGCGCTGATAGCGGCCGCCACCGCTGCTATGCATCGACCTCCGATATAACTTCCGATTAAAATTTATCGGAACCGAAATCGGAATCGAAGGTGCCAAATCAATCGAAAGTTCCGAGCTTTCGGAATCGGAATCCAACCTCCGTAAGATCTCTACTATAAAGCATATAAACTTGAGAAAAAATGATTTTACTTTGTTATAAATACTGAACGTGCAGTGGCTGTATAAAAATATCCACTACCTCAAAATTTGCGTCAAAATTTTCGATACCATCCACACCATTCTGGATGCTTGGCGGTTCACCACTGTGCGTTTTACTAGGAGTTTTCTTCCTCGTACAATTTCTCTGTGGAATTGTTTACCACCGGCGATTTTTCCGGACCGATACGACTTAGGAACCTTTAAGAAAAGAGCTTACTCCTTTCTAAAAGGCCGATAACGCACCTGCAATTGCCCTAGTGTTGCGATGGCTTATGGGGGGCGGAAGTCATCGTTTCCCCCCCTCTTCTATAAAAGAACCCAATTCTATAAAAATCCACTGCTGAACATAGGCCTCCCCGTAGATTGCCTGATGGAGTGAGTTTTGCCATAGTTGCCACGCTTGCTTGAACTTGCCGCTCATCTGATGTTACTCGTAAGTATCAAAGTGAACAACTGCAACACCAGGGGAATTGCAGGTGCGTTGCCGGCCTTTTAAAAAAGAGTAAGCTAGTGTGTCGAAGGTCCCTAAATCGTATCGGTCCGGACACAAGTGTTTTTTTTTTATTTGTACCAAAAATATACCACGTTTTTCTATTGAAACTGTTAGGCTCTGGAACTCCCTACCGCTGCACATGAGAATTGCGCATTCTGTTGAAAAATTTACAAATCTTGTCAAAGCGCACTTCTTTCCTCCTTAAATAGTCATTCTTCTAAAAAATCACTACCTACTTATTTTTCCTTACGTTAAGGCTTTGATCACACAAGTAAAATCCTTTCTGCTCTCGTATATGTATGTCTGTATTTTTGTATTTAAAATGTATTTTTTTATTTATTATATTATGTATGTATTTATCGATTATATCCTATACCTTTAAACGAGCAATTCTTTATATATTTTTATATATATATATATATATATATATATTATATATATATATATATATATATATATATATATGATATTTCGGATACGGCTCCAACGATTTTCATAAAATTTTGTGTGCAGGGAGTTTCGGGGGCAATAAATCGATCTAGCTAGGATTTATTTTTAGAAAATGTCCTTTTGTCCGTGTTTTCAGGCAATTAAAAAAAACTGCTACAATATAAGAAGGTAAATTTCGACAGATCACTAACGATCGTTATAGCTCAGGTGGGATGTCGGTCGGGCACGATATCGGAGTGCCGTGGTTCGCGTCCTGTCTCTTGTCTAGCTTTTTTCCTTTTTTTTTCAAGTTCCCTTCCTTTGTGAGAAAATCTATTATTTCACTCCCTTTTTTTAGTAATTTTTAAAAATACGAAAATTTTAATAAAACTAATTGCACTCATGATTTTTTATTCAAATAATCAGTTCAGTTTTTTCTATTCTGTCAATAAGATCAAATCACATGTTACACCCTATTTTTTCACCAGACGGTAAAAAATGTCATTTAGTATATAGTGGTTAAATTAGTGACGCGTACTTGCATAAAAAATTCAGTTGCTTTTGTAATATAATTTCACAATATAAATGCTAAAGCATCGCCCGCAACTCGAATTTCACGTACAAAGCATACAAGAAACTAGGTCAGTGGAAGCAAACCCAGACATGTTTATAGACTCGGTAAACACGCGTAGGCACTTCTGTTTGTAGGCCAATACACTAAAAGATTTCTGGTGTCCAGTAATAAAATATCTTTATTAATGTATCGGAAATAGGGGCAATACATTAGAAGGTTAATTGTTGAAAATAATAAAACTAATTGACGGATTCAACTCGGCTGGGCAGCGTTCGGCAAATTACTAGAGATGGGCCGAATATGGATTTCACCGAATACGAATATTCGGCCGAAAGTTCGGTAAAACTTTTACCGAACCGAATATTCCGCCGAACATTATTCGCAGGATCACCTCGGTACCTAACCACAATTTATGTCGAAACTTGTTACCGTAAACCGCGCGGGATTAGCGCTGGAGCCTGCCTGCCCCTCGCTCCCCTGCCACACCTCACGTGTTATTAAATTAATCATCTAGTACTGAGCTAATTGCCGGCACATGATTATGTTTTAACTATTTTAGTGAGAAAAAAATATTTTGTTGTGTTATTCTTAGTGGAAACTGAAAATTGATAACTATATGATAAAAATCAGTGGCAGGAGTTCTACTATTTAAACTTATTTTAGAGAAACTAATGACCAAAATAAAGTGAAATGTACTAATGTTATGTCTCTTTGTTTTGTTCTAAAACATTTTATCAAGCTTTCTATTTGCTATAATTAAAAATAAATCTAGTGCCTCAAAAACATAACGCTATAAAAGTAGACTTAACCTATAAATAAAATATACTTTCAACAGTAAAATTATGAAAGACATGGCATTACTCAATTCGTACATTTCATAACGAATGTTCGGCGATTTAGCCGAATATTCGGCCGAATACGAATATTCGCTAAAGCTGCCGAATATACCGAATACCGAATATAAACGAATATTCGGACCATCTCTAGAAATTACCACACATCTCGTCAGGCATACCTCAAAACCTCAAAACTGGATTGTACAACCAGTGCGTGTTGCCATTGATGACCTGAGACGTGGTCCTTCACTGCTGGCCGTATGAGGATGCTCAAAGTCACTCGGTGAGATATGGAGAGAGCTTTGCTTGGAGTTTCTCTGCGTGATAGACTTAGAAATGAGGATATCCGCAGTAGAGCCAGAGTGACCGACATAGCCCAACGGATTCGTAAGCTGAAGTGGCAATGGGCCTGTCATATAGCTCGAAGAACCGATAGCCGATGGGGAAAAAGGTTCTCGAGTGGCAGCCTCGTACCGACAGGCGAAGTGTAGGGCGACCACCCAATGGATGTAGTTGGCTCAGGACCGTGCTTTGTGACATTCCTTGGGGGTGGCCTATGTGCAGCAGTGGACTTGTGAAGGGCTGTAATGATGATGGTGATGAATTAGACTTGCAACGAATAGTACTTATATTCGGCAACACGCCGAATATCGAATATTCTGCGGTATTCCTGGTCGAATGGCCGAATATTGGGCAAAAATATTCGGCCGGAAAGGAAGCAGTATTTATTCAGAGCGTTGGTTCTCTGAAGCTGGGATTGTCTACGAGAAGAGAAGGAGTAAACTACTGCCTGAAAATTAAGAAAAATTTGTCTTTCTGCACCACAGAAATCTTAATAATAAGACAATAGAAGTCGCATAGACGCGTGATCTTGTCGCCGCTATTATGTGTTGACGAACATCATTCACCATTTTGTGATTTAGTTGCGCGGGGAACGTCGTACGTGAATTTATGTTATGTGAAATGCAGCATAATATTAATAAAAAGTAGTAAAAACTCATTAAGGACGTGTAATTTAATTAATAAAGGCATAAAATGCCATCGTTAAGTTAATTATTTACTAATTATCATTGTTTTAACTAATTTACATCTAGATGAATACTTTACTATGATATTTACCTTTGTAAACTTTCATTTATTACTTTTTGTATTGACAATTACCATTACTGCTTTTGTTCTATCGTAATTACGCGACGTACGCGACGTTGACAAATTCGCCTAGCAATTGAATGTGAAACATTAGATATCATTGTGCATTGCGTATTTTTATAATACGGCTGCAGGTGGCGACATCGGTTTTGGATGTAATCGAGCGCTAATTCATTTCTATTATCTTATTACTATTTCTGTGTTCTGCACTATTATCTTCCACTTTAATTACGATAATTCGAGCGCATAGATATTTATCTGATTGTTCTTTTAAATTTTTTATATGGAAGTGTATATACTTATGACTACTTTAATGATTATAAGAAAAAAATTAAATGATAAAATAAATTAATATTTTCATATTATCAATTATCCGACTACAATAAAACCTCTTGCTTAAGTATTCGGTATTCGGCCGAATAGTACCTAGATATTCCGTATTCGACCGTATAGGATATATTTGTATGTGTTAGAGCCACGCTACAGCTATATTATGGTTGTAGCACGAATGGTTCGGCTCGACCGGGGCAGGACCACGCTCTCACAGAACACCAGCTTGAAATAGCAGCTTAATGTTGCTGTGTTTCGTATGGTGAGTGTAGAGATCCGGAGACCCATTTTTACTGGAAATAAGGCATTCCATCTTAGTCCTCAGGGGTGACAATGCATCTGCGTTTTGATTCTTAATCGAGGATAAATGTCTAAACTAAATACATCAACTTACAATCATGTAGATTGTGTGTTCGTATGTCACACTTAATCTATAAAAAAAGAAGGATAAAATTAGCCGAATAGGCAGAATACCGACTATTCGTTGCAAGTCTAAAAAAAATAAAGATTTGAGAGCGGGTGTTCAACTTGCTCTTCTGCTTACACAATAAATCATTGTAAGCAATATAACAGTTATAACCTGTCGCTCACTCTCGATCTAACCGCTATTTTATATATGCGCCGACAAATCTTTTTAGTCATTAGTTCATTACCATAATATTATCAAGAGCCCATAGATTTCCTCATGAGGAGAGTTTTGTGTTTTCGGGGTTGGCAAGCGCAGTTTTTTATTGCTACGGATTGTTATCATGAAGATGCTTATATTATACTGTAAGACCTTTTTTATTGTCTATAAAAAATAGGGTGTAACATGTGAACGGAGTAGAAGCCTATGACACCAATTTTTTACAAAAATCAAAATAAAAGTTTTGAATTAAAAGTTTGAAAAAAAATTTGAACAATTACTTTGCCCTTTACCTTTGACCCTGCGAAGTGACACGTTCAAAGATGCATATTCAATTCATTGTTTTATTGCCGTTCGTAAAGTAGGACGGATATGATTTAAATTTTGATAGATTCTAATTAATTTATTTATTTATTTCCAAATTTTTCCTTTTATTCTTTGTAAAACATCAGTGCCATAGGCTTCCACACCGTTCATATGTTACACCCTTTTTTTTCCAGGCGGTAAAAAAGGTTATCAAGTATATTTTAACGTAATAGGACCATGCTACAGGCATATTATGATTGCCGCACGAATAGGTCGGCTAGACCGAAGACGGACTACGCTCTCACAAAAAACCAGCGTTAAACAAACGCTTATTGCTGCTATGTTTTGTATGGTTGGTGTAGAGAACCGGAGACTCATCTACGAGAAGAAAAGGTGTAAACTACAACCTGAAAATGCAGAAAAAATAATCTCTGCACATTGAAGTAATATGTAAATACTTACGTACGTACGTAGTACATAATAGCTCAATGTCTCTGCACCATAAACTTCCACTTCTAAATTCTAAATTCAATTACATAGACATATTTGCTTTTTGTTAATTTTTACTTTATTTACAAGGATAGGATAAAAGTAGCCGAATAGGCCGAATATTCCTTCCAAGTCTATATATATATTACAACTTAAAATGTCTAAAGTAATAAAGATTAAAGTACTTAATTATTTTAGTTTTTTTTATTTTACTTTGTATTTTAATTTCGATAGAAAATATTTTAAGCATTTTTTTTTCAAATATAATAATTTGCAATTTATTACCAGCAAGGTTTGACGATGCCGTATTATAATTAAACTTTTAAAAAGTAACAACCAGCTTTAAGGTGGAAAGTACCACAATTAATGCTTTTAAAAACATTGGCTTGGATAGATCTCGATGCAGCCTCATTAAAATAAAAAAGACTGTGTTAAAAATCATTTTAAAGTGAAATAAAACGCTATGAAGCAACTGTTAAAGGAAGTAACGTATAATTACGAACGCAATAACTGTTTGCACATCAAGCAATTACCTTGCTTAATTATAACAGTTGATTGTGATAGTGGAGAAGAGTTTTATTTGCTTAATGAGGATAAAAACAAATTGAGCGGATCATTAGTATGTTGTATACGTCAAATTGTGAAAGCCATGTAACCATGGTACCTCTACACTCCATACATGTAACTTTACAAAGAGGGCTAGTAATCTACCGCTCACTAGATGTCGCTAGTTGACACTGAGGTGAAGATTTTTGTTACAGAATAGTTTTAAATAAAATTTTATCACTTTCTAGAGTATTGAAGTAAAACTTCTTTACGCACGTTTAACGAAAGCGTTACGAAAAGTGTGATCGGGCGAGGCGAACGGGGGTTGAGTTGGGGATATAGGCAAGAGAGAGCAGTGCGCGCGTACATTTTCTTTCTCTCTTTCTCTCATAGCCAGTTATTTTTCGTAATTTTATTTCGTTTTGTACAATTTATGAATTAATATTTTGTTCAAATCATTAAATATTCTACGTTTAAAGTGAATAAAAGTGCAAATTCATTTTAAAGTTCATGTTTTGTGAATTTTCGGGTGAATAATACACACACACACACACACACACACACACGCACGCACGCACGCACGCACGCACGCTCGCACGCACGCACGCACGCACGCACGCACGCACGCACGCACACA
This sequence comes from Parnassius apollo, assembly GCA_907164705.1. Lineage (NCBI taxonomy): Eukaryota > Metazoa > Arthropoda > Insecta > Lepidoptera > Papilionidae > Parnassius > Parnassius apollo. Next base: position 1,084,689 of record CAJQZP010001211.1, on the reverse strand, counting down.
CACACACGACGCACGCACACACACACACACACACACACACACACACACACACATACACACACACACACACACACATATATATATACTTATATATATTTAGGTATACATACATATATACAGATGGGGCTAAAGAAATTTTACTTCAATCGTGTGGTCATAAGCACACTCGTTTTTAGGGTTCCGTAGTTAACTAGGAACCCTTATAGTTTCGCCATGTCTGTCTGTCCGTCTGTCCGTCCTCGCTTAATCTCTGTGACCGTTAGCACTAGAAAGCTGAAATTTAGTACCAATATGTGTACCAATCACGCCGACAAAGTGGTAAAATAAAAATGGAAAAAATGTTTTATTAAGGTAGCCCCCCTATATGTAAAGTGGGAAGTGATTTTTTTTTTAATTTCAACCCTAACGTGTGATATTTTGTTGGAAAGGTATTTAAAATTGAATAGGGGTTTACTAAAATCATTTTTTAATAATGTCAATAATTTCGGAAATAATCGCTCCAAAATTAAAAACAATGTGTCCCCCCCCCTCTAACTTTTGAACCATAAGTTTAGAAAATATGAAAAAAATCTGAAAAGTAGAAACAACAGTACCCACTATCGGGAGCAGTTGCAGGAGCGCGGAGCGCTGCTGGAGCGCGAACATAATGGTTACTCACCTTTAAACTCATAAGTGGGAACACTTATTGTGACGGACGGGAAACTACGGAACCCTACACTGAGCGTGGCCCGACACGCTCTTGGCCGGCTTTTTGTATTATTATATTAATACTACGTATTAGATCCACAGATTACGGGTAATCTGTGACTAGAAAAGACACCGCAAATACAATCTTTGCGGCGGTGCTCGGCACGCGGCCAGAGGCATAGAGTACCTTGCCACAGAGTAAGTAAGTTTGAACCGGACTTTAACGCGTGTTGCAAACAACCAAGTCTCAGCGAATATTCAAAGGCGCAGAGTACCTTCATATGGCACAGAGTAATTAATTTTGAACCATTCTTTAACGCGTGTCAACCAAGTCTCGATTCGTGTTCGGAGGCACAGAATACCTTTTTATGGCACAGTTTCAAATTAAAACAAACGAGTCCCATGGTATCTTTTAGTAAGTAGTACATTTAGTTTTAGTTAAACTAATTCAATGACTAATTGCACATAGACAATGGCGTCAACGATCAAGAGGTCACCATTTTAGTACACAGCGTATATTATAATAACAGTTGTCACTGGTTTCTATATTAAAAACGCTAAGTTTACTTTTACGAGCCGTTTTGAAATAATTCGTGTGAAAAAAATTAGGATGGTAAGTGGATACAGTGGCTCATAGACATCTACATTTATCTTCGATTAAGAATCAAAATGCAGACGCGTTGTCACCCGTGAGGACTAAAAGGGAATGCCTCGTTTCCAGTAAAAAGGGTCTCCAGTTTTCTACACTCGCCATACAAAACGAAGCGACATTAAGCTGCTATTTTACACCGGTATTCAGTTAGAGCGTGGTCCTTCCCCGGTCGAGCCGACACATTCGTGCTACAACCATAATATAGCTGCAGCGTGGCTCTAACACATAATAATGTCCATGGAAACCCTTTTTAAAACAAAATACCAGTTCAATTATTTGTGCACCGTTTAATGTTTAATTTTTATTTTTTGTTTTAAATCATCTTAAGTTGCTGAATCAATAGTTTGTAAAATAAACTGTTTTTACATGCACCTCGTATGTTATAAAAGGGCTCTTTACGGATAACTAAACGTTCTTTAAATATAGGAATCGGGACTAAGGATTATATTATACTACTCACGATATCGTGCGTTGAATTAATACGTAAGTCGTAGGATCCCCATTTTGTTACATTTTTATTTCATTGTTAGCTTTGCCCGCGACTTCGTTCGCATAGATAAATTTTTAGTAATTTATTATACTTCCCTATTTGATCATAATTTCGAGAGTTATAATTTTTAGCGCGGAACCCTCTTTATTTTTGTAAAGTACGTTGATTGTCGTCTGCTATGGGACTACTATTGTTCATCCCATGCAGGTTTCGGGCCTCGGGGAACCCCCCATTACCCGGGTTATCCTCACGGCTCATGACAATGAGCCGGTCTTGGGAGCCGTACGGCATCGTTGGCTTTCTTGGTTGGCGTATTGCGCGCCACCAGGTCGGTGCTACCGGAGGGTCGGCCGTCTCGAAGCCCCGCGGAGTCCTGAGGATGGGAGTCGACGCAGGGCCAATCTTGCCGACAGGAGGGCGTTTCAGCTGCTCCGGGCCTCCAGTGCTCCTTCCTGGCTCTAGATGAAGGCCTGGCACTCCTAGGCAAAAAAGCTGGCGTATCTCGCGCCTCTGGGAAGGGAATCTGCCGAAGGGTCAGCAACCTCAAAGTCCCGCGGAGAGTACCTCGACGCGGATCCGAAGTCACCAACAGGCGCGCGCACTTGGGCGCGCCGGGCCTTCGGAGTTCGCTTCCCAGCATGTAGGTGATGCGCAGCGTTAGGTAATCTTCATCCTGGGCGGGGTAGGGGCGTCCTCAAGGCTCGACGCAAGCCGAGTTGGCCCCACAGCGCGCGCACCCACTGCGAAGCGGCGCGCTGTACTTCCCCCACCCGGGCGGGAGTCGACGACCGGCGGACGTGACCGCTCGTTGGCGCGGTCCGGACGAGACTCTTTGTAAAGTAAAAGTAGTCTAAGTTACTCCTTATAACATCAGCTATCTGCGATTGAAAGCCCCGTCAAAATCGTTCAGAACCGTCAAAACTGTTTAGGAGATAAACCGAAACAATTTTTTTTATAGATTAAGGGTGACAAACGAGCACACAGTCCACCTGATGGTAAGTGGTTGCTGTGGCCCACAGACATCTACATTTATCCTCGAATAAGAATCAAAAGGCAGATGCGTTGTTACCCCTGAGGACTAAGATAGAATGCTTCGTTTCCAGTAACCATACTCACAATCACAATACGAAACAGCTATTTTACGTTGGTATTCTGTGAGAGCGTGGTCCTTCCCCAGTCGAGGCGAGCTCATTTTGGTAACATTGTTTTTTGGTTCTAAGTACCGTGTATACTTTCATAGTAAAAAATCAGTTATTTTAACATAACAAACAGACTTCAATTTTATTTATTTGTATAGATATAATAGGCTTAAAGGTCCCACAGTTGGACAGAGCTCTCCTATCAATTTACAAAAGGACTAGTGGTCCACCCCAACATAGCTTGGGTAGGATTTAAAACGTGGCGTAATGGCGTTATTTAGAAATTAGAATTAAGATAACCAAAGACCATTTTTTTAACAATCTCTAGTCTTTTTCCAAAAAAAAAAAATTAAGTTTTACGGATAGAATATGGCCTAAATCACAGCCCCAAGAATATCTGGCAGATCACGCTATGCTAGGAATCCTCTCTCATTTCGCCTTACTCGTTATACGCCCGGAAATGATATTCAATTCGATATTAGTCAAATATAAAATGAAAGAAGTAGATGCTCTGACACATGTATTTACCTACACAAGAGGCTAATTTAAGTATATTGTCCCTTACATTCTAACGATAGCCCCAATGTCTTGGGTCAAGTATTTGATGATTATTTGTTGTTTGAACAACAGCCGTTCCATAGTCTTGACTCGTACCTCTCTGGTAACTACCGTTTGCCATAAGACTGATAGATGTAAAGTACCTAGAAAAATATTAAGATAAGTTAGCCACATGTATTTATTGCAAATATACGATGTTTTTGCATAAGGTGGTTGTAATACATCAGAGGTGGCGAAAATTTATTTATAAATGTGCCATTTTTCTAAAGAAGTGTTTACTTATGTAATAGAGGTGCCGTAAAAAAATTGACATCGTGAATATTAGAAAAATAATAGTAAGTTAGTTATACACGCAATTCAAATTCTGGAAACATTAGTGTGACTTCTGTTGTTATAGATTGGATGACCAATTACTTACGTTTTTATTGGGGTTATAAAATCCTAAATATAACACAAATGAACTTTTAAATACAGTTGTGTCAACGAAATTGACTATTATGCTATTGCATAAACGAACTATGAATTCCTCGTGGAAGGCGTGGACTTGTGAAGGGCTGTAATGGTGATGATGATGAAATGAACTGTGTCTCAATAGTAGTCCACGATGTAACAAGGATCACTTGCATTCGTTCCTAATAATATATCCTTCATTGTGAACTTTGTGATCGGTGGCGTGCCCAAAACATTGTGTCGTGTCATCGTGAGCCATCGATGGCACGCGTGCCATTGATTCGCCATACCTGTAATAATGGCTTACTTTAATATGCACTGGTAGTCCATCCACATAATTAATATGCATTAAATCCTCATAGAATTTTTACACAAATACTAAACAAAATCTTTGAGCATCCGAAACCGGCGTAGAAATTCGTTGTCGGGGAATTCCAATGGATTAAGTACTCTAATCACGTATCGATCGATGATGTAATTTTCTTTCTTGTTTCTCAATTCCTGATACAAAAATGTAGTTGAAGTAGGCTCGAGACATCTTTTTTTATCAAGATCAATTTTAACCCGCGTCTGATGAACGCGGATAAAATTGTCCCTTTCAAATGTCAAAATAGGATCATTTTTTCTCTTTCCTTTAGCCCCATGCTACGGACGGGGGATTTATGTTTACTCATTATGTCAAACGGGGATATTATTATTTATTATTATTATTCATTGCACCAACAAAGTGCACAATATTACATACAAAAATATCAGAAAAACAAATAAAAAGGAACATAAAGTGCTACTTCAATTATAGGCGCAAACAGCATTCTTTGAAAGTCTCGTGCATTAACTTATGTTGTGGAGATTTATTTATATTAAAATGTTTGCATTAATATAAGGAAGTTATTATACAATTGATTAACTTATTAGTACTATTAACAACAACTATAATGAAATTTTATCAATCCGTTACACTTAACTATGTCAAGAGCTCTATCATATAAAAACTAATAAATTTTAAGCAAGTCGAAATGTCATTACTTCACATTATACATCTTCTTTCCACTGTTGCCGTGTTACGTGGTAGAGCCACGCTGCATCTATATTATGGTTGTAGCACGAATGTGTCGGCTCGACCGGGGAAGGAACACGCTCTTAGAGAATACCAGCGTGAAATAGCAGGTCAATGTTATGTTTGACGACTCCGTGGCCCAGTGGCTTAGCAATGAGTGGCTGCGCTGGGGGTCGCGGGTTCGAATCCCGCACGGAACAGGTATTTGTATGGCCTACAAGTAGTTGTCCGGGTCTGGATGTTCGTCCTTGTGCAATTTATGTTTGTAAACTGCCCCCACAATACAAGAGAAAATCTTAGTGTAGGGGTAACGTTTAAAAAAAAATGTTGCTGTGTTTCGTATGGTGAGTGTAGAGAATTGGAGACCCTTTTTACTGGAAACGAAGCATGCCATCTTAGTCCTCAGGGGTGACAACGCATCTGCATCTTGATTCTTTATAGAGGATTGATGTTGATGTCTATGGGCCACAGCATCCACCAACCATCAGGTGCACTGTGTGCACGTTTGTCACCCTTATTCTAAAAAAAATATATATCAATGTTATACAAATAACCCCCTCAGCCTAATATAAGGCTGTTTCTTCGATATTTTTTTATATTTATCAGACATTCAGGTTTCCTCACAATGTTTTGCTTCTCCGCCGAGCACGTGGTAAATCAGCACTTAAAATTGCATTAACAATTTCATTGATTGTTACCGGCGGGGATCGAAGCCGGGTTGCTTGCATAATGTGACTTTACAGCGAGCGTTACCCATCTGAGCTACCAAGGCTCCTTTGACTACCTACCTAGGCTACCTTTGAAGACGTGGAAAGTTCGCCAACACGCATTGGGGCAGCGCGGCAAACACTTCCATGCACTAAAACCCTCTCAGATGTGAGAGGAGGCCTGTGCCCAGAAGTGGGACATAATATAGGCTGTAACTTTAACTTTCGATATTGCAGACAGACAAATCAATTTTATATACAACATGTAACATAATTAATGCACTTTGAGAAAGTAGTTTGTTCAGAATCGTTTACTGAATCGATTCCCATCATTTTTAAGGACGCGTTTGCAAATCAACCAAAATTAGGGTGTTTTTCGGTAGATTTTGTGACAAAACTAAACCAAATCAAATATAAGTAAAAACTACCATGTATAGATTGGTTCTTCATCTGCAAATGTCTGTAACTCTTTTGTTGAAAATAGTAGTTTTTTATATTGTAAAAACGAACTTTCGTTGCCATTTTCTACAAAATTAACGATACCGGCTTGTGTTTCGGTATATGTTTTGGTCTATTATCAACATATTTAAAAAATTTAAAAAATACTATAAGATGACAGATATATTCAATTAAAAAACCCTGTGTTTATTTTTTAACAAAATGTCACAAAAGGTCGTAAAAAAAATAAAAACTGATGCACATTTTTTCACATATTTTGGTAATATGTATGAATCATAATTTATTGCAATAAGGGCTATTTTATTGTTGGTGCCTGCTTTGATTTATTGTACAAAGATTTCGATGAAACCAGTCCGCGCTCGGCCGCCGTCGTGAGTGGACACTGTGTCGCCTGTTTGCAGCGGCTCATTCTGAAAAGATCGCTGTACATACACAAAATATTAGAAAAAAACAAATTGGAAACATAGGTACTTGACAAGTGATAAAATTATTATTTTTATACTCACAGTTTTTATTTAGCTAAAAATAAGTAGGATATATAAACTTACCTACTACTGCAACTCGTGGACGAGCGGAACTAGGTGTGCCGAGTTTGGGCTCGTTTTGTTGGTTATGATGAGACCTTACCTCTGGACTTGATGGCATGACCTGAAGGTGTACTTTCGTGACCGCTATTTGAACTTCTTGCAGAGTAAAACTAGGGGTGACGAATTTGGGCTCCGTTTTGTTAGTTATGACGAGTCTATACCTCTGGACTTGATGGAGTGACCTGAAGGTCTAAATCGGTGATTGCAACTGGAACTCCTAGACTGGTAGAGCTAGGTGTGCCGAGTTTGGGTTCGTTTTGTTAGTTACGATGAGACCTTACCACCGGACTTGATAGAGTGACCTGAAGGGGTAATTCAGTAACTACTGCTGGAATTTCTGAACGAGTAGAACTAGGTGTGCCGAATTTGGGCTTCGTTTTGTTAGTTATGACGAGTCCATACCTCCGGACTTGATGGAGTGACCTGAAGGTGTAGTTCAGTGATTACAAGTGGGACTCCTAGACTTGTAGAACTAGGTGTGCCGAGTTTGGGTTCGTTTTGTTAGTTACGATGAGACCTTACTACCGGACTTGATTGAGTGACCTGAAGGTGTAATCAGGTGGTTACAAATGGAATTCCTAGACTAGTAGAACTAGGTGTGACGAGTTTGGTTTCGTTTTGTTAGTTACGATAAGACCTTACCACCGGACTTGATGGAGTGAAATTCGGCACACCTAGTTCTACTGGTTCAGAAATTCCAGCAGTAGTTACTGAATTACCCCTTCAGGTCACTCCATCAAGTCTGGTGGTAAGGTCTCATCATAACTAACAAAACGAACCCAAACTCGGCACACCTAGTCCTACAAGTCTAGAAGTTCCACTTGTAATCACCGAACTATACCTTCAGGTCACTCCATCATGTCCGGTGGTAAGGTCTCATCATAACCTACAAAACGAACCCAAACTCGGCACACCTAGTTCCACCAGTCTAGGAGTTCCAGTTGCAATCACCGATTTACACCTTCAGGTCACTCCATCAAGTCCGGAGGTATAGACTCGTCATAACTAACAAAACGGAGCCCAAATTCGGCACACCTAGTTCTACTCGTTCAGAAATTCCAGCAGTAGTTACTGAATTACCCCTTCAGGTCACTCCATCAAGTCCGGTGGTAAGGTCTCATCATAACCAACAAAACGAACCCAAACTCGGCACACCTAGTTCCACTAGTCTAGGAGTTCCTATTGTTGTAATCACCAAATTACACCTTCAGGTCACTCCATCAAGTCCGCAGGTAGGTAAGGTCTTATTATAACTGACAAAACCAGTTCAAAGTCCAGAGCTAACATCTCACTACCAGTAGAGGGCTTCCAGTGCCAAGCAGTCTTTGGAGCAGGTATTCATATTTCGTATCGAAGTATATTTCTGAGGTAGGTATAAGAAATGAAAAACAAATTCAATCTTTCAAATTATCAAAATAATTTCATTTGACTACGATTCCCACAGCCAACCGTGCGTACACTAGTGTGTGTGTGACTTTTGTCAATGTAGTAGTGCGATTCTATACCTATCCATTTTGTAAACGCGTCCTTAATATAGGTAATTTCTTATCCCAAAAATAATTAAAACTACGTAAATTACAGTCACACTAAATCTGTACAGTCAAAACAAACTGAAATGAACCGTAACTTAAGGCAATAAGACTTTTAAGAGTGCAGTTTTATTTGTATTATTACTAATTCTGTCATTCAATAAAAATAAAGAAAAATGAACTTTATTTCAAGCACGTTAAAGTCTTTGCGTTCGTGGATTTGTACTGTGACCACAACATTCTTCCGGAATTAGTATAATTAATTTGATAAATAATCAGTGCATAAAAATGTTTAACTAAAAATTCGGTGTATGTATTATGATTATATCATAATATACTAATTGGGGTGTCTGAGGGTGTGCGTTAATTACGTTACATATTGTATATGTATAGAAATATTATGTACACTTGGGTTTTAGTGATCAAAATTGTTAATAGTTTTATTCCAACTTGATTACAGCTTTCCTACTAAAGAGCTCTATAAAAAAATACGTGTGGCACTCGGTGACTGCCGCGGTAAAGCTATTGCATAGCATTTTTTATCAACTTATGCAATTATAATTATTTATTTATTTTATTTATGCAGTTAAGTCTTTGATATTAAATCAAGTTACACTTTTTGAGCGTGGTGACCGATAAGAAAACAATTTTTTTTCTCTTATTGAATTAATGAGAAGTTAATATTGTTTAAAATATTTTTAATATCTTACAATACATGTAGGTTATTCAGGAATTTTTATCATTGAGTTAGCAGCTAGTGTACACGCATTTCGCACAAACACCGTGCCGAACTCTGCCGAGTGCCGAAGTCTGCCGAATTGAAACGACGTTAGACGATGCACGGCTTTCAACGCCACACCTCCGTGCCCGTCGGAGTGGGGAGTGTGAGGTGTTTTTCGTTACGGAATTTCTGGATTCGGTCCCCGCGCTCAAGGCCCGCGATAGAAGCTATGCAATAGCTTAAAAAAAACTGATACATTATCCATAAGTCAATTATAGAAATACAAAATGTGCATATTAGTAAAAAAAAATCTCTTAGATTCCATACACACCCAAATTAGTTTTAAAACGAAATCACATAAACACTGTACACGAAACAAACATAAACTGCAATTACCAAAAGCTCAGTTTGAGGGAGCGCTATTGTACAATAGCCTACCGAACGAGGTATTTCATGAAAAATCGTTTTCAAAATTTAAAGAAAAATTAAAAAAGCACTGTCAAATATTAATTTAAAGACAGTGCTTTTTTAATCCTAATTTTGGTATATTTATGTAACTTTATTCATATAAGTCACCGTATTTAGATGTATAATTTTTACCAATTATGTTATTTTTAAGACTCATATAAGTGAATATTTGTTCTTTTTTGAGATAATAAACTCTTTAAACCTATAATCAAAACACAAAGCCATCGTTAACCAAATAAATAAACAACGTAATCGTTCAATTGGTCCATTGAAAATGCGCGTTATTGCTCGCGACCGTGGCCCGAATACATAACAAGGTAGGTAGGGCTAAATAAGAATCGGTTAGTTTTAAGGTTTGAATTAAGCAACGGCGTTGGGCTTATTTTTTTTAATCCGCCGAATCAAAGCAGACAAAAACCCTGTATTTTTTTTTTGTAATAACGGAACGTCATCATTGTTCACAATCACAACAAAAGATATTCGACATCAAAATCGAAACAAAAAGAGTTTGTTTGTTTGTTGATGACTTAACTTTTAAATTCGGCCTGTAGTTTTAGTACTGTTATTTATTCTATGGCTTCATGTACTCCATTTAACAAAAAACACTCTGTGAACACACACAAAAATCATGAACCGAGTTTTAATAACCATTTCCTATTAAATAGGATATACTTTTGATATGTACGTTTCAGAGTGGTAGGGCCATGCTGTAGTTATATCAGTGGTATAAATGTAGCACGCATGGGTCGGCTCGACCGGGGAAGGACCACGCTCTCACAGAATACCAGCGTAAAATAGTAGCTTAATGCTGCTGTGCTTCGTATGGTGAGTGTAGAGAACCGGAGACACTTTTTACTGGAAACGAGGCATTTCATCTTAGTCCTCACGGATGACAACGCATCTGCATTTTGATTTGTAATCGAGTATAGATGTAGATGTCTATGGGCCGCAGCAACCACGTACCATCAGGTGGACTGTGTGCTCGTTTGTCAACCTGTCCTATAAAAAAAAGGTACCGTATGAAGGTTGTATAAGAATATCCACTAGCCCATATCATCCCGTGGGTGTCGTAAGAGGTGACAGATGGAAACAGGCAGGAAATGGGCAAGCAGCGTTTTCATAATATCTAATTAATAAAAAATTGTGGTTGCCAACTCGCTTGCCAAGCGTGGCAACTATAGCAAATATCCCCCTTACAAGGCAATCTATGGGGGAGGCCTATGTTCAGCAGTGGACTTTTATAGACTGTAATGGATGGTTGTATAGAAGATAATCTACCAGGAGCACATGACTCACTGAGAGGTTGAATTATTAAATCAACAGTAAAATTACAACTATAGCAAATATCCCCCTTACAAGGCAATCTATGGGGAGGCTTGTTCAGCAGTGGACTTTTATAGACTGTAATGGATGGTTGTATAGAAGATAATTACCAGGAGCAATGACTCACTGAGAGGTTGAATTATTAAATCAACAGTAAAATTACAACTATAGCAAATATCCCCCTTACAAGGCAATCTATGGGGGAGGCCTATGTTCAGCAATGGACGTTAATAGGCTGTAACGAAACATGTAATTCAGCGCATCTCTCATATATTAAGAGAGAAATTTCCAATCCTATAACTGTGGCAAATTACGCGATGAAATTTTTAAAGTAACTTCTTTGACTACATTGAGATAGTTACATCCTTCGGTTTATTCAAAAGGTTCAAATAAAACTTCTAACAAAAAGTAAAGGCCGCCTACCTACAAATAAGTTAAAGGTATACAGGTAAAATAAAAAATTTGCACAACCGACTTAAATATAAATTTTTAAGTATAACTCAAAAACTACTGGTCAGGTCTTGATCAAATTTATAATGATCGCGCAAGAAACACCAGCTTTCAGATAAATAAGGAATAATCGAAATCGGTTCACCGTGAAAAAAAGTTCTGATATAACATACATAAAAAAACATACAGTCGAATTGAACACCTCCTCCTTTTTGAAGTCGGTTGAAAATAATTTTACATTCGAAGCCTTGGTACATTTATTCTACAATGCACTATGGATTTGAGACGTGGTCTTTCACTGCTGACCGTGCGAGGACGCTTAAGTTCGCTCAGCGAGCTATAGAGACGGCTATGCTAAGGATTTGTCTGCGGGATAAACTTAGAAATGAGGACATCCGCAGTAGAACAAGTGTCATTGACATAGCCCAATAGATTAGTAAGATGAAGTGGCAATTGGCCTGCCGTATAGCCGACAACCAATAGGGAAAAAAGTTTCTCGAATGGCAGCCTCGTACTTGTAAGCGAAATGTAGAACCCCCCCCCTCTAAAGGGCCCATGTTTAGGCCTATGTTCAGCTGTGGACTTGTGAAGGGCTGTAATGATGATGATGCTGATACACTATATACTAGCACTCCCACGACTACTGTATGTAAAATTATTTTATTGTTTATTTAGATTTTTTTAAATTCTTAATCGAGGATAAATGTGGATGTCTGTGGCCACAGCACCCACTTACCATCAGGTGGACTGTGTGCTCGTTTGTCACCCTTATTCTATAAAAAAAAATACGATTAAACAATCGCAATCAGAAATTGCCTGAAAACAAGGCCGCTTTTAGATTTATCAGATAATACACAAGCAACCTGAATTCATTCCACGATTGCGTCACCGTTGCAATTATAAATATTAATTTTAAGTGCAACTTTGCATTAAAATAGTTAACTGTAAAAACTTGCATGTCCGAGTAATAGAAGATATTTCTAGGACATGTGAATTCCGCCAACAATTAACCAACTTCACTACTCAATCAAAATATTGATTTCATGAAAGTATTTTTTTTAACTCGCTATGAAAATCAAATCGGGAAGTTATTGGTTTCACTCCGGTTTTCAAAAATCGAGTTATCGTCAGATCTTCACGTTTTGAGGTCCTAGGAAACTATTCTGACTATTCCTTCGAGGATGTCCCTTCGTGTATTACATAATATATATGTATGTATGCGTGCGTGCGTGCGTGTATGTGTGTGTGTAAACTATAACTTTTGAACGGCTTGACCAATCGAAACGCGGTTCACGGCATTCGAAAGAGTTCTCGTTATTCATGTGAATTTGAATCAATTTGGCTCGGTAGATTATGAGAAAATTCAAAATTAAATTTTAATAAAATGTTATTTTAGAAAATCTTTTAAACTAATGTACCGATCGATTACAAAATCTAATCTGCTTGAGCTATGTCAGTGAATCTTAACCTCGAAAAACAACACCAATTGACACAAACCGCATCCTAATCGGTTCATTCGTTCAAGAGAAATCGTTGTCGAAAAATTTTAAGGGGGAATATAACCTCAAATGGCTTAGCAAGATCCTCCGTTATGCCGAAAATATTGCAGCATTAATTTTGAAATAAATATATGCTAAAGTTGAGGATTAATGTTAAGTACTAGTCGTTAGACGAAAACACGATTCCGTAAAATTTGCTCGATAGAAAAAAAATCCAAAGTTACCTCCAAACTGAACAATATACCGCTGTTATTCATAAAATTACTTTAAATAAGATCATGAAACTTTGCATACTAACTGAACTAACTGTAAAGCAGGGCTTATGTTTTTTTTTAATTACCATTATTTTCACTGCAAAAAGAAATTACCTAAACTATCGGCGTCCTGAAGCTTGGATTCCAATTATTTATTTCAAATCCAAGATATTTATTTCAAAATTAATGCTTCAATATTTTCGGCATAACGGAGGATCTTGCTAAGCGATTTGAGATTTTTCCCCTCAAGTGCCCTCAACTTTTATGACCTATGAATTTGTAGCGCTTTGCATTTGTAATTGGCGGGAAGTTGCAGGGATGACCTGTAGGGTCAACCGTACCACAGATAATATATAGTAAATTTATACTGTGACCGTACTTTTTTCTTTTGTAATGAACTTGTACTCTTGTTCTTTTTCCAAGTAATAAAAATTATCTATACCTACTATATAATATAATAAAGCGGAAGAGGTTTTTGTTTTAAACACGCTAATTTGGAACTACTAGTCCGATTGGATTTTATATATACATATATATATACACACATACATACATACATATATATATATATATATATATATATATATATATATATATATATATATATATATATATATATATATATCACACAACACCTCTTAGCTAGCCTTAAATATTGATTTTTGTTAAGCCAATCGGAAGAAAAAGCGCTCCCGAAATGATTTATGCACGTATGGATAGGGGCAGACTCTAAACCTGAGCACTATATTGATGCAGCTTTTTTACAACAATGTTAATGATAATTTGTTCAAATTATTTTTCGCGTCACATTACAAAGGTTTCGGGAAATCTTATACGTGGCAGAGCCATGCTGCAGCTATATCACTGGTATGGTTGTAGCAGGAATGGTCGGCTCGACCGGGGAAGTACCACGCTCTCACAGAATACCAGCGTAAAATAGCAGCTAAATATTGCTATTTTTCGTATGGTGAGTGTAAAGAACCGGAGACCCTTTTTACTGGAAACGAGGCTTTCCATTTTAGTCCTCACGAGTGACAACGCATCTGCATTTTGATTCGTAATCGAGGATAGATGTAGAATGTAGATGTCATCAGGTGGACTGTGTGCTTGTTTGTCACTTAAAAAAAACTCAATCTTACCGGTTTCAGGCTATACTGCCCCACCACCACTCATGGACCAGATGCGGTTGTATCACGTGGATATGAATCCATATGGTCACCGAGTGCTGCTGATCCTGGAGGCGAAGAAGGCAAAGTACGAGGTTTACAGGCTGGACCCGCTCCGTCTGCCCGAGTGGTTCAAGGAGAAAAATCCTAGACGTGAGTATTGCCGGACGCAGTTACCGCCGAATAGCAGATTAAAATAAAACAAACAAGCTGATAACCAACGCATTGCTGCTGCAGAATAAATAGTTATGGAAATATCGTTTTAAATTTCTTATACTGGTGACCTTTTTTCCGTCTGGAAATAAAAATAGGGTGTAACATGTAAACGGATTAGAAGCCTGTGGCTGATATTTTACAAAAAAATAAATAAAAACAAAAATTTTGAATTACTTAAATAATATATTTATTAAAATCTATCGAAGTTACACACAAATAGGATTAAGAAAGGAATGCTTCGGTGGTTTGGTCATGTGGAAAGAATGAATGAGGAAAGAGTGACAAAGAAAATTTATGGTGCAGAAGTGAATGGCAGAGTCGGAAAGGGACGTCCTAGGCGAAAATTTATCGACCAAATTGGCGATTTATTGAAAACGGGCCAAATTAGGAGTACCCTTAACCGACGAGCATGTATGCGTAGGTGTATGGATGTGAAGGAGGCAAGAGAGGTGTGTCAGGATCGTGCCAAATGGAAGTCTGTAGTCTCTGCCTACCCCTCTGGGTGACAGGCGTGAGTGTTTATGTATGTTATGTATGTCTATCAAAATTCAAATCATATCCACCCTACTTTACGATCGGCAATAAAACAATAAATTTAGTAGGCATCTTTGACCTTGTCACTTCGCAGGGTCGCAGGCTAGGGTGGCTAGGGTAGATTTTCAGCTGGCCCCTAACAATCTCGGACGATCACTGCATGCGAGCGAGTAATTTTTCTTTTTAATTTGTACCTTAAACTTTTGTGTACCTTAAACTGATTTCCTTTTGTGGCATTTTCAGTGAAGATTCCAGTTCTCGAAATACCGACAGATCAAGGCGACAAATTTCTCTTTGAGAGCGTCGTTATATGTGACTACTTGGACGAGAAGTATGCAAGGAATCCCCTCCATTCCCGAGACCCGTACATGAAGGCCCAGGATAGACTGCTGATTGAGAGGTTCAATGAGGTTAGTGTTTTAAATAATTAAATTCCATCTTGTCGTGAAGTGGCGGCGTAAGAAAAATCTTTATACGTGGTAGAGGCACGCTGCAGCTATATTATGGTTGTAGCACGAATGGGTCGGCTCGACCGGGGTAGGACCACGCTTTCAAGGAATACTAACGTAAAATAGCAGCTCAATGTTGCTGTTTCGTATACCCCTTTTTTTCTAGTGGTCGCAAATGTTACTGCTGATCATGAGGTCTCGGTTTCGAATCCCGGAGTCAGCCAAAAAATCAGTTATTGAGTTTTCCATCAAGGGATACCCAGAAGCAGCCAGGAGTCAGGATGCTAGCCGTGTTTTAACCCTTGCCTCGGAAAACACTTAAAGCTGGGTCCTCCGCCTGATCTCTCTTTGGTCGTGCTCGTGTCGGTTTACCATCCCATCGGACTATGAGATTGCACCTGTGCTTGCGCTTACACTTGGGCACTATAATACTATCCTGCGCCAATGTCTATTCTTCGTTAAGACTGACTGCTCTGACTGGAATTCAGATCAGGATTGGGTGTAGAGGACTTTTATTTTGAGTGTAGAGTAATAGGGACTTACTGGTACAGGCATTCCATTTTAGTCTTTAGGGGGTGACAATGCATCTGCATTTCGATCTTCAATCGAGGATTGATGGAGATATCTATGGGTCACAGCATCCACTTACCATCAGGTTGACTGTGGTCTCGTTTGTCAACCTTACTGGTATAAAAAGCAATAACAAATAGAAAAAAGAATATACCATGTATGAAAAAACATACGCTGTCATCCGATACTGAGCTATGTTCAAAATTTCAAGCTTATTGGGACGTCAATTTAAAATCAATTACTAAATAAAATAATTAATAAACCGAACAGACGGGTTATTAGACAGGATATACCGTTTATCCACCCTAAGACCTAAATCTAAGAAATCCACCCTAGGGTGGATACTCGTAAACACGTGTTCGTTTATCCACCCCAGACGTGGTGGATAATTGGATTCTTAGAATGTTTTTCTTCCGATTTTGCCCCTCGACTGTATACAGGCCCAAGATTACTTAGCAGACATTAGCATACTTATAAATATATATATATATTATATATACTTCTTGTTTAAAGGTCAAAATTGAAATACGAGTACTTTTAATTGTTCAATTCTCAGAGTAATTTGCATACGTATGTATGTAATTACTCTAAGTTCAATTACATATCATTCGATGTGACATATAATTTACGTCATTTTGTAGATATGATGAAAGAAATGTTTTACTGCAATTAATTTCAATTATATTTTATTGAAATAAGAATCAAAAATAAATAAATATATTGTTAATTGTATAAACACAGTATTGGAAATAGCACGGTACTTAGCAAATTTTAAAATATCTTTTATTGAGAGACGAATTTATACAGTATATTTACTAAAGCCTTGTTTTGTAATAGTTATTATGTTACAATTAAGTCGGTTAATTAAATATAATGTATGTTAACATTTTTCCCATATAAGGGGCGAATAAATTCCGAAAATTGTTTGCAGACTAATGATTGTGTAACAGTATGATAAAATACAACATAGGAGTTTTTTAAAAGGCAAAGGCAGGCAATGCACAACGCTGTGTTATCTGGTTTCTGATGATATTAAAGCTGTTAGCCTTTTGGCTGTTACAGCTTCATAGAGCTCAGGGCCCGCGGCCTGACAGTCTTTTCAATAAAGTTACGTCTATTCAATAAAGAAATTAGTGTGTGTCATTTCCTGGACATATTGCAGAATTTAAAAATTACTCATTTTTATTTAAAACAAGAAAGTTTAATTTGGTTTAAATGCAATACGTAATATGGTTTTGTGTAAGTTTGTGGTTATTAAAAAATAATCAATAATATTATCTTAAAGTATGAATATATTTTCTGCTGAACTGTACTTGTGGTGGAAAGGCGGAACAACAATGAAAAAGTGACTTCCGATTATCCACCCCGATTAGGACGAATACACGAACACGCGTTTCCGATTATCCACCCTAGGATAGGATAAATGGAACAACCCGAATAAACATACACAAGAGTGAGTCAATAAAAACGTGGTAAAGAGTTAATAAAGATGTCCTCCAGACCGAATTTCGGCCACGGCGGCCTGCCTCAAAGGAGGCTAGCCATCGGCGCAGGACAGGATTATAGTGCCCAAGTGTATGCCCAAGAACAGGTGCACTCTCTATTCCCTCATTCTCGTAATCCAATGGGACGGTAAACAGACACGACCGGAGAGAGATCAGGCACAGGACCAACGGCTTTACGTGCTTTCCGAGGCACGGGGGTTAGACACCGTCAACTTCCTGACTACGGGCAGCTACTGAATATTTCTTGACAGGCAAAACTCAATAATTGATTTTTTTGGCCCGACCCGGGATTCGAGCCTAGGACCTCATGATCAGCAGTCGCACTACTACAACCACTAGACCAACGAGGCAGTCAGTTAGTAGTATAAAAAGTTATTGAATCCTTGAAATTGGAACACAAAAATCGGTGTGTGCCTATATGTGTGATAGTTGCCATCTTTAATATTTCCAGCTCATTAAAGGCAGCTTGGAGTGCTTCGACACTAACTTCGCATTCGGCAGTGAACAAATTATGCAGACCGTTGACGTCTTCGAGAAGGAACTCGCTACAAGAGGTAAATTGATTTTTCACAGATCTCCAGTACCATAGGTTATTTTTTATAATAAAATAAGGGTGACAAACTAGCACAGAGTCCACCTGACGGTAAGTTTATGTTATGGACCATAAACATTTACACTCATCGATAGAATCAGGCGTTACTTTGCGGTAATCAATTATAATAAAGATATTAATAGTTACTTTGCAACCATTCGCTCAATTAAATACAATGATGTGTCTTACCTAGTTTGAAGAGCACCTCCCGCCTTCCGTCAATTGCGTGCACTAATCCCAGCACCACTACTCCCAATACCACTACTCCCAACACTACTATTCTAAGAAAGACACACCATCGACGATAATACGACACGTTTTCCGCCTCTACACGAGGCATCTTCAGGTGATGTAGACTCTACGGCGACTGACCGCTAAGTTTCACTCATTTGTACTTGTGCTTGTGCTTAAGTTTCACTTAGCGGTCGGCCGCCGTAGAGTCTACATCACCTGAAGATGCCTCGTGTAGAGGCGAAACACGTGTCGTATTACTGTCGATGGTGTGTTAGGAGTAGTGGTACTGGGATTAGTGGTGACGGGATTGGTGCACGCAAAGTATGGTTGCAAAGTAACTATTAATATCTTTATTATTTACATTTATCGTCAGATGCATTGTCACCCCTGAGTATTTACATGTAATGCCTCGTTTCCAGCAAAAGGGTCTCCCGTTCTCTACACTTACTATACGAAACACAGCAGCATTAAGCTGCTATTTCATGCTGGTAATATGTGAGAGTGTGGTGCTTCCCACTTGCCATCTCCTGGTTTGTTTAGCCCTGTCGCCTCTCACAACACCCACGGGACTATAATAAGGTAAAGAATATTTTACACCACCATTACATGCTCTACTTAAAGAACTGTCAAGTAATAAATACTTAGGTGTACAAATATATTATATATGTAACCATTGATATATTAAAAGGGGAAGATAGGTCACTAAATCAAAGCGCCCGGTCCTACAAAACTACGGGATTGCCCGTACTTGGCTCGTAGTGACACTCAGTCGCGCGCGAAACGTCGTTGATCATACAGCTCTATAATTTCAGTTCTTTTGGTATTAAGTACGCATTAAAATGACTTCTTGTGCAGCTAAACAGTGTGCTAATAATTCAAGAAAGAAAAATAAGATACACGGGATTACTTACCACTCGTAAGTATAGCTAAAAATTCTATTTTGTTGAAAATTATGGTAATATTTATTGTCGACTTCGCCATGTTTGTAAGAGCGAGATAGATAATAAAAACATGCGTGAGAGACACGATACGCACGCGATGCCTAACTGGCTAACGCGATTTCGCTCGCACAACTACGATGTTTCCTATTTTTGTCCTTGTCTATCGTTAAATGTAATTTTGCGATTACGATAACAGATGTGTAAGTTTTGGTGCTTGTAGTCGTGCGCCGAGCCCAGGTTTAGTGATAGCGATATTAGCGTGTAACATATCTTCCCCTTTTAATATATCAATGTATGTAACGCGTTATTTTTACATTAAATATTTAAAACAGTACCTGATAACGAAATTGCATTGAAAATGTTCATATAATAATCTATCGTCACGCTGACAATAACTTAATCGAAAATGAACAATGAATTATAAATTCGATATGCAACGCCCATTGAGTTATATGTACTACATACTATGTTTAAGTCCGTACGCGTTAAGAAAATAGTGAGTCATCAGTGCAAGTACAGGGTAAAGGTGTATTCACAGTGGAGTAAAAATTCTTTTTTTTTTTCAAACATTCAATTAAGTTTAATGGAAACGAATTTTCTTAAAATTACTTAAATCACTAATCAGTATCGCTAGATTCTCCAGTTACATTGATTATGAAAGAATTTTGTTCTGCAAGTTCCATGATGTCATCCAAATTCCACATGGTATTTTCTTCGCGTATCACGTGGTCGCAGCACTTCTTCCAACGATTAGCGTCTATTAATGCTATTGCGTCATCTAATAATTTTTTATGTCACTCATTTTGAACGTGGAGTTATTGGCACCAACATAATTTTTTATTTGGGCCCAAACCAATTCAATTGGATTAAGTTTGCAATGGTCTTTCGAATAGGTGAAGTATTCATTTTCAAAATTTAATGTTGAACGAGTATAACGCAAAATACACAACCGTTTTGTTCGAAGGCCTGACTTCAATTGGTCACTGTGAACTCGACTTTCTAATTTCTTGCATTTTAATTGGATGGGGGGCGTGGCCGGGCCGGCGGACAACGATGACTCACTATTTTCTTAACGCGAACGGACTATAGAGAAGATGATTTCACATTCTGAGGTCGGTTCTTAGATATACTATTAAGAAATATTAAAACCCGCACTTCATATGTGAAATTACTTTGTCCTTTTTAGTTATTTGAAATCTGCTTTTACTTTTTAATTAAACTAATTTACTTAGAAATACCACAATCCCAATGTCGTCTAAATGGTTACATTAAAAACTTCATGCCCCTATTTCATCACCCATAGTGGTGAATTATTTTTACCGACTTCAAAAAGACGAAGGTATTCAATTCGACTGTATGTTCTTTTTGTGTATTACCTCATAACTTTTTAGGGTTCCGTAGTCAACTAGGAACCCTTATAGTTTCGCCATGTCTGTCTGTCCGTCTGTCCGTCCTCGCTTAATCTCTGTGACCGTTAGCACTAGAAAGCTGAAATTTGGTACCAATATGTGTATCAATCACGCCGACAAAGTGGTAAAATAAAAATTGGAAAAAAAATGTTTTATTAGGGTAGCCCCCCTATATGTAAAGTGGAAAGTGATTTTTTTTTAATTTCAACCCTAACGTGTGATATATTGTTGGAAAGGTATTTAAAAATGAATAGGGGTTTACTAAAATCATTTTTTGATAATGTCAATAATTTCGGAAATAATCGCTCCAAAAGTAAAAAACAATGTGTCCCCCCCCCTCTAACTTTTGAACCATAAGTTTAGAAAATATGAAAAAAATCTGAAAAGTAGAACTTTATAAGGACTTTCTAGGAAAATCATTTTGAACTTGGATGGAAACAACAGTACCCACTACCGGGAGTAGTTGCAGGAGCGCGGAACGCTGCTGGAGCGCGAACATAATGGATACCCACCTTTAAACTCATAAGTGGGAACACTTATTGTGACGGACGGGAAACTACGGAACCCTACACTGAGCGTGGCCCGACACACTCTTGGCCGGCTTTTTATTTTTTCTGTGTGAATTGATTTTGATGATTCTTTATTATTTGAAAGCTGGTGCTCCCATATAAATTTGATCAAGATCTCACCACAATTGTTTTTAAGTTATTATTAATAATTTATATTGAAGTCGGTTGTACAATTTTTTTATTTTAAATTATTCTTATATTTATATGGGACCACCTCAAGTATAAGAAACATTAAATTCGGTTCACAATTAACGAAGACGCACCGAGCACGGTGTAATTTGAAATCATGGTTCTGTGTCTATAAGATAGTGTGTCAAGGTAATATCTTTGACTTCAAATATATAATTATACATACGTGGTAGAGCCATGCTGCAGTTACGAGTATATTAGTAGTATAGTTGTAGCACGAATGGTTCGGCTCGACCGGGGAAGGACCGCGCTTTCACAGAATGCCAGCGTAAAATAGCAGCTTAATGATGAACACAGCAGGTGTTTCGTATGGTGAGTGTAGAGAACCGGAGACCCTTTTAACAGGAAACGAGGCATTCCATCTTAGTCATCACGGGTGACAACGCATCTGCATTTTCATTCGTAATCGAGGATAAATGTATATGTCTATGGGCCACAGTATCCACTTAGCATCAGGTGGACTGTGTGCTCGTTTGTCACCCTATCCTATAAAAAAATGTACTTACTCTCCAAACCGTATCAAGGCAGTGAGTGCACAACGCACACCAGGGCTTCAGAAATAAATAAGAGATATTTACTATGGACTCCTTGGTAGATATTTATAATACTTTACCTTCATTACAGGAACAAATTACTTTGGCGGCAATCGACCCGGCATGTTGGACTACATGATATGGCCGTGGGTGGAGAGGCTCTACCTGTTGCGATGTGTCAATGAGAGGAAGTTCGACGAAAAGCGATCGTTATTCCCGAATTTCGTAAGTACACTAAAAACTCTTTGTAACGAACTCCTTTGTAACGAAAAACTCTATAGCATAAATATTTAATAAGACTAATGGTCTCCTAGTGATGGAAATTCGGTTGTAGTTCATTAAATTCTTAGGTTTGTATATTAACCAAGCGGTATTTCGCTTTCATTTGCACATTATAGTACGTGGGGGTAATATGGTCATCCGGTTAATATGGTCACTTATCTCAACTATAACTCAAAACTATGGAGTGTAGAGGTAAGGAGTACAGACTCTGTATTAAAAAGTGTCCGTAGGAAAGCGTTCAATAAGTGTGGCGCCACTGTAGCTACAGTCTAACTTTTAAACAACTTTTAATAATTTTTTTATTGCACAGACTTTCACCACAATTCTTTTTACAATAATTATTTTATTGCTTTCAAAATTTTTATTTTCAAAATCACTATCAACTTATTTAACATACTCTGTAGCTACTCCAGCGCTGTATTTGAGAGTATTTGAACTGTTATTCACTGCTTACATATGGACACTTTTTCAACTATTCTCCAATGGGAGATCGTCCTCCTTACTTTTATACTCCATGCTCAAAACCTATATAGCATAGCATAGATCGTATCACACAGCATAGATGGCTCTGTGATACGATAGCTCTTCATCTGTCAATCAAATAATAAAAGCTCAAAAGGGCGCTGCTGTATCGACGCCATTTTGACAATGGACATTATAGTAAATATTTTAGTCGATTTCAGTGTGGTGTAGTGTAGTTAGTTTTTTTAAAATTGATTTTTCGTGTTCCTTATTATTGCCAAAGCCTGTTAGCTATTTTAATATATTAGTTATACTCTAGTTTCTCTCTGTTCTCCTCCTAGTTTTTGGTTTTATAGGGCGGCAAAGATTAAGGTGACCATGTTACTCTTACTACCTCATTATATAAAACGTTGTAATTATAAAACAAGTAACGTAATTAACGCACACCCTCAGACACCCTAAGTAGTATATTATGTTATAATCATAATACATACATTGACAAAAAAGCGCTAGCAAGCGCTTGTAAGCAAAATGGCGATCGTAAGCGGTAAGCGCTGTCAAATCACAAGAAGCTAGTTTCCTCTACGACACGAAGTTAGTTTTAACCGGGGAACATAACCTAATTTAAATATATGTTTATAAAGTATTCATATTAAAAACTTACTAATCATGAATTTTTAATAACGTGTATATGTCTATTCATGTCATTATATTACTTACAACTAATATTGCACAAAAAAACTTATAAACTCTACTTCAAAACAAACAAATTAAATAAGCAAAATGGCGGATTGTATCAGCGCTACTGAAGTAGCAATCGTGTCCTGGCCGAAAACTATTTCAGCGCTTGTAAGCGCTTGCTAACGCTTTTTTTGATTATTTATTAAATTAGTTATACTAATTCAGGAAGAATGTTGTGATCACAGTACAAATCCACGAACGCTAAGACTTTAACGTTCTTGAAATAAGGTTATTTTGTATTGAATGATGGAATTTGTATTAATACAAATGAAACTGAACTTTTAAAAGTCTTATTGCTTTGAGTTACGATCCATTTTAGTTTGTTTTGATTGTACAGATTTAGTGTGACTGTAATTTACGTAGTTTTAATTGTTGTTGGTATAAAATGATATAAATCGATTCAGTAAACGATTCTGACCAAACTACCTTCAGGATGTGCGTTAATTGTGTTACATGTTTTAAACACTTTCATACTTAAATCGTATATTCTAAATCTATGCTTAACTGTAATACATTGGCAGTATGAACGTAAACAATGAATGTTTTCTTTAATTAAATTAAATCTATTTGTGACATATATTACATATAAGTTTTAGCTTACAGCGGTCCTTCTTCATATAAACTTTTACTACGCTAAATCTCTAAACTCAATAGTCTCTGATTAAACACTCGCACAGACTAGAAATTTTCGTCATGGAAAACATTTATCGAATTTCGATCACTAGTAAATATATTACTCTAATATACTTTAGTAATAAATAGTTAATATAAAAATAAAAAAAGCTATAAACACTCACACCTGCCACCCAGAGGGGTAGGCAGAAGCTAAGGACTTCCATTTGGCACGATCCTGGCAGGTACTTCTCTCGCATCCTTTACATTCATATATCTACACATACACGCTCGTCGGTTAAGGGTACTCCTAATTTTTCAAAACATCAGCAATTTGATCGATGAAACTTCTTCTAAGGCGTCCCTTCCTTAAAAATAAATATATTAATATAATAGATATAAATATATCCAGAAAATAAATTATTAAAACGCGATAAAACTAGTTTCATTTCCTATTAATCAATGCCTCGTTACGTAAAAGTGGTAAAATTAAAAATTTTGTTCAACCTACCTTCAATATAAATAAAATGAGAACATCATTATTAGTCGAAGTCAATTAAATACGCATTGTGAAGATTAACTCAAAAA
The DNA here is from genome assembly GCA_907164705.1 of Parnassius apollo. Classification (NCBI taxonomy): domain Eukaryota; kingdom Metazoa; phylum Arthropoda; class Insecta; order Lepidoptera; family Papilionidae; genus Parnassius; species Parnassius apollo. The sequence continues at coordinate 1,060,067 of CAJQZP010001211.1, read as the reverse complement.
AAAATGGTCAGATCTTGATCAAATTTATATGGGGCCACACGGAAAGCACCAGCTTTCAAATAAAAAAAGAATCATCAAAATCGGTTCACCGTGAAAAAAGTTCTGAGGTAATACACATAAAAAAGATACAGTCGAATTGAGTACTTCCTCCTTTTTTGAAGTCGGTTGAAGAATGGTCTAACTCTCCATAATTGCTTTTCTTTCAGGCCGATTGGGGTGATCAGATGCAACTTGATGAGGTGGTGAAGAAGCACGCAACCTCCCCTGCTGAATACTTCGATTATTACAAAAACGCCAGAGCCCATTCTATGGGCTATTATATTTAATATTAAAGATGTGTTAGAACATCTGTAAATATACACATGCCCAAAGCTAGGACGCAAGTGTTTATCATATTCTTTATAATACTATAGAGTTAAATGTAAAGTTTATTTGCCATTGGCAATAGTAGTATTATAAATTATAATGGTAGAATTATAATGTATAATACTACCATTACAAAGAAAACAGAAGTTATCAAGATGGCTAGTTAACCCTGAGACCGACAAAGAAGTCAGACACTATACAATACTGATATATGTCAAGTGACGTCGTAAGCCAAAACTATGCTCAACTTAATGTAAAAATGAGCACTCACGCAAACTTATGTGTATAGTATATACACTTCTGTGTATTTTTTATAGAATAAACGTAAAAAACAAGCACACAGTCCATCTGATACTAAAAGGGTGCTGTGGCCCATAGACATCCACATCTATCCTGGATTACGAATCAAAATGCAGATGCGTTGTCACCCGTGAGGACTAAGATGGAATGCCTCGTTTCCAGTAAAAAGGGTCTCCGGTTCTCTACACTACCATACGAAACACAGCAGCAACTTCGCGTGGGTGTTTTCTGGATCTTGATAACAGTGCCATCTACCCGATCCAACTATACCTAAAAACTATCTAAATTACCATAAAAGTACTCCATAAAAATTTCATCCAAATCGGTACACCAGGATGGCGCCATCCAAAGACTTCTATGTACACCACGAGACCGGCAATTGAAACCAATAACTGAAAAACTTTCACGTTTGTGGATCAGTAGCGGGCGGGTAGTTGCACGGTAAATATACCACGCTGTTGAGTTCCAATTTACGAGAGTTACTGGTTTTAAGCATGTACGAAACAAACTTATATACTTATCTGAAATAAACTTTAAATTACGTTAAACGACATCTGTGTTAGATTGTCGAAAATAACGTTCGCGGTTTACAAAACAAAGAACTATTCTTCTCGTCCGCTCGCAGTCGACTAAAGCGGGGGTTTCACTAGACGGATAAGCCCACGGGCTGTTTGTCCGGGCATGTCTGTCGCCGCAATACACTACACAGACTCATCAGTTTGTTTTAGACCGGCTACGTGATTAGTTGTGCGTGCACATTAAGATGACAACCTAGACTTGCTTATTACTTATTTATTACTAATTTGATGCAGAGAAAGGTATAAAAATATATAAATAAAAATAGAAATAAGTTTAGCCATATCAATTTACATAAAGAATGACAAATTGATAAACCAAGAGACCTGTACAATTACTTGTGCATGGATATAGAGTCGTATAAACTCTTCCCAGAATATTTTATTATTATTAAAACTCATTGCAAAGTAAAAATCTCGTATGCTCCTCTTGTGCCTGTGAACAGACAACCCGCAGTTAACATTCACGCCCAGGCATGTCTGTGCTCGCGCAGCCTCAGAAATCGCGCTGACGTTCAACAGGCAAATCTGCCAGACCGACTGCGACGGTCTTCACTATCAATTTTACATAGACCTATAGTAGCGGCATGCATGCCTGCAGACATGCCCGTGGGTAAGTTCGTCTAGTGAATTCCCCGCTTAAAGAAGTTGCGGATAATTGACGGCAACTTAATGCACCATATATTATGTAGGGATGTCGATTCTTTTCGAAAAAGATCGATATGAAGATCGATTCCCAAATCGAAATCTGATGAATCGATTTACAAAAAACTCGAGGTCTAAAAGATCGATTTCCCGAAAATTGATCTTTTTTCAATTTGCTTTCAGATTCCTACTAAGTACAGGTTACAAACGTAACTTATTTTTTTTAATCCATTAAGAAGGGGCGAAAGAAACTGAGCACACAGCAGTTTTGCTAGTTTTTGAATAGAAAAACTGTCATTCTTTACGAGTTTGCGTACATTTAACTAATTGTAAATAATTTTATAGTTCTCATGAAAACAGAAAAAGATTCGATCTCGATTTTCTAGGGTGAAATATCGATTCAGTACTATATATCGATTAAAAAAACTTCGGTTAATCGATGTCAGATGCCTAATATTAAAGCTGCAGAGCCCGACTAGTTGCTATTTAAATGATATTTGCAACCAGAAAAATGGTTTTAAGTGCACATGTATGCGTAAAGTTGTACATTAGCTTGCTACATATCTATTTATCTATGTTCTACATTTATACGGGCTAATAAAGAATGGTTTCGATGTCACTTAAAATGTGTAGTTTAGTCTATCTTTCTTTGTCGGTCTGCGTACTTAGAGCTTATACAAAAGATAAAAGATACACGAAATATACAGAAGTAGCAATTTAAGATATGACAGTCTTTATAGTTATTGTTTATACACAGGTTATTTTTTATAACTGATTATATTTACAGAAAAAGTGTTAAGCAGTCAGTATTTTTTTTATTATTAAGATTTTTGACTTGGATGCTTGTCCTTTAAGCCATGTCTTCATTGCGTTCGCGATCTTTGTTTTTATAGATTTTTTGTTTAAAAACTTCACAATATGTTGATGCGACACATTAAATATTTGGGAGATTTTGACGGCACATTGAGCCAAAAGACGAAGAAGTCTTAGCAAACACATTGTCTAGAAGCTCACATCACGACATGACCACTTGTTTCATCTTGCCTTCTAATAGGTCACATACATACATTTAATGCACAAAATCGCATCACTTTTGCGTATCAAAATCTACTTCAAACTATTATTTATACAATAAAACAAGAGCAGCAATCCGGTGGTGGCTAAATTTCCGCCAAAACTCACTCAGTATTTTCGAGTCATAATCAGTTAGAATAAAAAATATTTTGGCGCTAATTATTTCAGCAGTGTCGCCGTAAATGACGTCATTTTTGCAAATAATTAATTACATTGCGTTATATTTTAAGAAAAAGATTGGGGAAACTTAATATGTTGTCTTATCGCATGCATTGTAGGTTGTTACTTCATTTATATATTGTAGCCTATCGAATTTTCACTGCTGGACATGGACGTAGATTACCTCATGGGAGGGACATTTGCCATAGTTGCCACGGTTGGCAGTCTGCTTGGAAACCGTAGCTGTTATCTGAAAGATGATGCTGCCCATCTCCTGTTTCTGTTTCCCTCTGTAGCCTCTTACCACACTCACGTCATGATATGGGGTCGTGGATATCCTGACGCCGCCACCACATGGCGAAAGGGTTAGCAAATGGGGAAATATTTCTTATTATGATTATAATATAACGTCATGTTGCTCAAACCTAAAAACTACTCTTTGAATTTTTTGATCAGGCTTTGATAGTTATTGATTTTTGCGTCTGTATGTTTTATAAGTTTTCGACACATTGTTAAAAATAAGAGCAAATCTTTTTTAAATTAACACGTTAGCTATTTTATCTACCGTCATAACGACCGTTCAAGGTATCTTTATTATAATTTATTTACTATAGAAGAAATCAAAAACATAAATAATTAAGAAAAAACAATGCGGAAATTACGCAGTATAAGACAATGAAAGAAATACATATAAGTAATAAGATACCATAAAAAATGGGAAGAAAGAAATCGCTCTGGTTATTTATTTACGTGTTCATTATTTAAAAAAAAAACATTTTACCATCCATATTTTTTAAATAATGAACATGAAGTTGGTTTTCATCATTCATTTTCTTTTTTAGAGTTTTTTTTTTATATATTATGGAACTCAAAATCTTCGCAATTAATGTCGAAGTGTTTATAGTTACCAATGTAATTTAAGTTAAGTAATATATCTTTCAAATAATTGTACTTTATCTATCTTAGAATAAGAGTTATTTTTAATAAAACCACAAACACTTATATAATTTCCTTATTTCACTAATTTAAAAAAAAATACTTCTTTGTTTTTAGAAATATTTTTTCAAGTATAGTTAAATACAACTATATTTAATATTTACTCTATAATATTTTACTCTTATTAAACTCAAATTATTCTTGCATTTATTTAAATTAATTTAAAAAATCTCATAATTAATATCTCATAAAGCAAAAATCTGCACAAAAACAAAATTTTTAAAGCAAATATGAGTACGTATTATTTTCATTGTATTTGAAACTTGATGTTCAAGTTACACAAAAGGGGTCCAACCCACACTAGGGTCAAAAAATATATATATTATGTTATATGCCAAAATAATACTTTATACGCATTCTGTCATATACTATCATGTAGTAAAACATTTTTTACAGAAGTCGAGTTATAAACAAAAGGCAAAATTTGCAAAAAAATATTGAAAATAGAGATAGAAATAGATTTATGTGGGTTGGATACTTTCCAACCAGTCTACTTAGCACTCTAGTGCCCTCAACTATTAAGTAGCTTCTCATATCGCATTTTGTACAGACTACTTAACTAGTTATATATCCAGTTTACAATTTTGTCATACTTTTATATATGCATGATGTGTATGTATTTAAAACACAATATATCGGATAAAGTAACCGTATTTTTGTAAATAAAAGGAGATAAAGAAGAAGAAGGGAATAAAGGAAAGGGAAGTATTACTAATGTTTACTGACTATAATAAAGAGACAACTAGCACCTTTTTTATATTTTTGTCCCTATGCCTTACGTTACCAAGACAGCTAGCTTTGATTTACACTTAGGTTAACGGGTAAGGCCACAAATTAACTAATAGTTATTACGTAAGCAAGGCAAATAGTTCCATTATTTGGGAATTGAACTAAAGTGTCTAATAAAAACCATTAATTAAATTACTTCGTGTTTGAATTGAATTTTGCGGTTGCAAATTTAAAAAAAAAATTAAAATTTTACATGGAAAATGTTTTTTTTTTTTGATACTGTAGCATAAAAACATCTACAACTACAGTACCTGACAAAAATATCGTATATTAAATGTCAATCACTCAAGTAATCTAGAGAATATTTAATAAGCATAACCTGGACAATTTAAATTCATAATTTAACTTAATGGAATATATTTTGCTAATAATAAGTATAAAGCAGTATAAAGCACAGACTACTTTTAAAAATGAAACGCTACAGCCACAGAATAAATAATAGACAACCCACAATACTTTTGTTCGGAATTTTACAATAAAATTAAAAGACAAAAATTTACCATGTTATTTGTCCTTTAGCACTTGTGCACTATGCGCCACATGCCGATGAATACATCATTCGTCAATAAAGTATTACGCAATAAGAGGTTGAGGCAATTAAGACCTCGTTGTATCTAAAATGCCTATTTATAATATTAGAAATAAGTATGCACTAACAAACATTGTTACATAAGAGAGGAAATTGCTTGCATATTTGCTATATAAATTATAATTTTGGTTTTATAAATATGGCATCATAAACACAAATGTACTTAAGTTGTGTTCAATTTTAAGATCATATTATTTGGATTTGATATATGCATGGTATGCTTAGGTAAAAGAGGAAAAGGTTGCATATTTGCATATATTTACAGTTAAAAAGTTGGTGTGAAACTTCAGAGCTGAGACAGAATCTTAAGTTTTTTTTTTGCGTTTTTATTTATTAAGTACTTGTGATTATTTACAAAATAAACGAAATATATGTTATCTTACAAATATTTTGTTTTTATATTCATATTTTTAGAAATTTCCTTTTTTGCTTTCAGTGATAAAAATAAGTGATTACAATATTTTAATTAAAACTAGTTTTACATCGAGCCGTGGTAGCTCAGATGGTTAACGCTCTCTGTAAATATAACAGAACGCGAGTAACCCGGGTTCGATCCCCGCCGGCACCAATGAAATTGTTAATTGCAATTTTAAGTGCTGATTTACCAAGTGCTCAGCGGTGAAGGAAAACATCGTGAGGAAACCTGTATGTCTGAGGAATAAGAAAAAAAATATTTCGAAGACATGTGAAGTTCGCCAACACGTATTGGGGCAGCGCGGCTGACACTTCCTTGCCTTAAAACCCTCTCATAAATGAGGGGAGGCATGTGCCCAGCAGTGGGACGTATATAGGCTGTAAATTACTTTACTTTAGTTTTACAAGGATAATGCGATTTAGTAATACCAAGTGTATTAAATTATGTGCCTAATTATTTAAAAAAATAGTTTAGTTAGTTAGTTAGTTAGTTTTAGTATTATAGTAAAAAAATCTTTAAGCTTGTAATTTATCAACTGCACACTGTTTTCATTTCCAAAGAGTTCGCGATCCGTATGAAAACTTCGTTAATGTAACCCACGGTGAAACCCACGGGAAAAAATACCAAAAAAATCCATATATCGCGTACACTGCGGAAACTATTGTTACGAGCTTGAGGTTCGTGACAGTAAAAATTGCCGATAGGATTACCTAAATTTTCACTTTAATTTTCATTAGACAAATTAAAACTTAAAACACCAATAATTAAGCACACTAATTCACTTTATTCCGCTCCGAAGCTTCGCTTGTCTCGCCAAATTCAATACTTCCCCCGATCGCACTTTGCAGCGCCTATAAATACACATTAGTACCGAATCATCCAGAACATTCAAGTAAATACGCGCACCAATCGACAAAGCGCCGTTCTTAGCGCCGTCTTAGTTCTTCGTTTCGACAACAGATGGCGCTGTTGGTTGAAAGATTAGTGATGTCATTTTCTGGAAAGCTCTCCCCTCGCTCCGTTACCCGACACTAGATGGCGCTAGTGCCAGATGTCAGCTTAGCCGCGCAACACTATTAACAATAGAGCAAAGTGATGTACAACAGTTTTATAGAAGATATCAATATCTTCCAAAAAGTCTGCGAACTATATGTCTAACTATTACAGTTATGTCACAATAACTACTTTTTCATGTTAAATTATGCAATAGTAACGTCGAAAAATCCTTATATCGCTTAAACTGCGGAAACTATTGACATTGGAGCAAAGTGATGTACAACAGTTTTATAGAAGATATCAATATCTTCAAAAAAGTCCGCGATATTATATGTCTAACTATTACAGTTATGTCACAATAACTACTTTTTCATGTTAAATTATGCAATAGTAACGCCGAAAAATCCTTATATCGCTTAAACTGCGGAAACTATTGACATTGGAGCAAAGTGATATACAACAGTTTTATAGAAGATATCAATATCTTCCAAAAAGTCTGCGAACTATATGTCTAACTACATATTACAGTTATGTCACAATAACTACTTTTTCATGTTAAATTATGCAATAGTAACGACGAAAAATCCTTATACTCGTATCGCTTAAACTGCGGAAACTATTGGCATTGGAGCAAAGTGATGTACAACAGTTTTATAGAAGATATCAATATCTTCAAAAAAGTCCGTAATATTATATGTCTAACTATTAAAGTTATGTCACAATAACTACTTTTTCATGTTAAATTATGCAATAGTAACGCCGAAAAATCCTTATATCGCTTAAACTGCGGAAACCATTGACATTGGAGCAAAGTGATGTACAACAATTTTATAAAAGATATCAATATCTTCAAAAAAGTCCGCGATATTATATGTCTAACTATTACAGTTATGTCACAATAACTACTTTTTCATGTTAAATTATGCAATAGTAACGACGAAAAATCCTTATATCGCTTAAACTGCGGAAACTATTGACATTGGAGCAAAGTGATGTACAATAGATTTATAGATGACAATAATATCCACAAAAATGTTTTCGATATCATATATCTAACTATTACAGTTATGTCACAACTACTTTTCATACTAAAATATGCAATAGTAACCGGTACAAACTAGGCCATATTAAATTAAAGATAAAAAATGTTCATATTTTGTGGCAGATTGCTCAAAAACTATATAATGGGCTTTAGAATGTATAAAAGTTTGACAAAAAAATCATCAAGTATCGTTTAGCACCTCCACAATTTTCAAGTACCGTGTACAGTTCTCTTTCAAACTGGAAAAAACGGCGTTTTGGGGACTTTCTGGGGGGGGGGTTACTAAAACCCAGGAGGGGGAGGGAGAGAGGGAGAGTGGATAATATTTAACTTTGCTGTACAGCGTACATATGCCGATAAATAAAAGTAATTCATTAATTTTGCCAAAAGTGAGCAAGGTACATGTCATGTGATGTTGCGCGGCTGCGCCGCGATATAGGCGGCTGAAACCATGGAGCACAGCTATATGAAACATTTTAAAAACAAAAAACAATTTTTAAAATTTTTGTGTCTGTTTTTCTGTTTCTTCCGGCTAATCTTCGAAACGGCTGAACCAATTTTGTCACGACTTTCACTAGCAGATAGCTGCTGTTATAAGAAGTAACTAAGGCCACTTTTATTTTGGAAAAAGAAATGGGGTCTTGCGCAGAAAAATCAAAGCCATGAAATTCAATATACAATAAACTACACGCGGACGAAGTCGCGGGGAACAGCTAGTTAGTAATATAATAATATCATTTTTAGATACAAAATCACTGAAACTTACATATTACCACAAGACTGCACAAGGCACTATGGCCGTGGCCACCACTTTGGAACGACGTGAAATATTTGACAGATTTCATAGCAGAGAAGTTAATTTGTAAGAAAAAGGTTCTATAACATAAGTTATATTTTATATTTATTAGATTAGCAATAACTAAATCTAACTATGAATATTCCTCAAAATAGAATAATTGAAAAATAAATTGATATTCACTTACATCTTTATCATCATTACAGCCCTTCACAAGTCCACTGCTGAACATATTCCTCCCCCAAGGAATGCCACAAAGCACGATCCTGAGTCACCTGCACCCATCGACTTCCTGCATGTCTTACCAGGTCGTCACTCCATCTAGTGGGCGAAGCCCTACCCTTCGCCTGTCAGTACGAGGCTGCCACTTGAGAACCTTTTTCCTCATCGGTTATCGGTTTTTCGAGCTATGTGGCCGGCTCATTGCCACTTCTGTCTACTAATCCGTTGGGCTATGTCAGTTACTCTAGTTCCACTGTGGATATCCTCATTCCTAAGTTTATCACACAGAGAAACTATGAGCATAGCCCTCTCCACAGCTCGCTCAGCGACTTTGAACTTCCTCATACGGCCGGTTGTGAAGGACCACGTTTCAGATCATTGGCAACACGCACTGGTTGTAAAATCTAGTTTTGAGATTTTGAGGTATGCCTGACGAGAAAATATGTCGTAATCTCTCGAAAGCTGTCCAGCCTAGATGAATCCGTCGATTGACCTCTCGGTTGAAGTTGGTCTTATCTACTCAGACTACTTGTCCCAGGTAAACATAACCGTCAATAACTTCGAGCTTAGAGCTCCCAACAACCACTGGCATAGGTGTGATATTACACGTGACTTTCGTTTTGTCCATGTTCATCTTAAGACTTATCAGTTGAGAGACACTATTGAGATCATTGAGCATAGTGCTTAAGTTTTTCAGCGATTCTGCCATAAGCACTATATCGTCGGCAAATCGAAGGTGAGTGATGTACTCGCCATTGACGTTAATACCGTATCCTTCCCAGTCCAGTAGCTTAAAAACGTCTTCCATTGCAGTGGTGGAGAGTTTCGGGGATATCACGTCACCCTGTCTTACACCTCTCTGCAGTGGGATAGGTTTCGTACTCTGATTCTGTACTGGGATAGCCATCGTAGCCCTACTGTACAAACACTTCAGCACTTCGATATATCGACCGTCAACTTGGCACCGCTGAAGGGACTGTAGCACCGCTCAAATTTCGACGGAATCAAAGGCTTTCTCATAGTCCACATACGTAAGACAAACTCTTCGGACTTCTGTACAATTTGCCGAAGGGTATGTATGTGGTTTATGGTACTAAAGCCTTTTTGGTAACCGGCTTGTTCGGAAGGCTGGAAGTCATCGAGTCTGCGTGCGAGACGATTCGTCATGACTCTCGGAAACAGCACGTAGACGCGGCTCAAAAGGGAAATCCATCTGTATTTCTTCAAGAGAGTGTTGTCGCCTTTCTTGAAGAACAAGACCACCGCACTTCTGCGCCACGCTTTCGGAGTAGTGCCACCATGGAGAACGGAATTGAAGAGGGACTGTAGCACCGCTCAAATTTCGACAGAGTCAAAGGCTTTCTCATAGTCCACATACGTAAGACAAACTCTTCGGACTTCTGTACGATTTGCCGAAGTATGTATGTGGTTTATGGTACTAAAGCCTTTTCGGTAACCGGCTTGTTCGGAAGGCTGGAAGTCATCGAGTCTGCGTGCGAGACGATTCGTCATGACTCTCGGAAACAGCACGTAGACGCGGCTCAAAAGGGAAATCCATCTGTAGTTCTTCAAGAGAGCGTTGTCGCCTTTCTTGAAGAACAAGACCACCGCACTTCTGCGCCACGCTTTCGGAGTAGTGCCACCATGGAGAACGGAATTGAAGAGCTTGTCAAGGAATTAAATCAGTTTCACTGGTTATCGGTTTTCCACCCGCTTTTGGAAGCTCCGCTGTATTTGCATCCTCGCCCCGGGAGTTGCCATTTTTAAGGTGCTGGAGAGTCATTATATCACATAATCCCGCTCAAACTGACATCCGGTATATCATGGGAATAGTGTCGGATAAGACTTGGTCTTGCATCGTTACTCACATAAAATACTATAATACACAATAGAATGGCTGTCAACCTTATTTTGTACGAGGATCGTTGTCGCCGGGAGCACACATACAAGCAATTACGTCGTATTATCACTACTACAAACCCGATTCGCTGTGTTGACAGACTGAACGAATTTACACATTTTAGACTTTTGATTAATGTTTTTGACAGATCAATATTTCTTTATTTTTGTTCTCAATATTCACAAAATATAATAAAAGGGCTACACAGTAAAAAATAGTTTCTCAGTTTCTTTCTTTGATATGTCGGCACAAACTTTGCACACTCTTGCCACTTTTCTCTTTTTTTCGGTGCTCGGCGTAGCGAGCAATGGTGCCGCAGCTGACAAAACCTTTCCTCACGCCTTTACCCCACGCCACATTTCGATAAATGGTGCATGTATGCGTAGCTAAAGAATCATCCTCGGCCAAGGTTACGCGCCGATAACGTACTGAATGCGTGATTTTTAAATAAACGATATGAAAGTTGATCACGTACTCAGTGCGTCATCAGCGTCCTGAGGAAAGAGCGGCATCACGTACCCAATACGTCATCGGCTGTAAAAGTGCTAAATTTCTTTTCACGCTGTTCTTTCGACACGTAATTATTGCACAATTTGCCATCTTTTAAATAATTTGCATACAGCGACGCTTGACATGACGTTGACATTTATAGGTGTGAATTGACATGTTAGTGGCTACACTGGCTCCGCCCACTCCCTCGTTCTATTATGTATGTATTATAGTATTCTATGATTAAACTTGCGTGAGGCTCCAACGATAACGTATACAGCTGCCCATAGAATCTCTCAATCTAGCTCAGAATCTCATGTGTACCACATTCGGTCTTCAGCTTCGACAGTTGGCTCTTTCTGGCAAACAGATCTCTGGCAAAGATTTTGGAGCCCTGGTTCCACTCAATCGCTTCTTCAATACGAGCTGTATTAAAGTTGCATAAGTCCTGCTGCATCCATTTGGAGATGTCTGTTCAGTTGCCTGTATGCTGTCAAATCTGCTTATGACAGCAGCTTCATCTCCCGTCTAACATCCATGAGATTAAGAGTGTAATCGGAAAGTTTTTGTGTTCTTCTGCGACGGGTCTTACAGAAATTAGCTCCTATCGTATGGACAGTTTCTACAAGCTTGTCATTTATATCGCCCACTTCATTGCAGTTTTCTAGGCACTGAAAACGATTTTGTAACTCGAGCTGAAAGTTTACGGGGCTTTGGATTAGAGCACGAGGGGACGGAGAACTTTAATACACGTCTTAGTTCGATGAGTTTCGATTATTAAATCTTGATACTAAGGGATGCAATAAACATGTTTTGTTACTTCTTATTCTTCTTCAATTGCTAAGATCTTCACTCAGGCCTCAGGACACATCATTTACACGTATTATCATAACATAATTAATATCATAGATAAATAGATATGTAGCAAGCTAATTTATATATTATACAAAATTATAATAAATAAAAATGTTAAAGAATATGTTTTTTCTGGCCTTAATACGAATAACCTGTGAATTTCATAGAACCACACCAAAAAGGTTGGTTACCTATGTAGCTGGATTACAGGTCACTGCACGTTTTTCCGCCTGCCCTAGTAACTGAACTGAAGATCGAATTCAACGTACTGTCTTATAAGAGTATTTGTATCATCTGACAATAAAAGTTCGTAATAGTAAATGATAAAGTTAAAATGTTATGGATAGAGGCCATGCTGAAAAACTTTCAAAGACATAATTTCGCAAAAAAAAATGAACAGAAGTTAATGTCAAAAACCTAACACAAAAAATCACTAACTTCCTGACTCCGGCCTGCTACCACAGAATAAATAATAGTATTATGCTGCTTCTGAGAATTTCTTGCCAGAAAAACCCTATTAGTGATTTTGGTCGACGTGGGATTTAAGCCCAGGATCACATGATCAGCAGTGACGCTTACGGCTACTAGACCAACGAAACAGCAATCAACAACTTATTGTGAGTTTCACAGGTCAATAAAAATCTCTAGGAAAATAAAATTGCTTTAAGTGTGTAGCAAAAACTCTAAATGATTTATTATAATAGTCTGAGTGATTGAACCTGTATATACTTACTATACTCATTGGATTAAGCGTCTCAACGAATAGAAGGAAATAAAACTCCAGAAAAATTAAAACAATGTTGTGATAAATACAGAAACTATGGAGTGTAGAAGTAAAGAGTACAGACTGTGTATTAAAAAGGGTCCATAGAAAACCGTTAAATAAGGATGGCGCCACTATAGCTACGGGTTAAATTTTAAATAACGTGCAGAATAATTGTAGTGGGATAGACGACTTTTTCGAGGTAATATTTACTAAATAAAATTATTTTAGATTTTAGAGATACTGAGCAGTTTAGCAGCACACTTCAAACCGTCGACAACTGCGAATATGAAGGTTAGAGAACAGGAGAACGATCACTATAATACGTACTAAAGCATAGCCCGCCTGTCCTCGAAAATTGTAAAATTTATAGCGGCGCTGACATCGGTGAGTAGTGACTGCGAAGTTAGCTGTTTAAATGAGTACAAGTAGATGAAGTTAGTTGAATAATGTACAAATTTTCAATTTTTACATTATTCAACTAACTTAAATTTTTGAATAATGTAGAAATTGGTGAGAAAATGTTCATGCTCCGTAATTTTGTAATTTTTGACAAAAAGAAAATTAAAAAAATGGAGAAATATTTTATTGTGCGTTGATGGCAAGTGGTTTAGCATCTCATCGGAAAAATAGACTGAAAATGACTTTTATTGACCGAACTTATCCGTCGCAGCGCCTCACTTATGGTGTCCATATTTTTGGGACACTATTTTCTACGGCGATTGTTCTCCTGTTCTCTAACCTTCATGACTGCTAAGTTCATTTCATCCCACTGGCTACTCCAGCGCTGTTGTGGAGCATTTTTGAACTGTTATTTATCCTTTACAGATGGACACTTTTTCAACTATTCAACTATAGGAGCTGGTACTCCTTACTTCTACAATCCTTAACAGAAACCAAACGTAAAGTAAGCGTTTAGAAACTATAATGCTACATTAAACATTTTGTCATTGATTTGACAGCTTGATAAAATAATGGGCACAGAGTACCTTTAATGGGTATGTAATTTCCGAACATACCTCCTATGTCATTTCTCTTCTCATTTCAATATGTTTCAAACATAACTCGTAAATATTATTTATTTTATATTTTCTATCAAAATCTTCAATCCTACAACACTTAAGATGCCTCTCATTCGTTCTGCTAGCTTAAACTTATTTGTGGAAATCGTTATTCGTATCGCCTTACTTTCTTTATTCTGGTAAGAAACGAACCATATGCTTTACACTATTATCCTATTTTTCGGGTTTATCAATGAATTTCTTTAATAAGCTTTACCGTGATTGTATAAAAGTAATAAAATTTCAAGTTTTTCTTAGTATATGTTGCATATTTATTTTAGACAATGATTTACTAAGTTTTGACTGTAAAATTTTAGTTACTATTTTTATTTCAGAAAAACATTTTAAGGTGCTATAAAACGCTCGTATATTTGAGTCATTAATTTGCCTGTATTTGCATTGATTATTTAATTTCTCTAAAATGAGAAGGTGAAAGTAATATGATATTTTATGGTTTAGTTTGGATGTAAATCTTAAATCTATTTGCAAAAATCACAGTATATTAAAATTTTCAAATAATTTAAATTGAATTCCTTGACTAGTTCAATACATTATTATGATGAGATGGCTTTTAATGTGATCAAAAGAAGTAGCTTTACTGAAAGTATGATACCTTAATTTGACTAGCAATCACAACAACACTTCACAACATATTGACAGTGTATTTATTTTTAAGCATTACTCCTAACTAAGATTTTCTCCTGTATTGTGGAGGCTGTTAACATACATAAATTTTACAAAGTAAAACAACCAGACCCAAATAAGTTATTTGAAAGCCCTACAAACATTTGTTCTGTGTGGGTTTCCAACCTGCAGTTCATAGGGTGACAACTCAATGCTAAAAGTTAAAGTTACAGCCTATATATGTCCCACTACTGGGCAGGCTTCCTGTCATTTTTGAGAGGGTTTTAGGGCAAGGAAATGTCTGCCAAGCTGTCCCAATGCATGTTGGCGAACTTGTCTTTGAAATATTTTTTTTCTTATTTCTCGGACATGCAGGTTTCCTCATAATGTTTTCTTTCACCGCCGAGCATG